>BSBK01001192.1:0-322500 GCA_027943335.1 Chamaecyparis obtusa
TATACATATACATACATATATACATATATACATACATATATACATATATACATACATATATACATATATACATATATATATACATATATACATAGATACATATATATATATATATATATATATACAATATATATATATATATAATAGATATATATATGTATAGATATAATAGATATATATGTATATATATATAGATATATATATATATATATATATATATATATATATATATATATATATATATGTATGTATGTATGTATGTATGTATGTATGTATGTATGTATGTATGTATGTATGTATATGTATGTATGTATGTATGTATGTATGTATGTATGTATGTATATATATATATATATATATATATATATATATATATATATATATATATATATATATATATATATATATATATATATATGTATATACATATATATATGTATATACATATATATACATATATATATATATATAAATATATATACATATATATAGATCTTTTTTTTAAAAAAAATTTCTCCAAAAGAGGGGTTAAGTTGTCACATAGATAATTCAAAGAAAAAGGGTTTCAACTAAAACCTTACTTGCAAATTTGACCATAATTCAAAGTTTTCAAAGGAAAAAAATAATAATTTTATGTTCTTGGGTTGTGCCACATTCATAACACATTTTTCAAGAGACACCATTTCACTTGAAACCTTTCCAACCAACATTATTTCACTAGACACTATTTAGTTCGCTAAAAATATAACACATGTTTACACTTTTACCCCTGTAAGTACTTTTTGTATGGTCCTACATAGAGTTAAAGTCTTTAATATTGTATTCTTTATCCCACCCAAATTTCATTGTCAACATGGTTGTCCAGAATTTTTCTCACATACTTTTTTATTTCCTCATTTGTGTTTAAACACTCTTACCCATGTTAATGTCCCTTTTACCATCCACTTGTTTATTTCATCCACATGTTATTCCTTCTATTTAATTATTCCACTATCATCAATATGGATCAATTATGGTTCTCGATACTTTTTTATTTTTTAGATTCATAACACACGAGTCATTATCAATTACTCCAATAGAAAACTATTATTTCAAACTAACAAAATATCATTTGAAATAAAAGCTTTGATTTTGAGAATTCTTCTTGTTGAATATTTTTGAAATCTCTCCATCAAACTCTACTTTTTGTATGGCATAATATTGCCACAAACTTACACTCACAAAGGACTAATTATGGGAAAATAATTCAAAAAAGGTTATCTTGGTTTTCCAATCTCATAATTCTATATCCTTACATCTCTTTTATATTCAAAATAAACCCTCCCATCCCCCATTATATTTATTTTCTCTATATGTCTCTCAATTAAGCCTTTATGATAGTCAAACTTAAGGTACTTGTGTTCTTCCACTACTTCCAATGAGTTTCCCTAAAAAAGGAGGTCATTTTTTTCTTTTTCTCCATATTAAACTTGGTTTTTCTCATGTTCAATTGGATCCTAACCTCTTAGGAGAAGATATTTGAATCCCTTAAGTTCCATCTCAAACGATGACATGTTTTTTATAATAATATTAACATTATACACATATAAGAGTGATTTTACTACATATCTAGCAATTTGAATATCCCCTCCACTATCTTTGTTTATCCAATCCTCTATCTTATCAATCAATAGCCCAAATAAAGTGGGGGAAGTGGACACCCTCATTTGACATCAATGGAACCTCCAAAGTGTTAGGGTTTAAGGTAAACCATAGCCATAAACAATATTAAAATATAGTGCAAAATAAGAGAGGCAAAATAGAAAAAGAAAATAACATAGAGATTTAATTTGGTTCACCCAATGTAGGCTACATCTACTAGAGAAATAGACAAAAAATTATTTCTAGTTTACAACAAAGAGAAATTACTATATAATAGCTTTCACATCACACATCCACTTATTTATAGGACTTTAAGGTGGTATACAAAGGTTGGTTTACATGCCAAAATAGTAGAAGACTCCTTTATTAAATAATAGGAAAAATTTTCTTTGAGGGTGATACCCCCAACAACTCGAAGACCCCTACACTGAGCTTCATCCCCCCCCCAGCCACCCAAGGGGGTCATCCCCTCGAGCCTTGTAGGAGGGGTCTTCCCCCCTACACTCCCCCATTAATTGATTTGGGGAGGGGGAAACACGACTAAAAAAAGCCACCAAAATTTAAGCCCAATAGCATGATTAGTCACCACATACTAACAATCTCCCACTTGGAGACTGATCATGATCCACACCAAACACAAAGAATAATTAGAATCCAACTCTTATCCTAATTATGTCCCTAATGTTTTTGTATATCTTAGTAATTGCCTCTTTATACTTGTCTAAAATTTCAAAATCCTCCATCTTGTTCCAAATTTTACCTTTAAGTAATGTATAAATGTATTTTTTAATCAATAAAGTAATATAAAGCTTATTCTCATTGACTGACATGTATTCTTTCAATCAAGTACTTAAGGGTGATATATTTGGCAATAGTGGAGTGCTTTAGTCTAAAGCCTACCTTTCATTTGTTCTTCTTTCCTCTTGTTTTCCTAAGTAGTAATCTTGTTCTGTACCATGCTCCTTGTTAGAGTGAATAAAGTCACATTCTCACTAATTTTGTAATGTGGACCTATTCACAAGTTAATAACTTAGATCCTAGGTATTATTTTTGTAAGTTAGTTATAATAGGGTCATGTATCTCATTTACTTCTTGTGTCTAGGTCATTTTTAATTTGTTCTAAGTTAGTTGTCTCTTAACATAGGATTATGACACATTTCATTATCTTGTCTAATCATATCACTCACCTTGCCTATATTAGAAAGGCTCATGTACATTATGCATCATATCCCAATGATCATCATTTGATCTTATCACATAGATCTTCGTATCAAGAAAATTTGTTTCTTGCATACTCTCTTGTACAAGGTTTCTTTTTCTTTTGTAGGTGGTCTTTTGTGTTGAGATAATATTTAGCTCTTGCAACAACACCCCCCCCCCCCAACAAAACCCCCAATAAATTTTGAACAAGAGGATTGACCATAATAGTGTGGTGGTTTGACAAATTATTGATATCTCTAATTTTCTAAAGAGGGTTAAGAACACAAATATTCACTCTATGGGGAATCCTTCTTGGATGATACCATTGAAAATATTTTAGATGTGTTTTGTAAGGACCATTATTCCTCACATTTAGAAACTTAAAAATGTAAACCTTGTTGGACTTGTTGCTAGCATTGATTGTCATTGATGTCAAAACCTGCATACCGACAATATGGCAGTATCAGTTGGTTGATTGGCAGTATGGGGTATATCCTATTGGTCATTGGCATGTGAACAAGGAATTTTGGTTGAACATTTCTTATGTTCAGTAGTGCTTCAGGGACAAGCTTATTGTATTCTATCAGTGATTCAAATACATTAGTACTCTTGTATGGCTTCAGTGTTTGGCTATTCCTATCAGTTTCTAGTGATTGTTGATGTGTTGTTCATCAAATAGTTTTGGTGCTTTGGCTAAAATGTACTGTGGACATATTTTGGTTGGTGGTAATGGTTATTTTATGTCTTCATATCTTGGTCTTGGTTGTAGCATTCAGATGGCATCGACAAATGTAATATGAATTGAAATATCTTAAGTCTGACCCATTTGTGGATAGTATTGTAGTGTGTTATAGATTTAGGGTTGATGCTTTGCACTAAATTTAAATTTAATATTTGTTGCATTGGTAATGTCACATGCTTGGTGTGAGTCCGACATATGTAAGATCATATATTGGTATAAATAAAGAAGAATATCTTTTTATCTGCAGTAGAAGTAATAGTGAAAGTGATACAATTGATGTGGCAATAAGTGGCTTATGTGGGTTGTACACAAAGTGACTATGAATCTATGCAAAGGAGATCTGCGTTCATGCAAAGCAATTTATTTATCTTAGTGGTGGACTCTATCTCTTTTCATATCTTCCAGTAGTAAGCCCCTATGTACCGACAGTGAGCCTTAATATTCTAGAAGTGAGCCTTATTGTACATGCAGTGTGTAGTACCAGTAGTGAGCTTGTGTAAAAATCACCATACCGATGTCACCTTAATAGGTCTTTTACATTTCTTGAGAATTAGCTTCTCCATGGTTTTTCCCATCTTTGGTTTCCATGTAAATCTTGATGTTCTCCATGTTGGTATTTTTGTATTTTTAATACCTACATTTTATGTGGATATATGATGTGCTTAACCCACAAATCTAAAGTTGTTAGTATTGTTTTTGTTAGTTTATCAATAGATAAAAGTTGTATAAGTTGTGTGGGAATAACTGATTCACCCCCCACCCCCCCATGTAGTTATTCGTCCAATTAAACAATTGGTATTAGAGCTTGGTCCCTTGCAAATACAAATTAACTGCTTGAGGGAGAGCTTGGAAGTTTGAACAGATGGAAGGAGAATATTTCACTAAGGAAGATTGGCAGATCATGTTGTGTGACTTGAAGGTACTCAATCAAAAAATGAGGAGCTAAAGGAAAACTTGAAGGAAGCCAATACTTTCATTGCAAAGCTAAGAGATCAGATTTAGAAATTTAAAGCAAGGCATCAGGAAGTTGGTAAAAATTTGAAGTAATCAAAAGACATAGTTGCAAATTTGGAAAAATAACTAAAGGAATTAAAATAAATAAAAGACATTAATACAGATCTAGAATAATAACTAAAAGAGAAGATAGTTGATCTTGAAAGAAAGATGGAAGAAAAGACTCGAAGGGAAGAGTTTCACAAAGCTGGATGGAAATAGAAGTCGAAGAATACTTGGTTATCAAGAATGGAACTGAAAATAGAAATGGAAGAATGGAAAGAGACTAAAGAAAATTTCAAGGAGATAATCAGAAAGAGCTCAAAAAATAATAAAAAACTATAATTGGAACTAAAGAAGTTGATGTCAGAAACAAATGTGTGTTAGAGAAGTGTTATCTTAGATCAATTATTATCCTCTCAGAAAGGACTCGAGGATAAATAAGGATTAGGGTTTATCGATGAATGTTCAAATCAAATGGATAAAGGAAAGGAAAAGGAAATTGTAGATAATGCAAAGATTGAGGTGAAAAGTGAGGTCAAATATCAGAACACATCCTCAAGAAGGCCTCTGGTAAGACAACCAAATCCTCAAAGGTACTTATCTTTCAACAATTGTTGTTATATTTGTGAAACTTTTGGTCATAAGCCAATAGATTTTAAGATGAGAAAGGAGTAGAAGATTCAATTTTTTAATTATCATAAAGAAAGTCATTATAAGAATCAAGTTTTAGATCAGGAACAAAAGAATGTAGTAGTTAATATTTTTTATGGAAATTGCTATGTGTGTCATAATTTTTCTCACAAGGCTAGTCAATGTAGATCTAAAATTATTTTGGTGAGATTTGGAAAAATAAGTGAGTTGTTTCAAATGTGGACAAATTAGTCATTATGCAGAATCATGAAGATCTGATAGTGCTTCAGTGAATATTGGAAATGATAATCTTATTGGAAAACCAGATGGAGCTCAAAATGATAAAACAAAATGGAGGAAGAAGTCAGATAGTGTGGAGAGTTCAATGGTACCAGATCCCAGTACTAGCTCTACCGACAACTATGTCGAATGCTTAGGCTTAGGGGGAGTGCTCAACATGTTAAATTACTTACTCCCTTTTCATGAGGCGATATCAGTTAAGAACTTGTGGCTCTAGTATAATGATTAGATAGTTAATAGATTTATTTGTTGATTGATTGATGTGTGTGCACAAAGCGGTTGAATTGCATCAATGATATTTTAAATTTTGGCAAGAAAATTAATTATGTCATTTTGTGCCTTTAAAGGCAAAATTTTTGAGTTTGCAGAATACTTGAGAAAAAAATTAAAGTAATCATGGTTCCTAAGTTGATTGTTTGTGGTGTGTCCACAACAAATAAGTTCAAAAAGATTGTGCTAAAGGAATTTGATCACAGTCGTATCAAGAAATTAGAAAATGGGTTATATGTGGAAGATAGGAAGAAGCTTAAAAATATTGGACTTGATATATAGGGAGAATTTTCTTGGTGTGTTAACATTGAGTTTATCTTGTTTGTGTTGAGTCAGTTTCATGGTGAAACCTTGGTGCTAGAAAAGCCCTATGTCGTGACAAAGTAGGTAATTGAGACTATCACTAGTTATGTAGCATTGGTGAATTACATAGAAAGAAGACAATTATCTATCAAGAGGTAGAAGATCTTATAGATATTGGTCATGATTAGTGTGCATTCCTTATATATATACTATTAAAGATCCGATTATAAGGAGAACATACAATGGATTTGTGTAAAATGTTGCTAGACAATTTTCTTGAAAATTTGAAAATGTCAGTTGAAGATGGATGTGAACTTAAATTTGGTTCATTGTTGATGTGTCTTGTGTTCTAATTTATCAAATTTCTACCAAATAATGAGAAACTTGAATGGAGGACCAACACTCATGTCGATAAGAAGATTTATAGATATTTGAGTTTCTTATAAAATTGTGTGGATGCATGCAAAGCTTATTTTGCTACACTAAAGATGAATATCTAATATGGTTTAGTTATATCAGGTGTTGTGCCTATGATTTTTTAGGAGGGTTCCTCCTCTGGTTAGAAGTATTTGGAATAAGAAGGTGGTTCATATCTTAGAACCAAAGAAGAAGAGAAAGATAGATGAAAAAGGAAAATAAATAGTTACAATTTAAGAATTTGATGAGGAGAAGATCAAGTTGAAGAGGTTAGTGAGAGAGAAGAAATGGAAGTTGAAGAAAAAGAAGAAGATATAGAGAGATCTATGCCCTCTCTAAAAGTGTTTGTGCGTGTGGATTTTGAGTACAGTCAGACCCTGGTAGGAAAATGATGAGTATTGTAAGCTTAATGGTCTATGGACCTATTATTCTTTGGAGGGTAAGAAAATGGTGACAATTTCTAATCACTTGATCGGTGAAAAGGTTACGGTCTCTAGTGTTACAACTAGAGGTTGTCGTTGCACCAAAAGATTGACCTATTAATACCTGATACAACCATTAGACTTATAGAAGACATAGGAGGTTGTTAAACTATGTCACAAATCCTAAAGGGGGACATTGGAAATTAGTCCAACAATCCCCCCTCAGCGCACCCAAGGGCATTCGAACTTGTGACCAAGCTCTAATACCACTTGTTACAACTAGTGGTTTCTGTTTCACCAAAACATCGACCTGTTAATACCTGATACAACCACTAGAATTATAGAAGATACAAGAGGATGTTAAACCATGTCATGAATCCTGAAGGGGGACATTGGTGATTAGCCCAACATCTAGTGTATCTAGTATGTTACCGACTGAGTTAATCATGGATGTTGAGGTTGAGTTGTTGGAGTTTGGAGTAGATTACTCGACGGCTGACAAATCCATAGTGAAAAAAAAGTAGCAATGCAAAATAGAGACTATTTGGAGTTAGCAGTGAGATGAAGAAATGTGTGAAATAAATCTCTGATATTTACAGGTATTGTCTTTGGTGGCCTGCTTGTGTAGACAATTTTATAGGTTAGAGTGAAGTGACTGAGAAATAATTGGATGAACTAGGCAATTTGTATGATGTTTTCAAGGATCAAGATGGAAAAAAGAGAACCAGAGTTAGTGAAATTCAAACAAAGTGGTTGTTGTTGTAGAGATAGAGAAAAGATCTAATAAAAAACATTTGGCTGGTAAGAGACATGATTGAAGTTCAGTTGGGATTTTCTTATGGAATACTAACTGATGAAAAAGAATTTGCATAGTGGTTTCAATCCATGGATTGGACAATATCATTTGACATGCTAGTTGAATGTGCCAGTTTGTGTCCTTGGATGGAGGCAGAAATTTTTGAGTGGAAAAACAAGCTTCCCATGCTGAAGGAGAGGTATAAGAAGTTATTTTTGGTTAACACAGTTGTACTACTTTGAGATTGCTTGGTTTCATTTTGGCCCTTTTCCATTATGGAAGAAAGGGGGAGAAGAAAGGGAAAAACAAAAATGAATTATGTTGTATCTACTCAGGGGGAGTTCTTGAAGTTTTGATTTAGAGTTTCAGAGATCTTTTTTTACGTTTCAGTGTTTTTCCATCAATGCCAAAGGGGGAGATTGTTGGGATTGTTGAGTTGTTACTAGTATTGATTGTCACTGATGTCTAAACCTCCATATTGACACTAGCAATATCAGTTGGTTGATTGAAAGTATGGGGTATATCCTATTGGTCATTAGTATGTGAACAAGAATTTTGACTAAACATTTCTTATGTTCAGTAATGCTTCAAGGAAAAGCATATTGTATTCTATTGGTGCTTCATATAGATCAATACTCTTGTATGGTTTTGGTGTTTGGCTATTCCTATGAGTTTCTAGTATTTTTTGATGTGTTGTTCATCAAATAATTTTGGTTCTTTGGCTACAACATACTATGGACATCTTTCAGTTGGTGGTAATAGTTAAATTATGTCTTCATCTTTTAGTCTTCATTGTAGCATTCAGATGTCCTTGAAAAATGTAATATGAATTTTAATATCTTATATCGGACCTATATGTGGATAGTATTATAGCATGTTATCAAGTTCTCTTATGTATGTCCTAGATTTAGGATCGATGCTTTTCATTAAATGTAAATGTAATATTTTTTGCATCAGTGTTGTCATAGACTTGGTGTGAGGCCAACATATATAAGATCAGATACTGGTATAAATAAAGAAGAAAGTCTTTGTATCCTCAGTAGAAGTAATAGTGAAAGTGATACAATTGATGTGGCAGTAAGTGGCTTATGTGGGTTGTATCTGAAGTGACTACGAATCTATGCAAAGGAGATCCATGTTCATGTAGAGTAGTATGTTGATCTTAGTGGTCAATTCTATCTCTTTTCATATCTTTCGACAGTAATCCCTTTTGTACTAACAATGATCCTTATTATAATGACAGTGAACCCTATATCTAGCAGTGATCCTTATTGTACCTACAGTGTGTAGTATTGGTAGTGAGCCTTTGTAAAAATCACCATATTGATGTCACCTTAATAGGTGTTTTACATTTCATGAGAATTAGCTTCTCCTTGGTTTTTCCCATCTTGGGTTTCCACATAAATCCTGGTGTTCTCTGTGTCGATGTTTCTATGTTCTTAGTGCCTAGATTTCTAAAGTTGTTAGTACTATTGTTTGTTAGTTTACCAACAAATAAAAGTTTTATAAGTTGTGCATGAATAACTGATTCACCCCCCCCCTCTCTTAGTTATTTGACATGTTCACTAAACCTTATGTATCGTGTGTCTTACCCTCTACTAGTCTCTTAATGCCTTGTGATATCTTTCATTAAGAGAGCTTAATTTTTGTCTTGATTACAAGAGGTGTATCTTTTTCTTAGACTCACTTATAGATTAACTTTTCATATTTTAACCATTGAGTATCTATGATATTAATTTATATATAGAAAATCATTTCTCTACTATCCTCTCCAAAATATTTTGGGGTTATCTTCCAAGAGAAACCAATTATGTCCTCTTTGTGTTCACGTGGCGTTCTTTTTCAAACCATATAATTTTTTCATAAACTTTCTTAATTTCTTTATGCATCCCAAATTATTTTGTAGACTCTTTACTTCATAAAAGTGTTGTCTAGGGCATATTTTGTATATTTCTTAAATTCATGAACCATGAGGATTTTACCTTTAAGAAGGGATCTTTCTCTTTTTTGGTTGTTTATGTGTAATTCAAGCTTTATAAGTACTAAATTATGGTTTGATTTGAATTTTGCAAGCTATCTGCATCATTTAACTTATTATTTGAATATGTTCCTTTTCTCATATGTCTTCAATCCTCATGGTGCAAAGTAGAAAAAAAGTAACCTAATTGTTAACTCATTTTTCATTATGTTCAACTATAAGTATTTCTTATCTGCATCTTCTTTCTCTACTTTCTCCCATTTTTTTCCTTCTCTCTTCTTATTATACTAAGATTAAGTCTTCATATAGGTATATTTGTGTATCTCTAAGAAACTTATATTCCTTAGTATCATGTTCATGTATTTTATGATTTTGCATGTAACTCGTGCATCTATGTCCCTTCCTCTTATCATTCCTTTGATCATGTTTTCCTAATGGTATACCTTATATCCATTGCAATTGGTCTTCAAGGAAGTCTCTTGCTAATTTGTTAGTATTTCCTATTTCACTAGAGTCCTCAATTCCTTTAATAATGATATTTGCAACCCTACCATGGTTGTTATTTTGTTCTCTTATTAGCATCTTGACATGTTTCTCTATAAAATCTTTTTGTTTGTATGACGATACCTTTACTACTTGTTGCAAGACTTAGCCCCTTCAATGTTGTCTCTCAATTAAATTACTTTCACCTCCATATTTTCAATTACATAGTGGATCTCATTCATGTGCAATGTATATATTCATGTTTGGTTTTGTGTCCCCTTATTATTTTTAGTTGGTCTAGATCTTTCTTTGTCATGATTAACTCTTGTTATACCCCTTTTTCACAACATTTTACAAGTTGTTACTAACTCTTTGAGTAGTTTATTATCTTTTACTACTTTGCAGTTGGATTCAATGATTTTTCTCATCTTATTGTCATTCTATTTCTATGGATTCAAGACTCATTTTCATGATTATTAGCTCATTGACATCTAGTTCTGGTGATAATATTAGTGGCATTGACATGGAAATTTATACTTGTTTTCTTCATTCCCTTAATTCCTTTCTACTTTTGTTGCTAAGTATATCTTACCCTAACTATTCTTAATATAATATTTACACATACATCTTTTGTCATTCTTTTGTTCTACCAAAGATAGCCCAAGCATCTTGTATATAGAGTCATTTCCTTGTTGTATATGATGGTTGGGTGGGAGATTTGTTTTATGGCCTACTTTGGCTTCATTTCATGTTGAAGCAATATACTCACATTTTCCTTTCCTTTATCGTGTCCTTGTGTTATTCCCTACCTAATTTTGTTTGTTTTTTAGTAGTGAGGCATTGTAAGTTGCACTTGGTAAATAGCTATTAATTGTTTTCTCCCTATTTACTTCAATTTTTTAGGTCTACCTATACCTTAGAACCCCTTTATATTAGTTTGCATTCACACATAACAATCTTTCCTAGTGCCTAACACACTAGCTTATGGGTATCCTAACATGTGGGAATACACCAATTAGTGCCCTTGTGTAAGGGTTGAGATCGGGGATTAGGTAGCCAATCAGGTGCCATATTGGTGGATGGTGTGAGATGTAGACCAATGGGATTAATGAGCCATTTATGACATTACTCTCATTATTGATCCCTATATTTGTTTCTCATTTGAGGCAAATTTAATGTTTCAATGCCATTGACTATATATTTACTTAACATTATGATTTATACACGTTTCTTATCACCTAGGTCTATCTTATCTCAATTCCCTTCTTATTGTTCTTGTATTTCCTCAAATTTATCTTGACTTACTTAATCTTTAAAATAGATGACAATTTTCAAAAAATAATTAAGAGAAATATTTGTAATATTTGTATCATAAGACAAAAATTTGGACTCAACCTATACCCAAGACCCACATAACACTTGTCAATATCAAAAACCATTTAAAACACTTACAAATAAAATCTTAATACTCCATTAAATTATGTGTCTCCAATGTCTTCTCTCCCTCTCAAAACCCTCACCCTACATGTAGACAATGTAAGACACCTTCATCATTATTTCCTACCACTTAGGAAATGATTGAAGCACCATTTTTGCCCAACTAACTAGTGGGGGTTATGAAGCATTCATGATGCATCTCCTCTAGGTGTAACTAACTGGTAGCAATGGCGGTTGGTCACATGATAACAGTGCACATGCCCTTGGTGCTCATTCATTATGACCAACCCATGGTTTATTGGTGGGTTCCTTCTTGGCATGAAATGTCTTTAGTCAAAGAAAAAGCACATGGCCCCATCAATAATGTCGCAAGCAAATTATTTGACTAGTTTTAGATAAGTTAAAGGATACATTCAAGATCCGTGAATAGCATATAATTATGGGAATTGTCCTTCAAGTTTGAATGGTTCGTATATTCCCTAGTAAACTCACCCAACCCCACTCAATATGCTCATCATTTTCAATCATTTCTTTTAGCGGGCAGCACATGACACGGTTATTACATGAACAATGTTATTTTATATTTTTATGAGAAAATAAATTACTTATCACATGATGTCACCGCATGCATTTGAAGAGAAGATTGCCCTTCATGTGAGACCTAAGACCAAAATAACTTTTCATTACAAAAATTATTTGAAATAATATTATAGATACTAAAGAAATATAGAAATGTTTATTTGACAAAATTCAATTTAATAGTATTCATAAAAATTGGTAATGCTAAGTATATATATTTTAATATTTTAGATACTAAAGAAATATAGAAATGTTTATTTGACAAAATTCAACTTAATAGTATTCATAAAAATTGGTAATGCTAAGTATATATATCTTAATATATGTTTCTAAAGTACGTTCAAAAATTTCGGTTTTGAGGTAATTATATTGTATCTATGATATGGGTTAACATGAATTTTGATATTGACATCTTTAAGTGTCTTTTAGATGGATGCAATTAAGATATATATGGTAGTTTATTAGGGTAATATATGTGCATGTATGTAGTTGGAAATAATGAATGTTTTATATGTAAATGTCTGTCAAATTTATGTCAAGGGATTTTTTTGTTATCCATTCAATCCGTACAACTCCTTTCTATAAGTTTAGTTACACCTACCAATTTAATTGTTATTTAATAGCTTTTTATTATTATAAATAATCATGTAACTAAGGGTTGAAGCTCTTTTTATTTAATGAGAGCACTACACATTCAAGGTGTGGCCTTGAGGCACAAACTTAGAGTTCGAATATAAGTTTGTATCCATTGGTTTAGAATCAAGAATTGAGTGATCAAAGGAATGTTACATCTTATTCAATCCAAATGTGTCGTTAATAGAATATGACCACCGTGTAGGCTTTAATGTGTCTCGCCCACTTACCTAAATATTTGTGATATTGTGTATATCATTGCAAGGCCTTAATGCACACTCACCTATATTTTGGTAATCATATATGCACCATTAAATTATATTATTTATTGATCAACCCTATGCACAAACTATTAAGGATACACTCTCTCAATGTCTTGGTGCAATGCATTGTTAACTTTATAAATCTTAAGGGATATTTTGTGACTATTTACTTCCTAATAAAGACCTTTATGAAATTATTTCTCAAATAACTTGTCATAAATCTCCCAACTTTTCTTCTAAGTGTCGTTGAACCATTTTGTACATTATGACCCCTACATTCATAAATTCTACTTGGAATCCATTTGCAAAAATTATTTGTTGTCATTCATCAAGAGATTATAAAGTTCATCCCCAAAAATGTTGGTATTGAGCTCATCATTAATTGGCAAGCTACCACTCACTTGAATATGTCATAAAAGATAATTTCTAATGCTTAGCTCTTCTCATTAATTATTAATTATTATTGGTTGTGAGACCTGAAAAAATACATTGAGAACTAATTAATCTTGAATAACATCATTTCACCCATGATGTTAGAATCTATAGAATAAAGTAAAACCCAAAATTAGTGTAGGAAGTAGAAACTAAAAAATATAAATAAAAATGATTTATCACCAAAATAATAGTACAAAGGCAGTCTCCAAGAGATTAATGTAAATGCTTCAGGAGTAAAACAAAATTATGAAGCTAAATGAATGATACAAGTATATGAAAACAAGTTGGGAGAATGAGTATATGTAAGATAAATGAGGGAGAGGTGGAGGCAAATGTGATCAATGGGAAGAGAGTATCACAAAACTCCAAAATAGGAAAGTGTAACTTCCATGGAAGATGCTGACAACTCACACTACACCAACACTAATAACAACTTTCTTAATTGAAAAAATATTAAATAAAAGTGTAGAAAAAATTGTTGGTGTAATTAATTAAATTAACCTTGTTACACTTTACTTAATCTTACTTAGGATAATGCATAACATGGTAGTTTGAATTTGAGACACTTAGGAGTGTGCATATTTAGTTGCACATGATGTAGGATAAATTCCACTTTAGGTGGTGATAACAGTTATCACATTCCACTTTATGTGTTGTCTCCACCTTTAGTGGACTTATCACTTTATCTTCCTCAACATGTTGTACATACTTCATTGCAAAATGAAGGATTATCCACCTTTGGTGGACATGTGATTTCACTGTGTGTGGGTGATAAGTTATCTCTTGGTTATAATGTACACTTATTGCATAGCCTATATATAAGTAGACACATCTATATTGTACTCATCCATTGTAGTTTTGTAGTTCTGTTCAATTATTGCAACATTGATGAGAATATGTTTGTTCTTGTCCATTTTGTCTCTCTTTCTTTTGTGCTATTCATTGGCCTTTATATCTTGGGTTGTTTCTATAGGTAAATTCGTACATGGTATCAAAGGTATTGGAGTGTTGTTGCATAGTTTTCTTGGAGAGATCTCGTTACATGCAAAGGAGACATATTTTTAGATCTGAGGGCCAATATTTTGTGGGAGCATCTTGGTCCAAAAATGAGCCCACCATCATGTCTAGGAGGTCCATGAAATTTGACATAAATTTTCCTATATTGGGTACAAGTTGATTTATGGGCAATTTTTTAGTGGAACAAGTTGTACAATCAGATCTACCATTCATGATACAATTTGTAAGGAGGAATATGTTTTTTACATTCTACGATTTAATTTTTTTCACAGACCATATTTTTTTCAACAAAATATCATTTTGGAAGGGTTCCACCCATACCTCTATTATTTTTCAAAATTTTCATAGGCACAAATTGTATAAATAGTCAAATCAAATTGTAGAGGTAGTCAAATTGTACAAACTATCAAACCACGCAAGCAGTCTTCCCCACCTTTGGAACCACCAACAATTAGCTTTCATTTGCAATTTACTACGCATGTTTTTCCTTATAAAGATTAAAAGGTCCACCAAAATGTTAAATATGGGATTAATCCCAATCGATCCCCCATTTTCCACCCACAAGTGAGCTAACACCCCTTCTTCACCCCCAATAGTGCCACTACACTTAGTGTGACACACAGAGAAACCACAAACTACCACATAGGCCTCACATGCATTTGACACATCACCCTAGGGGTACGAACAAAACCCAATAAGTAGCTGACATAATCGAGACGAACCAACCAAATCCATACATATGCTAGTTGTGCCATTAGTTTTGACGTCCATTTAACTATCAAATTTGGGGTCATTGGTTTTTTATAATGACCTTTTGACCATAAAATTTAATGTTGTTAATTATTGATATTAACACTATATCAACACCAGTGTCTATGCAGCCATCAAAAATTAACTTTTACCAAGGGGAGTTAAAAATTAAAAAAAAGTCTTTCCTTGGTAACATTAGACAATCTAATGGTTGCATAGACGTCTTCCTATATCAACAAGGTTTGAAATTTCTTACCCCTCTCCATTTGAGCTTTTGATTTTGCAATCCAACTTTGAAGGCTCATAACTTACTCATTTTGAGGTCTATTTTTTGAGAATTTTTTTTTGTTTTGGGATAGAATTTTGCATATTTTCTAGTAGGGTAGGTATTTTCTTATTTTGGTGGACATATTTTCTATAATTCTCAATTTTTGGTGACTGTACCTATCTAATCCTCATTTCTACAACTTATGTGGCTTCGTTTAGCCTCATACAAACACATTTTGAGGTTCTTTTTTTAAGTGTATAATTTTTTGTCTACTTTTGTAATTTGCTATCAGTTTATAGCCATTGTAGGTGGAAATATCACTTTCACAACTTGGAATTTTTTTCCATTTATGATCATAATGCTAGGATTTTACCTGGATCTTTAGCAATATTGATTTAAGTTTGATTTGGACTCATCAAGGCAGTTGTAATAATCAAAATTAGAAGACCACTTAGCTCTTGTTTGGCAAGTGGCAATTGTACACACACTATATATAAAGTGCCAAAATCATATTTTCTTTCTTTCTTTTTTGTTTGGGTGGGGGGGGGGGGTATCTTGTGTGATTGTGCTTCTTTGTCTTTTGTGCTCTTTTCATTTTTCATTATGGGTTTCCCTAAATTTTCACTCTTAAATCCACATAACTATGCATCATGGAAAATCAAAGCATGGAGTAAGATGATGGGAAAATGATTAATTCAATATGTTGATGGAACAATTGTAGCACCAGTTGATCCTAAAGTTGATCTCCAAATGCTCAAATGGGATAGATTGTTAAAAATTCTATGGCTCTTGGAACTTTGAGAAAGTATGAATCAAATGACCTTATCTTCCATATTGACAAATGTAAGATAGTTGAAGACGCATGGGACAAATTTGGTCAATTGTATGGCCAAGTTGATGAGATTAGGGGTTAACAACTTGAAAATGATCTCAACAATTTAGATCCTGAGATTATTGATACAGTACAAGACTATGTAACTAAATCTACAGAGCTAAGAGAAAATCTCAAAGATTATGGAATTGACAAAAAGTATGCACATTTGATCTACAATTTATTGAGAAAGCTTCCATCGGAATATGCTACATTTGTTTCTAACTTCCAAACCCATAAGTTGATAGTGGGTAGTTCATTCACTATGCCATCATTTGATGCCTTCACAAAAATGTTGATGTTAGAGAAATCAAATTTGATGAGTATGAGTATTCTCAAGCCTTCAAAGTCCAAGGCTTTTGTGGCTAATTATAGGAATCAAGGGAATCACGGAAAAGGTTCTGAGCGGAAGCTGGAGAAATATAAGAAAAAGACACAACAAGAGAAAGCACAATTAACCTCCTCACATTAAGATAATTATTTATCTTCTTACAATAAGAGATATTCATTTAAGAAGGGGAGGCCACCTTGTGCATATTGCAAGAAAAATGGTCATGATGAGCATCATTTCCACACTAAGAATATTGATGAGTGGACAAACATTATCAAGAAGAACAACATCAATTTTCCATCTACCTAAAACAAGAAATATTTCATACCTTCCACTTCCTCACAACCAAAAGAAAAAGGGAAATCATTTGTGGCAACTACAAGCTCTTCACATGAATAGATACTTTACTTGGGTGCCATTCGTCATATGGGTTCTTCAAGGGAGCAATTTTCCTCAGTGGAGCTCTAAGGTACCTCACATCTTCATAGGTGATGATACTCAAGTGGAAGTTGAAGGAAAAGGTTCAATTGACATGTATAATATAACATTTAAAGATATACTTTATTTTCCTAACTTAAACACCAATTGTCTTCCAATAAATCAAATCATTGACTATGGAGAAGGGAAGAAAGTTGAGTTTCTACCTAATTTAGTTGTGGTAAAATATCTTAAGGGTGATGCTCTAGTTATACTAGTACAAGACAATCATAACACAAGGCTTTATTCATTTTCCCACTTTGTGCCTAGATCTCCTTCTACAACCTTGCTCACTCATTCAAATTTGGAAAGAAAGTTATGGCATGAGTGCTTTGGACATCTCAATTACTTCTATCTATAGAAACTTATCTCCAAGGATATGCTCACAAGTATACATAAAATAAATAATTTAGATGGTTTATGTTTAGGGTGTTCCATGGGAAAACATCTAAAAGATAAGTTTGATAAGGGGAAGTCTTTGAGAGCTCTAATGGTTCTTCAATTGGTTCACAGTGATGTAGCAGGCCCATTTTTAGTGTCGTCATTTAGCAAGGTGTGTTATGTCCTCACTTTTGTTGATGACTATTCTCACTTCACATGGGTCTACTTTCTTGGTCACAAGAGTGAAGTGTTTGACAAGTTTCTAGCCTTAAAGGCTCATGTTGAGAAGCAATCAAGGAAGCAAGTTAAGATTCTACACATAGATAATTGAAGGGAATACATGTGAACTCTAGACTTGAGGACTTTTGTACACTTGAGGGGATTGATCTTCAATAATCAATTACCTACTTTCCACAGTAGAATGGTGTTGTAGAAATAAAAAATAGAACCCTTAAGGAGATGGCTAGCTGCATGATTCATGATAAGTCTCTTAGTCTAGCTTTCTAGGTAGAAATTGTATTGTACCACACATTCAAAATCGGGTTCACTACAAGGATTTGAATGGTATTACTCCTTTTGAGGCTTACTATGGTAGAAAAATAATTATAAGACACTTAATATTTTTTGGTCTGATGCAGGAGCATCTCGGGTCCTTGGCAATCCTGTGTCACCAAAAAGATTTTGAAGTTTGTATGTGTTGCTTGGTTCCTTCTTCGACCGAGTTGGCTCGGTAGTTGGTTGGTTTCCTTTGGTTACCAGGTGTGGTCGGTTATCTCCTGGGCAGTCATTTGTTTCACTGGCGCTCGGTAATGCTTATTTGTTGCTCGGTCATCATTGTTTACCGAGTAGTTTATTTTGAGTTTCTGTTGAGGCCAACTTGTGCATTGATTATGGGTCATAGATTTAATGTTGATATCCATCATTGGAAGCGTGTGGTCCCAGATCTTACCGTTGCTTCTGTTGATTGTGGATCTGAAGGTCAACTCAGTTCAATAGCCTCTTGTATAAGTATAGTTGTTTGGGTAGAGTTTTGGGGGCAGTTTATGGATAGAAGTTAGAAGATAATGGAATCAAGATTGTTCACAGATCCTCGCATGTTTGAGGACTTCTGTATTTCACTGTAATATCAGGTCGTAACTAGGAAGGCCTTACAGCCCGGCATGTATGAATCAATTTGAATGATAATATATGAATGATCCGACTTTCTCTCTCTCACTGTGTTGTTGTTGCTTCCGCATGTTGTTGAGCAAGGTGGATCAGGTAGGGTGTGCCATTGTTTTGGCCCCTCCTTTCCCTTTTCCTTGCGTCAGGTGGTATCAGAGCGAGGTGAGATCTAGATCTAGGTCTATGGATCTAGGTTTGTAGGTTCCTTCTTGTGAAGCCCTAGTTGAATTGTTGTGGGGTGGCAGATTGCGATATGACTTGCAATTGTAGAGGGTTTTCAAGATGGTTTGTGGGAGGTGAGAAGCGGATCCAGGATTGGCAGGCATGTTGAGACAACTTGTTGCTAGATTAGAAGTTGTTGAAATAGCCCAGAGAAGAGGCAGACATCTTGAAGATGTTAGTGATGATGAAATTGAAGTGGAACAAGGTGAGGCAGAACTTGCACCTATGATGGATCAGGGTGAGGAAAGATTCTTGAAGGCTTTGACAAGTTTGAATTCGACACCACATTTCAATCCTCCTGAATATAGTGGGAAATTGGATTCTAATGAATTGATAGACCGGATCACTGAAATGGAAAAGTATTTTGAGTATGAAAATATATCTGAGGAAAAGAAGGTGAAAATTGCAGGCACAAAGTTGAAAGGTCATGCATCCTTGTGGTGGGAGCATCTGTAGTTGGATCAGAAAAAGAAAGGCAAAGACAAAATCAAGGTATGGAATAAAATGGTGAATAAATTGAAAGGAAAGTTATTACCTTGTGATTATTAGATTAACCTAGTTAAGCGAATGCAAAGTCTAAGACAAAAAGATAGCTCAGTAAAGGATTATAGTGAGGAATTATATAGATTAGATATCAGATCTGGACATGATGAGGATGATGTGGAAAGAATTGCCAGATACCTGAATGGTTTGAGAGTTTTCATCCAAGAAGAAATCAGTTTGGTTAAGTTGGAGAACATTGAAGAGGCTTATCAATTTGCATTGAAAGCTGAGGAGAAATTGAACAAGAGACATGAACAGAGACAAAGAGGTCGAGGTGGTAGATTCCCTAGAGGAAGAGGTAGATCTAATGGTGAAAATGGTAGATCTGAACCTAAAAAGAAAAATCTAGATAAAGGCAAGACCGAGTGGAAAGGTGAAAGTTCATCTAGAGGCAGAGGCAGTAACTACCGAGGTGGTTATAGCAAAGGTAATTTCTGAGGAACTTGTTACAATTGTGGAGAAGAAGGGCATAGATATTTTGAATGTACACATGCTAGTAAGAAGGCTGGTAGCTGTAGAAATGCTTTGGTGCAAGAAGAGTCACAGAATGAACCTAAGAAGGAAAATAACTTGATGGTAAGAACAACACTATGGAATGAAAAAAAAAAAAGGAAGATCCGGTAAGGAAAAGTTTGTTCAAGACCAGATGTAGAGTTTCTGACAAAGTTTGGAAGGTAATCATTGACAGTGGTAGCTTGGAAAATCTGGCATCTAAAGAGATGGTCACAAAGTTGCAGTTAAAGAGGTTGGAACATCTGAGGCCTTATTATATTTCATAGATCAAAGATGAGCATACACTACTAGTAAGTGAACAATGTTATGTGAATTTAAAGATTGGAAAGTACTATGATAAGGTGTTATATGATATCATGCCTATGGATTGTTGTCATATTTTGTTGGGTAGACCTTGGCAATATGATAGACATGTTATATATGATGGGAGATTGCATAAGTATACTATTGTGGCTGATGGAAGAAAACAAATCTTGTTACCTTTGATGGAAGAACCTGTTAGTAATGTTTGCACATCTGTGAAAGTTTGGTTGATGGAAGGAAGAAAGTTTGTTAAGGATTTAAAAAAGAATGATGTATGTTTTGTTGTGATTCCTAACAAACCGAGTAAGAAAACAAAGGATAGTGTTCCTAAGGATATTGATAAGTTACTGAGTACAGTGATATCATTTTTGATAATGTACTTGATGGTTTGCCACCGAAGAAAAGTATTGATCATTGCATGGATCTAATCCCTGGAGCTAGTTTACTGAACAAGGCACCTCATCGGTTGACACCTACCGAGAATCAGGAATTGAACCGACAGATTCAAGAGTTGATGGATGGTTTGATCACATAAAGTTTGAGTCCCTGTGCAGTACCTGTGGTATTGGACCTAAGAAGAATGGAGAATGGTGAATGTGTACTGATTCCAGAGAAATCAATAAGATAACAGTGAAGTATAGGTTTCCTATACCGAGAATGGATGACATAATGGACAGTTTGACTAGAGCAAAGTATTTCACAAAGATTGATTTGAAAAGTGGGTATCATCATATCAAAATTAGAGAAGGTGATGAATGGAAGATTGCTTTCAAGACAAAAGAAGGTTTGTACGAGTGGTTGGTTATGCCTTTTAGTTTAACTAATGCACTAAGTACTTTTATGAGGTTGATGAATGAAGTTTTGAAGAAATTCTTGGGTAAGTTTGTGATTGTATATATTGATGATATTCTGATATTCAATAAGACCAGAGAAGAACATTTGTTGCATGTTAGACAAGTTTTGCAAAGATTGAAAGAAGAAAAGTTGCCAATAAATCTAAAAAAGTGTTCATTCATGAAAGAGGAGATTGTGTATTTGGGATTTGTAATTTCAGCTGATGGTTTGAAGATGGATCCTAAAAAGGTTGAATCTATTCTGAATTGGCCTACACCTATGAATGCTAGTGAGGTAAGCTCATTTCATGGCTTGGCAAGTTTTTATCGAAAGTTCATAAGGAATTTCAGTTCAATTTGTAATGCTATGACTGAGACTATGAGAGGAGATAAAAGAGAATTCAAGTGGAGACATGGAGCTGATAAAAAAATTTAGACCCTGAAGTATAAGGTTGTTGAATTGCCTGTTTTGGCATTGTCTGATTTCAATAAGATATTTCAAGTGGAATGTGATGCAAGTGGTAGTGCAATTGGAGTTGTGTTGAGTCAAGAAGGTAAACCTATTGCTTTCTTTAGTGAAAAGTTGAATGATGCTAGAAGGAAATATTTTGTGTATGATCAAGAATTCTACGCTATTGTTCAAGCACTGAAGAAATGGAGACATTATTTGATGCCGAGTGAATTTGTGTTGTATAGTAATCATAAGGCTTTACAATACTTGTGTAGTCAGAATAAGTTGAATCAGAGACATATGAAATGGGTTGAGTATTTGCAGAGTTATACATTTGTGATAAAACATAAAAGTGGAGTCACTAACTGAGTTGTTGATGCATTAAGTAGATGATCTTTGATGACCGAGATGAAAATTGAAGTTCTTGGTTTTGCTGAGATGAGAGATTTGTATGAAACTAATCCTGATTTTTCTAAACCATGGAGAAAGTGCAGAGCATCTATTCAAGATCAACTGAGTGCAAAATGGGAAGAATATTTCATTCAAGAAGGTATGTTGTTTAAAGGTATTCAATTGTGTATACCAAGAGGACAAATGAGAATTAATTTGATAAAGGAGACACATAGTAGTGGTTTGGCTGGACATTTTGGTACTGATAAGACTTTGAATTTCCTTAAGGAGAAATACTTTTGGCCACAGTTGTATAAAGATGTTCAGAAATTTGTGAAAAGTTGTGGAATTTGTCAAGTTGCAAAAGGGGTAAGTCAGAATACTATATTGTATACACCAAGTGTTGTACCTAAGGAACCTTGGATTGACATTAGTATGGATTTTGTTCTTGGCTTACCGAAGACAGTAAGAGGTAATGATTCTATATTTGTTGTGGTAGATAGATTTTCAAAGATGGCACATTTTATACCTTGTAGAAAGACATCAGATGTAGTACATGTAGCAAATCTTTTCTTTAAGGAAATTGTCAGATTGCATGGATTACCGAGGAGTATTATCTCTGACTGAGACAGTAAATTTGTTGGATACTTTTGGAAAATTCTTTGGAGAAAGTTTGGCACTAAGTTGAAATATAGTTCTACATTTCACCCACAAACCGATGGACAAATAGAAGTTGTAAACAGAAGTTTGGGAAATCTTTTGAGATGTTTATTTGGAGACACACCTAGTAATTGGGATTCAGTGTTGGCACAAGCAGAGTTTGCATACAATAATTCAGTGAATAGGAGTACTGGAAAAACACCCTTTGAGATCACGAATGGCATACAACTGAGATGTATATTTGATTTAAGGGATATTACTGATGAAAGTAAGAGAAGTGTTGAAGAAGTGAAGTTTTCTGAGTACATGAAGACATTGCATGAAGATGTGAAAATCAAGCTGGAAGAGAGTAATCAGAAATACAAAGACAAAGCTCATAGATTAAGGAGACATAAAACTTTTGATGTTGGTGATGAAGTGATGGTTCATTTGAAGAAAGGTCAATTTCCTGTTGGAACATATGGGAAGTTGAAGATGAAGAAGTTTGGACCTTGCAAGATTTTGAAGAAATTTGACAGTGGAAATGCATATGAGCTTGAGTTACCTGATGACATGGACATATCACTGATTTTCAACATTGATGATTTGTATGAGTATTATGAACCTGATGAAGACATGACAATACCGATGGAGTATCCTATGAAGAAGTTGAACAAATTTTGGAGCAAAGAGTTAGCAAAAGAACAAGAGGTAAACATTATATGGAATATCTTGTAAAGTGTAAGAATAGATCGATTGAAGATAGTTCATGGATTTCACAGTCTGAGTTGGATGCAGCTCGGATCATACCTACTAAATGATTCGGAGAATCATTTCTAAATAACTCTAGGTGTCTGATGCAGGAGCATCTTGGGTCCTTGGCAATCCTATGTCACCAAAAAAAATTTGAAGGTTGCCTATGTTGCTTGGTTCCTTCTTTGATCGAGTTGGCTCGGTAGTTGGTCAAATTCCTTTGGTTACTGGGTGTGGTCGGTTATCTCCTAGGTGGTCGGTTGTTTCGCTAGCGCTCGGCAATGCTTGTCTGTTGCTCAGTCATCATTGTTTACAGGGTAGTTTATTTTGAGTTTCTGTTGAGGCCGACTTGTGCATTGATTATGGGTCATAGATTTAATGTTGATATCCATCATTGGGAAGCATGTGGTCCTAAATTTGACCATTCCTTCTGTTGATTGTGGATCTGAAGGCCAACTTAGTTCGGTAGCCTCTTGTATAAGTATAATTGTTTGGGTAGAGTTTTGGGGGCAATTTATGGATAGAAGTTAGAAGATAGTGGAATCAAGATTGTTCGCAGATCCTCACATGTTTGAGGACTTCTGTATTTCACTGTAATATCAGGTTGTAACCGGGAAGGCCTTATAGCCCGACATGTATGAATCAATTTGAATGATAATATTTGAATGATCCTGCTTTCTCTCTCTCACCGTGTTGTTGTTGCTTCTACGTGTTGTTGAGCAAGGTGGATCAGGTAGGGTGTGTCATTGTTTTGGCCCCTCCTTTCCCTTTTCCTTGTGTCAGGTTGTCCATCTTGGGCACATACCTCCATAGAAATGCAAGGCATTGGAACCTCAAAGTAAGCCTTGCATATTTGTTTGATATCCTAAAGGTGTTAAGGCATATAAACTTATGAATCCTAAGACACATGAAATATTCATTGAGAGGAGTGTTCAATTTGAGGAAATCTGTCATAGCTTGGCCTCTACTCCTCTTCCTTCCTGCATAGTGGAACATGATGATAGTGACTCGGGTAATGATTCTACCTCAATCTTGACTCATAGGATTACACATTTGCAAGGTTCACTTATAATTGAGGATACTCCATCATCTTCTATTAGACCTTGTCGATATCAAAAAACTCTTGACTCGATAGGTTATTTGTGGGGGATAATTTGGACACTAGAAGTACAAGGCCAAAATATCAACATCTTCCACATGCTTACATTGCTATAGTTTTGGCTCCTTATAATTTAGTGCAGTTGGATACACTTTTTCTTCCAAACATAGAGTCATGGGATAACAACTTGACAGACATTCCAAGTTTGTTTATGGAGTCCTAGATTGTAGATTTGGGAGACATCATTGATGATATTTATATTCTCTTTGATGAAGATTATCCTTCTTTAGCTGTTACAAGGGAACACTTTGACCCTCTTGTTCATTCTCTGCATGATCATTATTTTGGGTTTGATGTGATTGTGGATCCTTATGTACAACATTTGGAGGAGGTCTCTTTATCTTTAGAGGATGCATCTGGGTCTTTGGATCATATTCTACATTCATATTCATTAGATCATAACTAGTCTATTTTAGCAGTGTGAACAAGTACACTTGATTTAGAGGGGGCAAATTTCAACATCAACATGTGGACACTTGAGAAATTTTTAGAGACTTCATATATCTTGAGATGTCTTCCTACATATTCCTTTCAAGATTGGGGAGACTTCATTCATACACCTTTGACTTTGTTTCTTCCTAAGGGGAGGTGCAATGCCCCGCCAAGTAACCCTAAAAATAAAGGGTCAAATAAGCACTAACAATTGTTTTTGAAAAATTAATATAACCATTATGAATGTAAGTGCATCATCAATAACATCATAAGAAATTACATAACAAACAATAATCAATGCATGATTGTGCACAAGAGGAAGCTTCAAAAGCACTTCCAAGGGTTCCATGAAAACCTGAACACTAACAAGAATGGGCATTCACATTCTTAAGACACCTCATGAGAGCCAAAACAATGTCCACAAACCTCACAAAATAGGACTAGACCATAGTCCATGGTCAATAATCAAGAAGATGAGGTTCATCCTCAGCATAGTCAGTTGTTAGGTTTGTTTTTAAACCAAATTGAAAAGTGAGTTAAACTATATCAAACAACATTGGAAAATGAAATGTGAATTCATGGAAATGATCACAAGAAAATGAAGAGAATTAATACAAGGTCCATCTTTTAATATACCCAAGGGAATTGCTTTCTATTGAAAATTCATAGGAATGGAGAAGGCCATTAGAACAAATGCATAGGACATTTGAATATATGCACGAGAGATTTGAACATAGTTGCGGGACTAGAAAATATATGCACAAGGGCAACAGTTGAATGTGAAAGATTGCCTAGGAAGGTAAAAAATACATAATTTATCATACCAACACTGACATACGACCTAATAAATGCTAGCTCCACACTATGGAGTATTGGATATACTAAATCAAGGTCCATTATACTCCATCGCATAATATGAATCATATATAAAAATATGAATTGGAAGTACAAATAAGAGAACATAAATGCAAGAATACATAATGTAGAACCATAATATCATGGAGGAGGTATAATATATTCTTGGACCCCTTGAATACCTATACACCAATCCCCAATGGTGAATGGTCATGAAACCCAACCACGAGGAACCCTCATACCCTCCCCACTATGCTCATGAGATAACCATATGGCCCAAGCACACATACGCACGCACACACACAAATCATGAAATATGAATTACAACACACTATATACACTAGTATAATTCAGTGCGCAATGAAACAAGGGCTTCACTTAGTGAACCTAAATCATAGTACATGTATTTGTGGCATACTAAAGAATCCCTCTATTTTTAGAAATTTCCCCAAACTCCTTTTTTTTACCCCCCTCCAATACCCTTTTAACACCCCCCGCCCCCCTCCCCCACCCCCAACCCAAAAAAACCCCCCTTCCCCCTATTTAGGCAATATATTTCCCCCTTTTTTGCTCATTTAAAACCACCTAATATGAACACATGTGATAGTGTATTTCTCCTTCAATGAAGACCCCATGCACAATGAACACATCACATGAGGATTCCACAACCACATTACATGCATGAGGAGGCGAAAATCATACAACTACTCAAGACCACATAATACTCAACACATCGAGAATTCCACTCCACATGAGAGCATCTTGGGAGCACGAAGAAAGTATCCTAAGACAAGGTAAAAACTCAACCATACAAACAATTCAATTATCATCAATGACACAATTTATAAAGATCATATGCCACATCAATTTACATGTCACACTTTGTTACCAGTACTATTCTCGATAACTCACTCTATTGGTTTGCAACCAAGGGTATAGTTCACTTGAACCCCACATAAAACTCATATGCCAATGCAAGATTACTACATAATCAATAATAAACTATAAGATTCATTATTAGTATAAGAGTCATTTTCTACACACAAACATGGAACTACAAAGGGACCTTACGAAGGGCCCTTTATCACAATCCCAACCAATATCCATACATGACCAAGCACACTCAACCAGCTCAAATCCAGGAGTATGGATTCACTTTGGATCTCAAATTAAAATTCCACTTATAAATTCTACCATTCCACATAAAACAAGCTCATCAAAATTACTTAAATCCACCTTTACACAAATCACAAAATTGGATATAAAACCAGTCCAAAACCAAGCCACCATAAATGGCTCTCAAAAAGCTTAAATTTTCAAACTTAAAGAATGAAAAATTGAAAAGAACCTATAGGTCTATAACTACCCAACATTTTAAATTTGGGCATCCATAAAAATTTGGGCAGCATTTCCTCATACAAACCCACATTTTTAAATTTTCATCACATCAATTCAAATATGCATCAAATGAACTTCTTACAAAATAGAAATGTGCTTTAAATAAACTCATAAAACATTTGCAACTTACAAATTTTATTTTAAAAGCAAGACCAAGAAGATATGAGGATTTCTTACCTCTCATATTAAGAAAGACAAAAACTTGAAAAGAAAACAAATCTCACAATGAAAAGCCACTAAATCTGGGCAATCGATATCAAATGTCAAGATAAATCAATCAAACCAATGCCCACAAAATATCTCCAACAAAATATTTTCATCCAAGCCAAATTTGAATTCTCCATGGGAGGGTTTTTTGCGAGCTCATGAAGAAATTAGGTAAAAAACCAAATTAAAAACATAACATAAAACCACTTTTCCCATAAACATAAAATGACTTTACTAAGGCAATAAAATATAATATTAACCCAAAATAAAATCTCTAAATAAAATTTTAAAATATAAAATTCCCAAATTAATAATTAAATTCCAATTCCAATAAAAAATTTCAAACAACACTTGTTGACAAAAACAATAATAATGATAATAAATAAACTGGCGAATCCATTAGTAAATTAAATTCATAATTATTTACTCATGCACTATTAACAATTGTAACAACCAAATAGAATGCACAACACATAAGTTACTAGTCTCATCACATAATGCAGGGTAGTTGAATGTTACCATACAATAACCGACTAGTAGATATAAACAACATGGAAGTTGTTGCTGAATTTAATGATGGAGCAGTGAGCGGGAAAGGAGATATTCAAAATTCAAACTCGACCAAGGGAGGGAATGTAGGAGATGATGCTGGATCATCGGGTTCTGGAAGTCAAGAGGGTGAGACTAATGAGGTTGGATTGCAAGGGAAGGATCATGTTACTGGGATGGTGCCTAGGGACCCAGGTGGGGGTCCCAAGCCTGAAGAATCTGCACAAAAAAGGACAACCCCTGTCAAAAACTGGTCAGGGCTTTTTGTCGTTAACCCTGTGGGTAAGTCTTCTCTTCCTCCTGTGAAGAATATTTCTAACCTTGAGCAAGGTTCCTTTGCTATTACCATTCCTAATCAAATTATAGATTTTAATATCTCGAGAATGGTTAATTCTCTTGTTGGGCGATTTCTCAGAGCCCGCCAAAATATTAAGGTGGTTAGGGCATTTGTCAAGAGGAAATGGGTTTTGAAAGGACAAGTCGAGGTGGTGGCTCTGCCCAAAGGTTGTTTATCCTTTTCCTTTTCCTGTGAAGAAGATCTTAGGATTACCCTCTCTAGTGGACCATGGGTGATAGGGAAGCATTCCATGGTGCTCCATAAATGGTGTCCAAACCTTAATATGCAGGATGAATCGAACGTCCAGGCTCCAGTCTAGGTGAACCTTCTGGGTTTGCCACTAGATTTTTGGGTGGAAGATGTTTTTTAGGGGATTCCTAATGTCTTTGGTGAACTTTTATCTTCGGACCTTGTTACGATCTCTAGGAGACATCTCACTTATGCCAAGATTTGTATGGGAATCCACCAAGGAGTGGATATGTCAGAATCTATAACCCTCTAGTCCAAGCTTGGTTCTTGGGTCCAGAAGATTGAGTATGAGTCTACACCATTTGCATGTTTCTGTGTGTGTGAAAATTGTACCTGATCTATAGACACAACACTTCAGTAAAACATTAGAGGTTAGCTAAAATCAAAATCGTGAAAAATTGAAATCTAATTTAACCAAGTGATTTACTGCCTTCTAGTAGGTGTGAGATTAATGTTCTCAGATTGTTATCGAGATCAGTGACCTAGACGACACCTAAACGAAGGATTTGAATGCAATTGATCTAGATATGAATTGAATGCAATTAAGCTATTTTTTTGGTATTTCTATGCAATAAGAATGATAAAAACTGATATGAAACTAATCTATATGAAAAACTTGATATGAAACTATCTAAGAATGATATGCAAAAAAAAAAGATTGATCTCACAAAGATGTTGATTCACAAGAGCTTTGATTCTCCCAATTCCAATTCTCCAGCGTGATTGTGCAAATTTGTGGATGAATTATGAAGAGCTGAGCCTTGTTTTTATAGAAATCCAGGGCTTTGGAGGTGCATGGAAAAAGCCATAAATCACTCAAATAAACTCAACTTGATTTTTGAGTTATTTTTAAATAAAGATAATTAAGTCACAAAAATCATGCAAAAGCACAATTCAACTCGAATTAGAAGTTTAGATCAACTTTAAAACTCAAAAAGATGTTGAGTTTATTTGAGTGATTTATGGCTTTTTCCATGCACCTCCAAAGCCCTAGATTTCTATAAAAACAAGGCTCAGCTCTTCATAATTCATCCACAAATTTGCACAATCACACTGGAGAATTGGAATTGGGAGAATCAAAGCTCTTGCGAATCAACATCTTTGTGAGATCAATCTTTTTTTTTTGCATATCATTCTTAGATAGTTTCATATCAAGTTTTTCATATAGATTAGTTTCATATCAGTTTTTATCATTCTTATTGCATAGAAATACCAAAAAAATAGCTTAATTGCATTCATATCTAGATCAATTGCATTCAAATCCTTCATTTAGGTGTCGTCTAGGTCACTGATCTCGATAACAATCTGAGAACATTAATCTCGCACCTACTAGAAGGTAGTAAATCGCTTGGTTAAATTAGATTTCAATTTTGCATGATTTTGATTTTAGCTAACCTCTAATGTTTTACTAAAGTGTTGTGTCTACAGATCAGGTACAATTTTCTCACACACATTTTCGGCACCCACCATGGGGCCTTGAGCCTCATTCTCTTCATTTTTATCTAATTTTATATATTTTCGGCGTCACTTTTTTGTCATTTTTGCGCAAACAGGAAAAATGCTGCCTACGAGAAATTTGACGCCGCTTACGAGAAATTTGTTCATGCTTACAAGTGATCTGATCACGCCTATGAGAAATTTGTTCACGCCTACAAGCATTCTGCTCACGCATGTGACAGTTTCAGTCACGCATCTGCCAGTGTCAGTCACGCATCTGACAGTTTCAGTCATGCATCTGCTAGTTTCAGTCATGCATCTGACAGTTTCAGTCACGCATTTGACAGTTTCAGTCACACATCTACCAGTTTCAGTCACGCCTATGAGTATTTAAATCACGCCTATGAGTATTTAAATCACACCTAGGTACATGAGTTTCAGTCACGCATCTGCCAGTTTAAGTCACTCTAGAAAACTGGCACCCATTTTTTGCGAAATTTTCACATATGGTACTGAAAGTTTAAGTGTGATATATCATTGGAAAGCTCTTTCCAAGCCAAATCCAAGCATGTTGGTTTCATTTTCAAATTTTTCCATTTGATCACAGAATTTGCATATTTGTACTTTTAGATTATTGATTTCTAACGCTTATAGTTTGCTGTTTATTTGTCTTGGTTTTGTACTTTCAGACGTGTGCTAAATTTTGGATTGCAGAGTGTTGGATCTAAGGTATTCTTCTCAAGCTAATAATATTTCAATTTTGATCCTAAAACAAATCTCTTATGTGTCTGGCTTGTGTGCATCTTTTCATGCTTTGATCTATTTCTACACACTTGCATAATTGATACTAGGTTGTGACCCCTTAAGGATTCATTAAGTAGTCTTAGAATACTTGTGATTGATCTTGATTGCTATCTTGGGTTATTGGACTCGCTAATCCGTCGGCCCCTCATTTTCACCCCGTGGTTGCAATCTCAGCGCCATAAAGGGGAGGGGTCAACAGGACAGAAGCGTTAAGTGTTCCACTTGGCAACCCTTTTGTGCTTTTAGGAACTCGCTTGTTTTCTAAGTTGGGGACTCATTTTCAGCTTGTGTGAGGTGTTAAGTGTTCCACCTTGTGGACTCATCTCATATTCGCTTTAAGCGTTAAGTGTTCCTCTTTCTACTTTTTGGGTACTTTTGGTAGATTTGCTTTTGGGAATATATCTGTGCTCACATAGTAATTAGGCCCTATGAACACTATTCATGATTCTTGAGAGATTGGATTCCTAGCGAAATCTTTCTTGACGATAGAATCCTTGTAGGTAGGGAGGATACTTAGTGCGTTTCACATTCAACTTGGTTAGTGCATCTTCTCTTATTGATCGACACATTCTCTCTCCGGAGAGGTTGATAGATCACGTGGGGTTGATATCACGAGCTTTGGTGAATCAAAATTGGTTAGTGTGTCTTCTCTTATTGATTGATACATTCTCTCCCCAGAGAGGTTGATAGATCACGTGGAGTTGATATCACAGACCTTGGTGGAACAAAACTTTGTCTTAGCGTGTCAGATTAATCTGCTTGCTTTGTTTGGGTTAAAAGTGAAAAGGTGTCAAAAACCTTGGATCTGGAGCCAAGTCCCCTTGTGGTATAAATTTGTGAGTCACCTTTACAGAGGGTTAATCATAGCGGACAATCCCTTCACAGGGAAAATTGCGTTGACGGAACCTTAAGCGATCATAGCCATTTTAGACGTGGTAGTGACAGCCGCTATATAAATGTCCTTGTGAAAGAAATCTCCACGGGTATGGTTCATTGTTGGGTTGTCAGATCTCCCTAGCAGCTCTTGAAGATTAAGTTCTCGGACTGTGTCAAAACCCTGGTGCGCCAGGATTGGAGTTCATCCCTTTGAATCATAAAAGTTGCAGAGTCAAACCATTACTAAAAACCCTAGAGAGGCCAATTTTTCACTTTCAGGTATATGTGTTTTATTGCAAAACTTTTCAGAACATACACAATTTATACTCTCAGGGATTAGCACAATTTGGTCATTTGATTGTTCATGCGCAAGGTTGCCTTTGCCCTTGTTCATTATTTTCAGACGTGCTTGAAATCACTTGCTTGCTATTTTGTGTGCTTGTTTATCTACTTGGCTATTAAAAATGATCAAATCTGGTATAATCTTCAAATCTGAACAGTACAATTTGCAAACAATCCAAAACTGAAAACCTTAAATTTTGCAAAAATTGACGTAAAATTCTTTCTGGAGTCAAAAGTTGTTTCAGGAGGTCAAAAGTCGTATGAGTTTAACAACTGTCATTTCATAGACTACCCACTATCGTACGAGTTTGCAGAGTGTCATTTGAGAAAATTTTGGAAAGTTGTCAGAAAATTGTCAAATTGCAAGATATCCAATGTTTCCAGCCTGGTTCCAGACCCTGTCAAATAGATCATTGTGTCAGGAACAGAGCAGTAGCTATTGAGAATCCTACCATTTTCCAAGAGTGATCTTTTGAATCCAATCTAGCCTTCTGTTCAATCAATTTGAGTCCTTTTTATCTCGTGTCAAAACCTTGTCATAACTATCAATCTTCAATCAATCAATCTTCAAAAATAGACTAAGTGTTGAGAACTCGTGTCCGCTATCTTTTGGGCGATCTATCCCATACATCCAGGGCACAGTATCCTTCACCCACATCTCATCAGATCTTCAAAACTATCATAATCTTGACAAGGTTGCATCATCCGATTTTCTTGAATCAAATTGTTCTTTAGTTGTCTTCGTCCTTTTCTTCCGTTTCATTCAAAGTTAATGGTGGAGACCAGAGCTTCTTCACACAAGAAATCAGAAGAAACATCTCAGAATTTACTTTTGACCAATACCTTGGGTCCAACTCTTGAACAACTCATCAAGTCAGGTATCTACGAAAATGACGGTCTCAGTAACTTTCGATTGAAAACTGGTTACATACCTCCTCTATCAACTCACAGAGGTAATCAGCAAACTCCTCCTCAATCTGTTCCAGGGAGCCCAAAAACTCCTACCATGTCTCAAGTAGGGACAAACCATGGTTCTCTAGGAGGAGGATCCCAGGGACACCATTCTCAACATAATGCCAACCAAGAACCTACACCCTCTGAAATCCATCGATGTCAGAATGACGATGAATTCAAGAGAATGATGAGGCATTTCTTGAAAGTGGATAGAGAGGCATACTTTTTGCAATTAGCCTAGGAAGGAGCTAAACTTCCTCCTCACTTCAATGTCGAAGATATCATCATGCATGAGGAAGAAACTCCGATGATGGCCATAATGAACCAGCTGCACGCTATGCAGGTCAAAATGAATAAAATTGAGAAAGAGAAAGAACCCAAGGAATTCTCCATGGAGGCCCTTTGTCCTTTCCCTTTTGACAAAGACTTGTATATGCCTCCATTCCCAAAAAGAGTGGAGATTCCAAAGTATGACAAATATGACGGACACTCTGATCCTCAAGATCATGTCAGAGAGTTTTGTACGCAATCCATGGAATTCATGCATGAACCGACTTATCTGATGCATATTTTTCCTAGATCCTTGGGAGGAGCATCCATTCAATGGTTTTCAAGATTACCTTCTACGATCAAAACTTTTGAGGAATTGATTAAATTGTTTTATCAACAATATTCCTACAACATTCAACATCCGGTCACCATGATCGATATCTGTAACCTCAAGCAATATCCAGGGGAATCATTCCTAACTTTCCTCAAGAGGTGGAGAAAGAAGTTCTCTCTATATGCTAGACAAATTCCCGAAATGGAAAAACTTGAAATCTTTATCAATAACCTTGTTCCAGAGCTCAATTATCCATTACAAATGCAAGATCATGTATCTTTTGATAAAATGGTGGATAATGCAATCAAGATTGAAAAAGTACTTGTCAAGAAAGGAGAAATCACACTTCAAAAGGACAAGTCTGAATCTGGATCTAGCTCAAAAGATAAAAACAAAAGCTCAAACGAGAACAAAGGTATCGTCACTGATGGCGTTGTTGACACTATCCACACCCCATCAAAGGCACCAACCTACAATCTTACCCTTGGCAGCAAAGCCATTAAAGCGTCAGAGCAAAAATTTGCTGAACCATCTCCAAAGAAGCCATTCAAATGTTGGGATAATAAATGAAAGTTTACTCCTCTTGGAGAATCTTTGGAATCCACTTTGAGAAACCTAATAGCTGATAATATCATCTCTTTACCACCAATTCAAAATTCTAATCCAGATCCAAAACCATATTGGTGGAAAGATAATGAATTATGTGCTTTCCATCGGAGTAAAGGCCACAAAACTAATGGATGCTTCCACTTGAAACATACCATTCAAGACTTGATAGATCAAGGGGACATCACGATCGATAATCCCACCAGCAATAATGATCACACAGCATTTACAGAACCGTTTCCACAACATGGCAAGGGAGTTTCAACTTCTCAGCCTAACATGGGGGCAAAAGTCAACTACGCTTACCCTGGAAACAATGCTGTCATCAATATGGTTGAACCATGTCTCTCTGAGAGCTGCAATGTCATCACAATTGTGCGAAGAGACCGAAATCATTCCTCAACTAATGCAGTTACCAGATCACAAGCTCAGGCTCATCTGAAAGGACAAACACCAAGTTCATCTAATGTCCCTAAGATACCTTTCAACCTCACATCTACTTCCAAACAGAAGGCTACCTCGAAATCTTCCAATCCAAAGGATACAAGACCTACATCTTACAGCATCGTCCAACAACTCCAGCATACCAATGCCAAAATCTCTATGTTTGAGTTACTTCAAATATCTCCAGCTCACAGAGATATCCTAGACAAAGCTTTGCTCAGCTCTAATGTTCCTGATGATCTAGATCTAGACAAGTTCCAGACTATGGTTGGTCATCTAACATCTCCGCAATATATCTCCTTTTCAGAGGAAGATGACAACTCCCTAAGTCACCCACATAATCAGCCCTTACACATAAAAGTCTTGATCTAGAACCGTCGAGTCAAACATGTGTTGATAGATGGGGGCGCAGGCCTCAACATTTGTTCTTATAGCTTAATCACACAGTTGGGATTCTCAGAGATGGCTATTGATCCTCGAAAGAAGATCACCATAAAAGCCTATGACGAACAAGAAAGAGCTTCTAAAGGCACCATTGTCTTACCCATCTGAGTGGGTCCGGTCATCAAAGATACCACATGTCAGGTGCTTGATCTACCATTGGCTTACGATATCCTTCTAGGGAGACCCTGGATCCATGAAATGCAAGCCATTCCTTCTACGTACCATCAATGCTTGAAATTTCCCTATGAAGGAGTGGAGGTTACTATCCCAGCAGATCTGAGTACAACTTGCAATACATTGAAGGAAAGTGTCGATAAGCTTGTTCCCAATAACAGAGAATCTTCCATCAAGCAGCTAAATGTTGCTTCCACATCTAAGATGGATGACATTGCTAAAGAGATCAATATCAAAGAAAATGGGATGGGAGAATACACTATAGAGCCAATCTTGTCTCTGACATCTCTCCCTATCTTGCCCAAGTCATATGGACAATCTTTGAAGCAATCTAAATCAGAACCTAAGGAACCTATGGAAGCATACAAAAGAAATTTTGTGGCAAAGCAAGTATCCAAACAAGAATTTGAAGAGGATGAAGCTATGCTTGCATGGCTATACAAAGATGATTCTGAATCCAAAATTGTTCAAACTAGTGAATCTGTAGCACCTAAAATCCCTTCTACTTCATACGGTCCAGGGAACAAATTGATAGCTAAGATGGGGTATCCAGGTCAAGGACCTCTAGGAATCAGAGGAAAGGGTCTTGTGACACCCATTCCACATACTGGTAGAACAAACAAAGATACTGCAGGCTTAGGCTTTACAAAGAGACCTTATCATCTCAAAGGTGGTTGTTCTCATGTCATAGAACAAATTGCACCAGGAGAACCCCTTCTCAAGAAAGAAGAGATAGAACCCTCAGATGATGATTCAGATAGTTCAGAACTCATCCCCTATGAAAAATTTCCTAAAGAGATCAAAGATCTTCTTGATGATAAAGATGATCCTATCAAAAGAATTAATGTAGTAGAAACACAAGAACCTACTGTAGCGCAAGAGATGGTTGCACCACAAGAACCAGCCAATCTTGAAGGCGATCAAACTGATCCAGAAGCAGAGAGTAGTTATTCTGACACCGATTCTCATGAATATGAATTCAAGTCAGAGACTGAGGGTAATCCTTCTTGGGGTATTCATCCTAACTTCACACATTTTCTCAGATTTCCTAGAGATCCTAAATCAGAAGCTAAGTCAAATGACTATGAATGGGGAGCCATTCCAGAAGAAGATGAGCTTATCACAGAGAAATATATTGATGTTATTCACCAATATGTATCTCAACCCAACATAGGTCTAGAGTGAAACAATGAACTTAACGTGTCTGATCCACCTATGGCTGAAGAGGATTCCCACGATAACATTGAGCCTATTCACGAGTTAAACATTTTGAGCTATAATATCACCTTTGAACTTGAGTGTCGGGTTAGGACCAATGATGACATATCCACATCCGTGAACACCATATCCCAAGCCTTTCCCGCTTTGACTATCCAATGCCCTGATCTTATCGACCAAACTTCCACAAACCCAAGCCATGGTGTTTACACCTTTTCCAGTGACTATGCCCTTGCTTGTTACCTCAATGCAGTCGAGCCTATGAGGACTTCCATCAGCGAACTGAGCGTCAGCATGATCGAGTCGGACATCAAATATCTTAGTCAAAAAAATAAAAATAAAAATAAAAAGAGTTCTGAGGGTGAAAACCACTTTCTGGCAGTCTCAGATCCTACAAAAGTAAAAAGAAAAGACGTATCTGAAGGTGAAAACCTCTCTGAGGTGCCTAAGGATGAGATATTTGATGTCCTTTTGAGTCATTTACAGGATAGATCTCCAGTTATGATTGAGCCCACTCAATCCATCAATTTGGGTACAACAGAGGAACCACAATTGGTACATGTAGCACAATCTCTATCAGAAGAAGAGAAACAGAAATTCACTACATTCTTATCAGAAAAAAAGATCAATTTTGCATGGAAATATTTAGATATGCTAGGATTGGATCCCAATCTCATTATGCACCATCTATCCATTGCTCCTGGAGTAAAACCAATCAAGCAAAAATTGAGAAAGATGCATCCTCATGTTGCACTCTTAGTCAAAGCAGAACTAGAAAAACTCCTAAAAGCTGGATTCATCCGTGTCATAGACTATGCTGAGTGCATCTCCAACATTGTACCTATTTCAAAGCCAGATGGTTCAATCAGAGTGTGCACGGACTTTAGAGACGTGAACAGAGCATGCCCTAAGGATGACTTTCCACTACCTAACATTGATATGATAGTGGACGTGATTGCGGGCTATGAAATGTATTCCCTTATGGATGGTTTTTTTGGATACAACCAAATCAAAATTGCTCCAGAAGACCAAGAGAAAACTGCATTCACATGTGCGTGGGGAACCTTCTATTGGATTGTTATGCCATTCGGACTCAAAAATGCAAGAGCTACATACCAAAGAGAAATGACATCTATTTTTCATGATATGATGCATAGAACAATGGAGGATTATGTTGATGATACCTTAGCAAAATCAATGATCAGAACTGAACATCTAACTGACTTGAGCATGATCCTTGACAGAATGGAAAAATTTAGTCTCCGACTAAATCCTAAGAAGTGTGCTTTTGGTGTCACTTCTGGAAAACTCCTGGGATACATAGTCTCAAAGAAAGGTATTGAAGTTGATCCGGCTAAAGTCAAGGCTATCATCGAGATGCAACCTCCCAAGAATATCAGTCAAATGCAAACTTTGCAAGGGAGAGTGCAATCTATCAGGAGATTCATATCACAGTTAGCTGACATATCACAACCTTTCACAAAGACATTACATAAAGGTGTGACCTTTGCATAGAATGAAGACTATGCAAAGAATTTTGATCATATCAAGAATTATCTCTCAAATCCTCCTATCTTGATGCCTCCTATTCATGGGAAGCCATTAATATTATATGTCTCCGCAACAGATACATCACTGGGGGCATTACTAGCACAGCATGATGAGAACAAGAAGGAAAGAGCCATCTACTATATCAGCAAAACCTTAGTGACCTATGAGAAGAACTACTCAATGATAGAGAAGGCATGTCTAGCTGTGATCTTTGCATCACAGAAACTAAGACATTACATGTTAGCTCATACCACTCATTTGGTAGCTAAGATTGATCCACTGAAGTACCTACTAAGCAAAGCTGCCCTCACAGGTAGATTAGCTAAATGGGTCATGCTCTTGAGCAAATTTAACATTGAATATGTTGAAAGAAAAGCTATCAAAAGACGGGTCATTGCTGATCAATTAGCTGAAGCACCACTGTTTGATAATACACCCATGCAAATGGAATTTCCCGATTCCTCTATCATGCACCTCTCTTCTAGAGAATCGCAGTTATTCTTTGATGGCTCCTACACACAGAATGGATCTGGAGTAGGCATATTGTTCATCACTCCTCAAGGATACTCGATACCAAAAGCATTCAGATTAAAGTTTCCTTGCACAAACAATATTGCAGAATATGAGGCACTTCTCAATGGTATGAAAATGGCAATACAGTGGAGAGTTACCGAGATAAACATTCATGGAGACTCACAACTGGTTATCCACCAAGTCAATGATGTGTACCAAACCAAAGATGAAAAACTCATTCCTTACAAGAAAATGCTAGATGATTTAAAGAAATATTTCATATCTATCACATTTGAGCAAATTCCTAGAACAAAGAACAAGGCTGTCGATGCAATGGCAACACTATCTACTTTATTATAGCAGCCTGAACATGAGCTACGCTACGAGTTCCTGGTGGAAGCACTCTCTTATCCTATATATGACTCCCCCAAAACTCGCATGATTTGCACTGTTGTAAGTCATGATTCATCCCGATATAAAAACCTATTTTCCTATCTCCAAGACCAAATCATTCCCGATACCTTCAACCGTCATGAAAAGAGATACCTTATCTGTAATGCCTCCCGATATGTCATCATTGGTAATGATCTGTACAAACGAGGTCTAGATGGTACACTACTTAGATGTTTAGAACAAGAAGAGTCTCAATGTGCATTAGAGGAAGTCCATGATGGTATTTGTGGGTCACACTCGAACGGTTTAACACTAGCTCAAAAACTTATTAGGGCTGGGTACTATTGGCCTGAAATGGAGAAAGAGGCTATCAAATTTGCTAAGAATTGTCAAAAGTGTCAAGTACATGGCAACCTAATTCATGCTCCAGGGAGGGATCTAATCCCCTTTACAACACAATGGCCTTTCCATCAATGGGCATTTGATCTTATCGAGATGATTCATCCTCATTCTTCTAATGAACATACCCATATAATCACAGCCACAGATTATTTTACGAAATGGGTAGAAGCGGTCCCTTTGACACAAGCAACTGGAAAGCAGATATCGATGTTCATCTTGAACTATATCATATGCAGATATGGGATCCCTCATTCCATAATCACAGATAATGGTGGGCAATTCAGGAATAAAGACCTCGATGATCTATGTGCCAAATTTAAGATCACCCAACATTGGTCTTCTATCTACTATCCATAAGGGAATGGACAAGCAGAGGCTTCTAACAAAAATCTATTGAAGATCTTGCACAGAACAGTAAACAAAACCGGTAGAGACTGGCATCTCATGATTAATCCAGCTCTATGGGCTTACAGAACAAGTATCAGAACACCTACTGGGGCTACACCTTTCACTTTAGTTTATGGGTCTGAAGCAGTACTGCCTATTGAGGTTGAAATCCCATCACTTAGAATCAGAATGCATGGTCTAGTAACTGATGATGACTACAGAGTGTCTAGGTTACAAGAACTGGAACTACTAGATGAGCGCAGACAAGCAACGTATGATCATCTTAGAGTATATCAGAAGAGAATGTCTAGAGGCTACAATAAGAAAGTCAGACACAGAGAATTTCAAGTTGGTGATCTAGTCTTGAGAGAAAATCCTAAAAATCAATCACATCGAGAACGCAAGGGGAAGTTCGAACCCAATTGGCTAGGTCCCTTTGTCATCACTGCTACTTTTGGCTCTGGTGCCTATCAACTCTCAACAATTGAAGGAGAACAGCTCCGAGAACCAATCAATGTTCTCTATCTGAAGAAATTCTACGCCTAAGGCATTCAGTCTATGGTAAAATGTCCTGAAAAAAAATCTTAAAAATCAGAAAAAGTCCTGAAAAAATGAACATCTTGGTGAAAACCTAGCAATAGGCACCTTGATGATTCACAAAAAAAATAAAAAAAATATCAAAAGTACAAAAAAAAATTGAAAAAAAAATGAAAAATACAAAAAAAAAAAAAAAAAAGTGCCTTGGTGAAAACTTGGAAACAGGCGCCTTGGTAGCAAAAATAGAATCTCTGCCAAGATGGTGAAAACCCGGCAAATGGGCGCCACTTGTTCAAAATGTTCCATCTATCAGCACAATCTTGGTCTTTCCTAGCTTTCAGTCTTGCTTTAGTTTGTACATATCTCCCGGTTTGTTTCTGCATTTTTAATTTTCAATAAGTCGGTATGTACACCAATCAACTCAAGTGTCTGTATTCTATCAATGCTTAACACTTGGGGGCAATCAATGTCATATCCTATGGTCTCCAGTATATCTTAGACGTCTCATGTCCAGTGAGAGTCCTTTGAAGCTTCATTTGAGTCAGTCAAGTCTGTCTTGTCTCCAGAAAAGATTTTGCATCTACAACAACGCAATCAAACATCAAACTGAAAATGATCTATGCTTTTCATGCTTTTATCTCCTTGTATGCTTACTTATTTGCATTGAGATTTTTGCATATTGTGTCCCTTCGAGCTCTTCGATGATGTCCTTTATAGGATTTAGAGAGTGATGACTAGGGGCATAATCTTTTCTTTGTCTTCTACTTGTATGTGAAAATCTAACGCCTTTGAAAATTTTGGATTGAAATGGTGTCCGACTGTAAGAGCCTCTATCTCAAATTGGATGGCCATGCGTACCTCGACCATTGATACCCAAAAAATTCAAGGAAGTATTGATCTAACTATTGTCTTTTTGAGTGAGTTCTTTCTCCTACTGTGAAACACGATCTTACCTAAGGATGTGAACGATAAAGGGTCACTACGGGTAATTCACAGTGGATCTAGAATGATCTCTTGACTGTTTGATGTGTTTACAATGCAAGGTGTATTCAAGTCATCACGACGTTTATGTTTTGATGCTTATACAAATTGCTATATCAAAATGGACATGATATTCAGGTCATCCTGGCATTTGTGCCTTGGTGCTTATATCTACTCCGACATTCTGAAAATAAAATCAATATTCATATATCCATGGTTGTTGACCAGTGGGTGTTGTATTGATTCTTGTGCATACAAATCGATATTCATATGTCTATGGTTTCATAGCTAGTGGGCATTGTATTGATTTATCTGGTTACCTAAAAGTTCAATGATGATAACAAATCGACACATGATCAGTGACTAGGTCCTAAATCTTAGGTTGCATTTCATATTGCATGCTTCTTTGCATTTTTCATCTTTGCATGATCTCACAATGACTAAACGAACTCCAAAGCTTAAACAATTCTTCATATCAATTCTTCAAATCTAACAAGAGCTGAATCTCACATGAAGGTTCCTCCAATGAAATAGCAAGTAGAATCCTTTTTCGGGATCAAAATCAAAATCTGTGATCATTCATATTATTAACTACTTGCATATTCGACTTTCCATCATCACAGAAATTCAGTATTCAACTTAACTGATTATCTTACATCAAACTATCAAAATTTCAACTTGGTCTTTTGGGACCTTCCAACAATGCAAAATGCATTCCCGGACGTGTTTAACCACTTTTCAAATTAATTAACATGCTTCTCAACTATCAACGCTGACTTTTCTTGTCAGATTTTAATTTTAATCCCGAAGGGGGCATGGTATTGCACATCATTCAAAGTCTGTCAATCAAATCTATCAATATCTTTCATCAGTAATCAAGACAAACAATCACGTCTAGTTGCTAATTCATCAAAAGTCCTCATCGCTTGGGGCAAATCTATCATCACTTGGGGCATATCAGATTCGTTGATCCATATCAATCTGGTATCCTCCTAATCTTGTAAACTGTATCAGTTTTTGCAACCATCGGATCATAGTGTTCTTTCCTTGGTTCTTCGGCAACTAAAGGATTCGGATGTGATACTTGCTAGTTCTGCTAAGACAATCAATTCTAGAACGGGTCACTCACTTCTTTGCAATCCTAAGGTTTGGAATTAGGCGTTTTGACACTTTTTCACAATCATAGGTTCATTCACTGTTATAGTGAACATTATTTTTGGTCATTCAGGACCTATTATCTCCATATCAAATCAATATCAATCAGCTTCTGTCTCATATCAATTATCAATTTTGAATCAGTTTCATATCTTTATCAAACACAGACTTTCTTTGAACCACTGCGCTTCGCACAGTAATTCAAAGAGAGGCAAAATGTAATACCCCAAAAATGGGCTATAAGTTCATTAATCTCCTATATCAACAATTCGAACGAAATCGACATCAAAGTCCTAATCTAAGGCACATCTAAACATCATCGAATCATAATTGATTATCTTAAATTCTGCATTGGAGAATATTCCTAGTAATATTTCTAATCATCTTAATTATCTTTAATTTAATGATTATTTGGCAATAAATCACATTTATCCTAAGTTTGATTAATTGAATATTTTCATATTTAATTAATTAGATTTAATATCTTGCCACTTAATTGTGTAATTAAATTTAATTATATCTATTATTAATTGTATTATTTAATTTTGACAATAAATCCAATATCCTATGAATAATTGATTAAATTTTTATTTAATTAATTAAAGCAAGTTGTCATTATTTAATAATATAGTTTTTAATAAAAGTTTGATAAAATAGTTAATTAACCCATAAATTAATTATTTTATTTCAAAAATCAGTTAAGTTGAGAATAAATCACTTTATTTATTTATTAAATCATAAATTATCCATGTGCATATTCAAGGACCAGTTAAACTCAAAAAGATGTTGAGTTTCAAAAAGCTAACAATTTGCATTGATTTTCCAATTTAAGTTTAACTGGTCCTTGAATATGCACATGGATAATTTATGATTTAATAAATAAATAAAGTGATTTATTCTCAACTTAACTGATTTTTGAAATAAAATAATTAATTTATGGGTTAATTAACTATTTTATCAAACTTTTATTAAAAACTATATTATTAAATAATGACAACTTGCTTTAATTAATTAAATAAAAATTTAATCAATTATTCATAGGATATTGGATTTATTGTCAAAATTAAATAATACAATTAATAATAGATAGAATTAAATTTAATTACACAATTAAGTGGCAAGATATTAAATCTAATTAATTAAATATGAAAATATTCAATTAATCAAACTTAGGATAAATGTGATTTATTGCCAAATAATCATTAAATTAAAGATAATTAAGATGATTAGGAATATTACTAGGAATATTCCCCGATGCAGAATTTAAGATAATCAATTATGATTCGATGATGTTTAGATGTGCCTTAGATTAGGACTTTGATGTCGATTTCGTTCGAATTGTTGATATAGGAGAATAATGAACTTATAGCCCATTTTTGGGGTATTACAGTTTCCACTGCAAAAAAAATGGACACTAGGCAAAGCAATGTCCCAGTAAAATTTCCCAACCAAAGAAACAAAAAAAGGTGTGGGTGAGAAAATCCAGTTCTCAGTCCAACTCCAATGGGCACAAATTGATAGATGGGAAGAGTGTCAATGGTAGGACAGAAGAAAAAATGGAGGAGAAGGCCATTCTTGGAGAGGGAAGTGGGACTTCTCCCTCTGGAGTAGGGCAGAGTAAGGAGATAAGCACATAAATTATTGCAGAAGCTCCTCAAATGAGGGTTGAGGACTCCTTTGTAGAAGAAGTGCAGAGCAAGTCAATGGACAACATAGAAGATAAAGAGGTTTTTGATGCGAATCTTATTGAGAGAAAAATGTCAGGAGCTTACATTAGCAAATATCTATCAATGCAAAGGAATGATGAGGTATTCCAGGATGCCCAGAATTGTGTTGTACTTGGTTTTTCTGAGGGTTCTTCCCAGAAATCTTTATTTACCCCTATTGGATCAAGTAAGCATTTATCCCTTGAAGCTAATACTACAAAATGGGGAGATGCAGCAGACATAGATGCTGCTTTACTAGGGTGTTATGATGTGCTTGAAGATGGATGGAGAGATGTGGAAAAAAATAAGAAAATGAAAAATAAGAAAAAAGAAGGATATCTAAAGGTGACTAAGGATGCTACGGTATTAGCTAGAAGCACTGGAAGTAGCAAAATTGGAGATGTGGGAGCCATTCATGTCTCCCCAGGAAGGCCCTCAAATAAAAAAAAAAAGAGCGTTAGAGGCCAACATGAACATAATGGATGGGAGTCAAAAAACCATCCCAGAGTCGGGACCTTACCAGAAACAATGAAGATTATATCATGGAATGTAAGAGGGTTAAACAATCCTCATAAACAGGATATGGTCAGAAACATGATTAGAGATAATAGACCGGATATTGTGTTACTTCAAGAAACCAAAATGTCTAAGGAAAAAATTGAGAATCTTTATTTTTTTAGTAATGGCAAGTCCTTAGGTGGAGATGTTGAAGGGGCCTATGGGGGTATTGCGATTATGTGGAATTGTAGCATTATCAGGGGGGAGGTTATTTCACAAGGTAACAATATGGCTAGTGTTAGATTTTGGCATATTAAGGATGGTACCTCTTGGGTCCTGACTAATATTTATGCTCCCAATACTAAATGGGGGAGAAAATCTTTTTGGACAGAAATTTCTAGAAAAAGAAGTGATTTTGTTGATGAAGGGTGGATCATAATGGGAGATTTCAACACACCTTTAAAGGAAAATGAGAAATTGGGTGGAAGTCAACCGAATCTGGACAGCAGAATTGATCTAATGGACTTCATTGATGGACACGCTTTACATGACATTGACTTGTAGGGGATTAACTATACCTGGACCAATAGGAGATCAGGAAAAGATCTCATCCAAGTAAGATTAGACAAGGCTTTGGCTAGCAATGAGTGATTTCATAGTTATTCTTTCTCTTTAATGAATTTTGTTAGAGATGGTTCAAATCATTATCCAATTACCCTTATAGTTGAGCCTGTAGGTATGAAAAGGAACTTCACTTTCCATTTTGAGAAAATGTGGACTATTCATCCAAATCTAGAAAATCTCATTGAGGAGTGGTGGAAGATCAAGATTGAAGGAACGACTATGTTTAAAATTGCTAAGAAACTTAAAAATTTCAAAGACAATATAAAAAAATAGAACAAGGAGACCTTTGGGAATATTTTTACTAATAAAAGGAAAATCACTGAGGAATTGAAGGAAATCCAGGATAGTATTCAGAAGGATGGATATGTCACTTTTTCTAGAGAAGAGGAGGATGTGAAACTTGTGGAATATCATGACATCATCTCTAAAGAAGAATTTTTTGGAGACAAAGGTCTTGGAAAATCTTTTTGAAAGAAGGGGACAAAAATTTGAAGTATTTTTTCATGACCACTATCAAGCATAGAATGGGTAATAAAATATCTAGATTGAAGATCGATGGTGTCGTTAGTGAAAAGGAGGAAGAGTTTAGAGGAGAGGCTAGCAAGTTTTTCTTTGAACTTCTTTAGAAAGTTGACAATCTGGACATGGAGCACCAAAGGGAGTTGATAGACTGTATCCCCCACATTCTGAATGAAGAGTAGAACAGGTTTATCACTACTATTCCTTCAAAGGATGAGATTCACAAAGCCGTCTTCTCCTTTGAAGGATACAAAGCCCTTCGTCCAGACAGATATCCCCTTTTCTTTTTTCAAAAGTTTTGGCACATCATTGATCAAGATGTTGTTAATGTTGTCAAAGAGTTTTTTAGATCAAGAAGGTTTCTTAAAGAATTAAATGGTACCTTTATTGCATTGATCCCCAAGAAAGTGGGTGCTGATAGTTTGGACCAGTTTAGACCCATCAATTTATGTAACTCTGTTTACAAGATTATCTCCAAAGTTCTCACTACTAGGATTCTTATCTTTATTCCTTCTCTGATTTTTGGATAGCATAATGGTTTTGTCCTAAGTAGGCAAATTCTGGATTCGATCATTTATGTTCATGAAAACATTCACTCTCTGACTATGTCTAAAAATGAAGGTTTTTTGTTGAAGATGGATTTGTCAAAAGCTTACAATAGGGTGGATTGGGACTTTTTGAAGTTGGATTTGGAGGCTTTTGGTTTCAATAAGAGAAGCACTAAGCTTATTCATTCTCTTGTCTCTTCAGCCACCTTCTCGGTGCTTGTGAACAATTCTCCTACCCCTTTTTTCAATTCTTTGAGAGGTCTAAGGCAAGGAGACCCTCTATCTCCTATCTTGTTCATTATTATGGTTGAATGTTTGGGTAGATATATTGGTTTCTTGGTCCAAAAAGGTGAATTCATCGGCCTCCAACCTTCTTCTAAAGAGCAAGTCTTCTCTCATCAGCAGTTTGTGGATGACTCTATAGTCATGGGGGAACCTCGGTCAAAAATGCCAGAAACATTAAAAAGGCTTTAGATAGTTATGGAGCTGCTACTGACCAGCTTATAAATTGGAACAAGAGCTCTATCTTTTTAATAAATGTTCCTGAACGAAGGAAAGATAAGATTAAAAGGTTGATGGGAAGTGAGGTGGGCTGTCTTCTGGGGTCCTACTTAGGTCTACCTCTTTGTCTTGATCCACCAGATTCTTTTTGGAGCTCGAAGATTGATAAATTCCACAGGAGTTTGGTTGGTTGGAAGGGCGCTCTTTTGAGTCAGGTTGGTAAAATTCTTGTGCTAAAATCTTCTCTCCAAAGCATCCCTCTTTATGCTCTAAGTATTTTCAAAATTCCTAGGAAGTTTGCAGATGCAATTGATAAAATCCAAAAGAACTTCCTTTGGTTAGGTATGGTGCAAAAGAAGAGAATGGCTCTCATTTCCTAGGAAAAGGTTTGCAAACTAGTTAATAAGGGGGGTCTAGGATTGCAAAGAATAAGAAGTATGAATGATTTTCTTCTGGCTAAGCTTCTCTAGAGATTGTTCAATAACCTGGGGGAATGGAGTACTATCTAGAATAACAAATATAACAAGGACAACAGTAACTTTCAAAATTTTCTAAATCAGGAGACTTTGCAAGGTGGCTCTATCATTTGGATTAATGATTTGAAAAATAAGGAGTTGATTAAGAAGGGTGTGAAATGGAAAGTTGGAAATGGAAAGACTATTCTCTTTTGGGATGATGAATGGCTTCTAGATCATCCTCTTAGTTTTGATTCTAATTGCAAGGATAGGATGTTGCAATGTAAGCTGGCCATTGGAACTCATGTCGCTCACTAATTAGAAGGGGATCACTGGATTGACTTGTCTAGGGTGGATCTTTCTCTTAGAAGCTTGAACAAAATCCTAAATGTTGTCTTTTTTATTGATGAAGAGGATACTTTGATTTGGAGATATAACTCTAATGGGTTATTTTCAGTTTCCTCTTTGTATAACCAGAATTATGAGAACTGCCTGGAACCTTGTTGGGTGAAAGCTTGGTTTAAAGGACTAACTCCTAAAATTAATATTTTTTTCTGGATTTTATTGCAAGATAAGATTCTGAGTATTGATAATTTGAGGAAAAGAGGATTTTTCTTAACTAATAGGTGATGTCTATGCAAGAACGATGAGGAGACTATCAATCATATGACCATTCATTGTGCCTATGTTCAAAGAATTTGGGAGAAGTTTTTGAATCCGATGAATATGGAGTGGGTCTTTCCAGAGGGCATACAGTAGTTATTCACTTCTTGGAGGTCCCCTACTAATAACGGCATTATCGTTACTATCTGGAACTTTCTCTTACCCTACATCTGCTGGGGTGTTTGGAAAGAGAGAAATGATAGGAATTTTAAAAACAAGGAGTCTATCTGTATTTTGATCTTCTACAAAATCAAGAGAGTTGTGATGGAAAACATCTGGCTCACTAGCAAATTTCAAGAACCTAAAGAGGGTTGGGAGGTGAAATTCTTCAAGAACTGGAAGTTGGATGGCATGAAGGATCAGAAAATCAAGAGGAATTTGAGAAATGAGGCCTAGTGGGACTGTCCCCCTAATGGTTGGATGAAAATTCATTTTGACGGTGCCCCCAAGGGCAACCCGAGGATAGCTAGGTGTGGTATCGTCATCAGAGATGAGAATGGGATATGCAAAGGTGCTAAGGCTATTCCTATCGGTATTCACACAAATCATGTTGCCGAGGCTAGTGCTGCTCTCCATGGTCTTATGCTGGCTAAGACAAAAAAATTATAGGAAAGTGTGGTTAGAAGGGGACTCTCTTAATATCATTAAATGCCTTAATAATGATACAATTCCCTCATGGACTATAATTAATATCATTCATAAGGTAAAAAGTTTAATTAAGAACTTTGATGATTGTGTAATCACCCACAACTATAGGGAGACTAACTTTGTGGCTGACTGGGTTACCAATGTGGCTTGTAGAAGTCAATCAGATATTGAATGGGATGACTAGACTGTCCTTCCCTTTGAAGGGTCATCATTAATTGATAGGGATCGGTTTCAAAGAAGGCAGAAAATTTTCAATGAAGATTACATTAATGTTTAATGATTTTAGTGATCCATGTAAAGGAGATTTATGGGTTACTTGTGATTATGATGTGACTGTCGCCTTCAATTCACATGATTTATGGGTCATTGTAGGCGAAAGAGGGCACGATTGTGATTCCAAGGTGAAGAAGAAGGTTTTTGTAAGAAACTTTGAGATAAGAGAAAATTGCAGAAGCAAAGCCATGGGGGGTCGCAAGAAGAGGTGTGAGCCGGGAAATTGCAAGGAGTCGAATCAAAATCCAAAGGTCTAGAGTATTGTGTAGAATGGTGGTGTGGCGGATTACTTGGAGAGATTACATGGTAGAAAACCTACTATTACCAGGCAATTTCTTAAAACTTGGAATAAGGGCAAAATTCTGGTTGGGACGCAGTATATGGAAATCATGGAGGAGATCATTGTCGAGGCCACGGGACTGAAAATTGAAGGGATTAGCTTCTACAGAGATAGGAAGATTTCAGACAAAGCCCTAGATGATTTTGTGGAGACATAGCAGAAAAGGAAAAGAATGGTGAAGATTGACAACTCCTATCTCAATATGAAGTGCATCTCTATGCCGTGGAGGTTGGTTATGTTTATTCTTATTAGCTACATCACTTTGGATGGGAGGTACACTAAAATTTATAACCATCATCTTATATTGTTGAATCACTTCAGACATGGGAATAAAGTTAAATTTCCCTTTTATCTATTGAGTTCCTTGGATACTACCATTAAAAGTTTGGAGAAGGATCCTAAGGGTGACCATGCCTGTCATGAAGGTTTGATGGTTCTATTGTATGATGTGTTAAAATCCAAAAAGGTTGAGAGGTCCCACTTTAATAGGAAGGCTCTTGAGGATTATGATACTAATGGTAAGGATTCAGAGGAGGCTTATGTGGAGGAGACTCCAGATGATGAGGTTGAATCTGTTCAACCCAAAAAGCACTCCAACCACCGTGGCTCCTCATCCAAGAATAAAAAAATGTAGGCAAAGATTGAATAATCTGTTACAGAAATGGAGACTGAGGATGAGGAAAGTAGGGATGACAGTGCTAAGGGGGAAGGGTAAAAAATAAATGGAGACTATTGGGAGCTGCACCAAAGCCAAGAACAAGAAAAAGAACGTGGGTAAGAGGGTTGTTATTTCCACTGATGATGATTCTTCTTGTTATGAGAATGTTAAGGAAAAACAAGACAAGCTGTTTGAGAATCCCAATATTAAGGAACCCAATATGGGGGTTCTTGATAACTTCGATCACACTGTGCTGGTGGAGGAGAATATCTTGCATGATATTGTCTAGGAGGTGGCCACTATTGAGAAGGACAAAGATAATTATGCCAGGGGGAGGATGGGGAGCTCTAAGGAGGATATTGCCTATGAGAATAATGTCTATGATAATCTGGGTTGTACTACTTTTTTAAATAACCTAAGCACAATGAAAAATGACATTAATACGATGAAAAACCAAATTCAGAAGATTCAGCGAGAGGTTGGGGCTCTTGGTAAGATGAATTTGGGTGATAAGACTATGGGACAGAGTATTGATGATTTGAAGGAAGTTATTGGCAGTGTCGAGGGGATAATGATTTTGACGAAGAAGGTCCAACTTATGGAGGATAAAATGAAAGAGATGGATACTTCTTCTAAGGGAGGGAATTTGTTGAAAAGGATGGATAAAATGGAGAGCAGTATTGTGCGACTGGAGAAGACTATTGGCAATATTGCTGAGCAGAGATTTTCCATCCTTAAGGCCTCAACTGAGCATGTCAGAATCCTTGTGGATAAGATGGAATAGTGTAAATGGGAGTAGGCGCCAAAGGAGGTTAAGAAGGGACAAGGACCTAGTAAGAGGACCAGAGCCATCTTTAAAAAGTTGGAGACCAACAAGAACAAAGATTTGGAGGAGCTTAAGGTGTCCTCAGCAAATATGCAGATGTTGGCTGATCAGGTGGTTGAACTTATGAAGACTATCTAGCTGTCTTTTTGTTGTCTTGTTGTTTTTTGTTGTCCTCTTTTCTCTTTTTTTAGAGGACTAGTCAGTTTTTGGTGTTTTTTTGTTGTGTTGTTGCACTATTTCTATTGGGCTTTTAATGATTATTCTTTAATCTCGATGTAAAAGGTTTCGGGTCCTTTCAAAACCTATTTTTACATAATCAAAACATGGCAATTGTTGTCTAAGCATGGGAATGACATTTAGGCTTAGAAACATGATTGGCCACATGACTATCTCTAATTTACCCATTGTCATGGATAGTATTAGTAGACACACTCAAACCTATGAAGCCAGGTGAAGTCAATGTGTCAAGGAAAGTATAGGTAGACACACACACACACACACACACACACAGATATATATATATATATATATATATGTGTGTGTGTGTGTGTGTGTGTGTGTGTGTGTGTGTGTGTGTGTGTGTGTGTGTGTGTGTGTGTGTGTGTGTGTGTGTGTGTGTGTGTGTCAACCAGTGAAAGGGAACTCTAGTAGCATAATCATTGTCATGAATGTTACGACATTTTCCCTTCTAACATAAAATCATCTCCTATATCAATATATTAATGATCATTTTTAACAACAATAATCAACCACAATATTTAAATTACATGAGATATTAGGAAAGATCACCAACTTATATTGATTACCATTTACTTGTGATCATTGTAACAATCATAGCCTTACCAAGGCCAACATTCTAAGCATCACTAACATCAGCTATAACATAAAATTTCATCAAGGTTCATTAGCTAGCATTAACATCCCTAATCATCAAATGATACCATAAATAATTACTTTCATTAACTAATATCAACATCATCATAAAATCAATCAACAATGCCACAAGGCCTTTATATATCCATTCTAGAGAGTATAATCAAGAAACATTGTAGAAATATTTCACATACAGTGATATTAATAAAACCACAAGAATAATCTCACTCAATCGAATGCATGTAGGAGGGACACTACACCAGGAACATTGTTCTCCATTCAACCATCTTCTACATCTAACTTGGATTATCTACCATGGTGTACTTTCTACATTGAGGAGGGATACTTAGTCTATCTTCTTCTCTCTTATGGGGGGAATGTTTCCTCACATGGTGTTTTATCCTTCTCATTCTTCTTTGAGAGTTCTTTTATGTATTCATTTCTCTTTGGGGGGAGTTTTCTCCCACTAGGTTTTCTCCTTTTCTCCACTTTGTGATAAATTTCATTTTCATATTGTACATGGGTACCTAACATGGCCTAGTAGCCAAGACCCATCTTGCATTGTGACCTTGATTATGCATTCCCCTAAGTTGCACTTAAGGGTGGGGAGTGTGGTTGGAGTAATTAATTATCCACCTAATTACACTTTACTTCATCTTACTTAGGATAATGCATAGTAGAGTAGTTTTCATTTGAGACACTTAGGAGTTTGCACATTTACTTATACATGGTGTATGAAAAAATCCACTTTAGATAGTAATGGCATCTATCAAACTCTACTTTATGTGTTTTCTCCACCTTTAGTGCACTTATCATTTTATCATCCTCCACATGTTTCACATATTTCATTGCACAATGGAGGATGATCCATCTTTGGTGAACATGTGATTCAACCTTGTGTAGGAGATAAGTTATCTCCTTGTTATCATGTTCACTTATTCCCTTGCCTATATAAGCAGCACGCCTACATTATACTCATCCATTGTAGTTCTACAATTTAGTTTGTTCTTGTCCATTTTTTCTCTCTTGTTTTTGTCCTGTTCATTGGCCTCTAGATCTTGGGTTGTTGTAGCAGGAAAATTCTTACAAAAATATATGTTTAGAAACAAAAACCTACACTAATACCCATCCCTTGAGCATGCCTTGGGTGGATGAAAATATTGGTCCCAACAAATGAATTCTTATGAGGTGTTCATGCAAATAGGATTCACCCTATAGAGAAGAATAAGCCCAAAAAATGCCCCCCAAAGAGAGAGATAAGGAAAGACTAAGAATGCGCAGAGAACGTTAAGCTTCATGCATCCATAGTAAAGCTTCTAGATGAAGGTATAATTTTTTTCTATTAAGGGTTCAGACAAAATATCAACCTAAAAAAAATCCAAGTAGTATAAAAAAATTGATCATCTATCCATGGATAAGATCTAAGATGTAGTACATATGAATATCAATGGAAACATCCATAGCCCCTTGATATTTAGCCTAAGTGTCCAAGATATAGAAATAGTAGACTAATTATTACTTGACCAAAAAATAAGAGTAGGCCCAAAAAATAAGTTGTAACCTAAAGTGGACTTGTGATCCTAAAATTATCTTTTATAAAATAAATCTATGCACATGGCATATAAAATATTAGGTTGTTGTGAGTCAAATAAATAAGGCTCCCAATAATCATTCAATATATAGTAATGACAATCAAAGCTATATAACATTGATCCTCAAGTTGAAAGTAGGCTTGTAATTATCCATGTGAAATGTGAGAGAAAATTTAGAGCATACTTGAAATACATATTTGTAGTCCAAAACATAAACTAAGATATCTCAATTCTAAGAAAGTAATGTGACAAGCCAAAGTTGGTCATAAAAAAATTATCATGAAAGATGGTTTTCACTACTACTATAGATGAAGAAGAAGAATTTGTCATCAACATAGAGAACCAAAAAGAGTACTAAATTGTCTTGTTGAAAAATATAGATGTTTGGGTCTAAATATCAATAGGAGATCCCAACTAGGAGAGAAAAAATAATTCATCTTATAATACCAATCTCAAATGCCTTGTCTAAAGTCATACGTAAATTTCCTATGTAAACCAAAGAATAATCTTGTAGAAATATCAATGGCTACTCCATGAATATATACTCCTTGTTTAGGGGGAAAATTGTTAGTCTTTAAATGGTTAATTAATGAACACATATCACATAGTTTACACCAAGAGAAAGAGGGGCTTACAGGCGTAACTCTCAATATAACCTAAGTTACATTAGAAAAAACCCAAGAAGATGAAGGGATGCTAATGCTAAACCCAAATTATACTAAGGAAGTACACTAGCAAGTCATCTTTCATGCAGTGTAAGATTTGATTAAGGTTGTATAAGTGCACTTGTAAAATTGAACTAATTGATTTAGTAAGATAAGCAATAGAGATCTAGGTGTGAAATGTAAGCAATCAGCTCAATTAAGATGTGAAAACAGATATAAACTAAGATGTGAAATAGATAATGAGGTACTCACCTTGAAATATGAAGAGGAATATGCTTTTCTTCTCTGAAAGTTGTTCTGGACTTGTAGCTGAATTTTTGACTGCAGATCTGTGATCACAGTTGAAAACCCAAAAAATGTTGAAAATCTCAAGTTGTCGAGAACAGGTTGACCATGTCACCGTGTTTCAGAATAGGCCAACCAAGTCGTCGTGTTTTGAAGGAACTTTACTAAAGTTGACCCAGATTTTTCTGGTAGGTCTTCGTCTACAATTTCCAAATCTGTACCTGCAATTCTAAGATCATGATCTTGCACACAAAAAACTAGCTTTTGGGGTTGGCATGGATAAGGGCTTGCCTTTGTCAAGCCCTAGATTAAGGAATCAACCTTGAATTGAAATGTAAATGTGTAAATGAAAAAAGACAAATGTAAATATTCATCTTCCTTGAAGAGACCCTTGCCAATAAGGATTTTGTTGTGTTTATATGTTGATCTTGAACTTGTAATGTAGGAAATCTCCGCAAATGCTATGGATCTACCAAAATCACTTCATGTAGCCATGGATGTAAGTGTGCATCAAATGAAGGAGATGATGAATGCCTCAATGTAGATCTCTTCCCTTGATGGCCAACAATATGCTAGATCTTGAAGAGGAAAGATGCCCACAAAGGATCCTTGAATCTTTGAAGACTTGAATGCTTGAATACTTTGTCCTCTTGAATTGTCTTCTTTTCTTACTTCTTGCTTTCGTCCCTTTTTTTTTCTTACAAAATGAGGTGCCTACGCTTCCTTTTACACTAGCTTCTAGGTAGGAAAAAAAGTAAGCCGACGAGCTCACCAAATTTTGTAAATTGAATACCTGAGACAACACTGGGCCCAAGGATCACAACCCCTGAGGAATAGGTTGACCTGGTCGACCTATTCCAGAACAGGTCAACCTTTTCCCAAGGAACGGGTCAACTTGGTCAACCTATTCCAAAATAGGTCGACTTGGTCAACCTATTCCAAAATAGGTCGACTTGGTCAACCTGTTCCAAAGTTGGCTCACAAGGAGCCAGCCCCAAGGTCTTAGAGACTGCACAAATTAAATCATTAAAAATATGTTGAACGGTAGAAAAAGGGAATTGAGAATGGATCCATCCATGGTACAAAAAGTTGATAAAGGATAGAGCTAAAGGTCTTAAATGAGGAGTGTGTCCATTTTAATATGGTACATTTAGCCCCCACTTTAACGAGATTATGAGTTGCCTCAAACTCACAGTAAGGTAGATCGAAAAGAAAGAGTTGATCTTATCATGGCTAAGAAGATGAAGAAATCATCAAGCCCCCAGGAGACTTGAGTATTCATCACATCCAAAGCCAAAAAAATAAGAGATATGTCACTAACAAGAAAGTGTAGCCAACTTTCCCAATAAGGTTTGTCTTCCTTATTGTGAACTACACGAAACAAAAAGAAAAGTAAATGGGGGGGGGGGGGGGGGGGAAAAGATGGCATTGAATGGTATAGAAAGTGTGTAGGGCATGCTATTCAACCCATAGAAGATGAATTGAATGGTCTAGAAAGTGTGTGTGGCATGCTAGTCAACTCATCAAAGGATTCAACTTAAATAGAACTTCATGTCCCAAAAAGAAGAATCCAAAGATGACCCAAGCATAAGGATGTGTGTGTTCTTAAGGGATCAAAAGGTGATCAGGCTTCCAAGACTGCCAATAGTCCCAAGAAGGATAAAAAACAAGGATCGAGCCTCCCGGACTGTTAGTAATCCAAAAAGAGACCCAAAATAGAAAAGAGCCCCCATGAACAATCAATAGTTTGAGAGAGGAGACAAAACTGCCAATGTGCATGTGTGCAAAAAGTGAGTGGAGTGTATGCCCCCACATTAAAGTGATTGCAAATGCCTCAACAAGAGAAATGGATTTAATAGAAGCGTACATGCATCCATGAAGAATGTTTCCACTGTGAAATACCCCCAAGAGAGAACAATCCAAGGGAAATGAACACATAACAAAAGAGAGAACATGAAGGGATCCACTAAATTTGGGGTCATTATGATCATATGATAATATGTAATATTATATCAAGTATGAAATTTCATCATTCCCCAAAGGAAGTAGAACTACAACAAAATGGAGGAAAAAAAACATTAGATATATGAAGAAGATTATTTTTGGGCCAGCAACACAAAGACCAAAAAGAATTAGTACTACTATATTGCACGCATCGAAGTAGACTACACAAGGACACATTTACGAACAATGGCACATATACAACACAACATGTGACAAAAAAATAGGAGAGAGATACAAAATAGAAGAATTGCACAACACGTTTGACTACTTTATCATCTTGTGCCAACAGAGCAGTCAAGAATCGTCTAAAGCAATCTAGACAAAACATATAACAAAAAGCACAACACAGGGGAAACACAACATGAACACACAAAGACTACCATGTTAGAGAAGTCCACATCAAGCATGTTGCATGCCCCCCCCCCCCCCCCCCCCCCATATTAGTCTTAAATATTAGGGAAGGGTGAGCAACTCACAAGAGGAACAACATCCAACGTAGTAGGAACCACCGCCAGAGCCAAGAAAGGACTCTGGTGGGAGTCACTGTGCTCTTGACTAGGAGTGATTGTAATCTTCATAGAAAGCATGTTAGGAAAATCATAATCCATATCAATATTTTCATATTCATCATCACTAACATGTGCATTAGAATCATCATCAAGAGTATCTTCCATATCAAGATTAATAGAATCTAAAATATGAACAGAATCATCATGTTTATCCTTTTTCATATTATTATTTTGATTAACTTCCTTTAAAGGCTTAAGCATGGGTTGATCAAAGGAAGAAAAAGGTTGAGAGAAAGACGTATTACAAGAAGCGAGGGCACAAGCCTTAGCATTAGCTTGACAGTTTTTGCAACGCCGATGAGCATGTTGGTTACGAATGGTTTTACGAGATAAACTTGAAGGATTGGGTTTCACAATCATAGGTTTTAGGGAGGGAACGACGACGGGTATATGAATGATAGGAAGAGGAATAGGTTGGGTAGGCAAGATAGTTGCAGGAGTAGCATCCTTAGGAATCTTCTCTACCTTGTATTGTTGATGGGATCGAAAGAGATGATCAAGATGGCTAGGCAGTTTTTGAGGAAGAGATGGCCAAAAGAATTCTATATCAGCACAATCTCGAGGACGTGAAGGTCTGTAAAGGGAATGATTAATGGTGATAACTTCTCCTTTGTGGGGAAACCTTATGCACTTATGAATAGGAGAGGATATAGCTTGCATAGAGGAAATCCATGGGATGCCAAGCTTAACCTGAAATTGATCCAAAGTAGGAATGACAACAAAGGTAGTGTAAACAACCTTACCAACAATAGTCATTGGAAGATTAATAGAACCTTGAGGGTGATAAAGAAAACCATTACAAGTTTGAATACAAACACTAGATGTGTCATAGGTATCCTTATGTAGTCCTTTACTAAAAATATGCTCTTTAGTTATAACATTCACAGCAGAAGAGGGATCAATCAAAATACCATTGGAAGGGATATGAGAAACCCTAGGAGTAATGTAAAGAGGACCATTAGGTGCTTTAAACATATTAGAGTCATCAAAGATGATAGGAGATGAAGGTTTAGGCGAAGGTTGAGGTTGAGACTCACATGATTAACCATATGATTAGCTTCTTCTACCTTTTCATCATAACTAATGTTGGTAATCAGAGAAGAAGGTTGATTAATGACATTTGTTGAATGTGAAGGCAAAGGGTTGGTGTAAATTTGCAAATTTTGGTTAGGAGGTGCTACAGAATTATTCGTACTATTAACCTCAGCATCAACATATATAGCATTGGAATCAATAAGGTCTTGAATAACATTCTTCAAAGCATAACACCTTTGAGTATCATGACGAGGTTGACAATGGTATTGACAAAAATCATTTTGATCAAATGACTTAGGCATTGGTTTGCTAGTGTCAATAGGATGGATAGGAGGAAGTTTAAGAATGTTAGTATTAATTAACTTCATCATCACCACATGTAAATGTTCAGATAAAGAAGTGTACATACAATTAGAATGATACACAGAGGAAAAAATAGTCACACCTTTGGATATAACAGCCACTTAATCATCAATTATGGTTGTTGACTTGTGAATTTTTATGTAGTTGTTAGGCTTAGAGAACTTATTTTGATTAATGGTGGCATCACTCTTATCTACAGTAACAGGAGCCATTGGAGTAGAGCTCTCAAGTTGGCTCACTTGTAACTGATAGTGGTGAAGCAGTGCGCAAAGATGTGAAAAGGAAGTATACTCAGTAAGGAGATTCTTATCTCTAATGTCCTTTTGCAAATTAGAAATAAAAATACATTCAATATCATGATCACACATAGGATAAGAAATTTGAGCATACAAATGTTTAAATCTATCAATAAAGTCACTAATTTTTTCTTTAACATTTTTCTTAAAATGCATTAAATCAATCAAAGAAATTTGAGGACCAATATTATTTTGATATTGTTGAATGAATTCATTAGCGTTCATTTGAAAGGAATTAATAGAGTAAGGAGGTAAAGAGCAATACCATTGCAAATCTTTATCCCTAAAAGTATGTGTGAACAACTTACCCATGAACCTAAAGTCATGAGAAAAATCACTACATATAGTTTGGAAAGTCCTAACATGAATCACAGGATCACCCTTACCATTATAAGTCTCAAGATGAGGTATCTCCATATGTTGTTGGATAACAACATGAAGGATATCTAGGGAAACGGGATTGGCAATATCACATGTAGGGATGTTGTACTTGGTTTGGGTGAATTGAGCTACTTGTTGTTGTAGAGCAGTGATAATTTGAACTAAGATACTAATGGTAGGGTTAGAAGACCCAATAGTAGGCATAGACATATTGGACATAGTAGGAAATTTGTAGGAAGCCAAAGGAAAATGCAAGGATGTTGGTGGAAGATTAGAAGGAATGGGAAGAGGATTAGAATATGTGAAAGGGACAGCATTGTATGAGGGTAATAAAGAAGGCATAGAGATAGGAGGAACACTCAAAGGAAGTGAAGGATTATGAATACCAACACTTAAAGGAGTGGAAACTTGTGTAGAAGTTGTCATGAGAGGTGGCGCATAAGTAGGAATATTAGGAATGGTAGTAGAAATCGGGATAGAAGGTTCAACGGTTGTGGAAGGAGGAGTATATACTAACTCTTGAGCACATTTTGTCAAAGGCTTAGCATGAGTATTAATAAGGTGTGAGATACCACACAAAATAGATATGTTATTTTCATCATGAGTAATAAGCTTCTTAATACCCTCAATAGCAGCAACACTATCGACATTTAAGTACTCTTGCACAAGCCAATTTTCCAATTTATCAAACTCATGAGAGAGCTTATGAACTTTGGAAGAAGGAATTCTTAAGGCTTCATCTTCATCATGGGAGGAATGAGAAGAATTATGCTCCATTATGGTATTGAGATCTTGAGGGAAAATATTAGTATCATCATGGGTCCTAGGTGTTGGCTTGTGGTGAATGATCGAGGAAGTATTGTACACTTTTCATTTGTCGTGGGGTTAACTCGTTAAGCGGTTTTGATTTGACACGTCAAACATTTCCCTAGGTTGACTCATCAAGTTTTTCCCTACGTTGACTCATCAAGTATTTTAGGGTTAACTTGTTAACTGACATAAGCCTTGTTATAATGGTTTAGGGTTAGGGATTTTTAGTATGATGGATGTTTTATGTAGCTTCTTGTGGCAGTATTGAGTTGTAAGGGATTGCGGATTGTAATCAAGTTGTAATCACTGGATAATAATAATATTGGACTCACTGTTGGTGGACGTAGCCCAGGGATTGGGTGAACCACGTTAAATCTTTGTGTCTTGTGTTCTCTTCTGTGTGGTTTAATATTTTTTTGATATTGGTTATATTTGCATGTAACTATTATTTTTATCTTGGTAATCCTAACACTAGGAAGGAAAGAGGAATCGTGGTAAAAAGAGCTCATGTTCTATGGCTTCTCCTAATAGGAATGATAGAGGTTAGACTTAGTGTAATAAAGCTCATAAAAGAGGAGATCACAAAAGGAAACTCTAATGAGATCTAACCACACAATTATTAATGTAAGAAAGAGAAAGAAAAGATCTAACCACACACATATAGCTAAATGTAACTCCAAAATCAATAAGGAAAAGGGGGAATATGTCGGGTTCGCCAAAATAAGGTAAAAAACCAATTCAAAAAAAAGGGAGATCATGGGATCTAACTCCAAAATCAAAAAGCGGAGATGTGTCGGGTTCGCCAAAATGTTCAAGGTGGAAAATGATGTCAAATTTAGTAATGTAAACTATGTGAGATGTGTTCATTAATTAATCATTTCCACACTAACATTAGAGTTATAAGAGAAAGATGGGCCTCCAAGTGTAACTCTCAATATAACCTAAGTTAGATTAGCAAAAACCCAAGAAGATGAGGGGATGCTAATGCTAAACCCAAATTATACTAAGGAAGTACACCAACAAGTCCTCTTTCATGCAATGTAAGATTTGATTAAGGTTGTATAAGTGCACTTGAAAAATTGAACTAATTGATTTAGCAAGATAAGCAATAGAGATCTCGGTGAAAAATGTAAGCAATCAGCTTAATTAAGATGTGAAAACAAATCTAAACTAATATGTGAAATAGATAATGAGGTACTCACCTTGAAATATGAAGAGAAATATTTTTTTCTTCTTTGAAAAAACTATTGTTTTGGAATTGTAGCTGAATTTTTTACTGCAGACCTATGATCACGAATGAAAACCTAGAAAATGCTAAAAATCTCAAGCTGACGGGAACAGATCGACCATGTCACCATGTTCCGGAACAAATTGACCAAGTCACCGTGTTCCCAAGGCACTTTTTTGAACTTGACTTATTTTTCTGGTAGGTCTTTGTCTGCAACTTCCGGGTTTGTACTTGGAATTCTGAGATCTTGCTCTTGCACACAGAAAACTAGGTTTTGGGGTTCGGGTGGATAAGGGTTTTCCTTGGTCAAGCCCTAGATTGAGGAATCAACCTTGAATTGAAATGTAAATGTGTAAATGAAACAAGACAAATGTAAATATTCACCTTGCTTGAAGAGAACCTTGTCAATAAGGATTTTGGTGTGTTTGTATGTTGATCTTGAACGTGCAGTGTAGGAAATCTCCACAAATTCTATGGATCTACCAAAATCACTTCATGGAGCCATGGATGTAAGTGTGCATCAAATGAAGAAGATGATGAATGCCTCAATGTAGATCTCCTACCTTGATGGCCAATAATATGCTAGATCTTGAAGAGGAAAGATGCCCAGAAAGGATCCTTGAATCTTTGAAGACTTGAATGCTTGAATGCTTTGTCCTCCTGAATTATCTTCTTTTCTTGCTTCTTCTTGCTTTCATCCCTTTTTTTCTTGCAAAATGAGGTGCCTAGGCTTCCTTCTATACTAGTTTTCGGGCAGGAAAATAAAGCAATCCGACAAGGCCACCAAATTTTGTAAATTGAATCCTCGAGACAAAATTGGGCCTGAGGCTCACAACCCCCAGGGAATAGGTCGACCTAGTCGACTTGTTCTAGAATAGGTTGACCTTGTCGACCTATTCCAGAACAGGTCGACCTAGTCGACCTATTCCCAAACAGGCCGACCTATTCCTAAGGAATGGGTCGACTTGGTTAACCTATTCCAAAATAGGTTGACTTGGTCGACCTATTCCAAGGTTGGCCCATAAGGATCCAACCCCGAGGTCTCAAAGACTGCATAGATGTAATCGGAAAAAATAGGTCTAAATGGGAGAAAAAGGGAATTGAGCACAAATCCATTGATGGTCCAAAAAGTCGATAAAGGGCGAGAGCTAAAAGGTCTTAAATGAGGAGTGTGTCCATTTTAAGATGGTAGACTCCTCAAGGTCTTCATGAAAAAATCACTCTTCACATTCATCTGATGAACCTCCTATTGATGTGTTACAACAACAGATAGTGCAAGTACAATGAATTAATTTTTATAATAGGTAGAAGGGTCTTAGATAATCAACACTAAGAACCTAGGAAAAATATTTTGCAACTAACAATACCTTGATAATATCCACTAACTCATTTTTTGTGAATTTTTTTAATAGGTTCACTTACCTGGAACATTTTTTCTCCAATTAATAAGAGGGAAAATATACCAAGTTTGGTTTCTGATCAAGGAACTATACTCCAACTAGATACTAGTATCCCACTCAAGAATGCGTCATTCCTCCCTAAAGGACTATATATTAGAGGAAGTTGAAATAAATATATGTGGAGACCCTTAAAATTGTAAACATGTATATCTAGAATTTGATGGATCCCTAACCTAATTTCCTAAAGAATGTAGTGTTCATCGATCCCAAAGTGGGATTTGATTCAAACAATCTAAAGGGGAGCACCAACCTTTAAATGATTACCAGGATAATAAGGATCTAAATGTTCACATAATTCAATCTATTTTAAGTGGAGGAAGAAGAATCCTCATTAAGAATAAAATATATGGATCTAAATACTTATAAGATCTATCATGTAGCCCAAGTGAATCCCATGTGAATATCAGAGTAGGAGGTGAAGAAGGGATAAGAATGAAACTAAAATATATCCCCTCTTGAAGAGTTAAAATGGATAGTTCTCTCACTAAATAGATCATGTATAGTAAGGTGGAGCAATTTATAACCCTTAACACCGTCTAGATAATTAACGCATATGTAAGGGTCGATCTATAGATTATGTTTCTCTATAGGAATGTGGGTCCATATAGGAGAACCAAAATATTTAGAGTGATTAAATATTAGTTTTTTACTACTCCAAGATTCAAAAGTAGTGACTTCAAAGCTTGATGAGGAATTTCATTCTAGGTGTAAGAACTATAAAAAATTTGACCTCCACCTAATAGTAAGGTGCAAGAGATTTAGAGTGTACAATGCAATTCATCATTTCCTTTAAAATTTTTTTTTTTTACCACACCATTATACTATAAATTTTGTGTACTTGTGTGTTGTAAATCAATTCCCTCTATAGTATATAAATGTTTAATCTAATGGTTTACATACTCACCATCATCACTAATGCATAGAACCTTGAGGGATTTTCTTGATTGTTTGTCTACAAAAATTTTGAATCGCCTACAAAAATTTTGAATCGCTAAAAGTGCTCAAATACTTCAAACTTATTCCTAAGAAAGTGCACCAAATTATACCTTAAAAAATTGTTGATTATGGTCAATACATATCTAGTTTGTGGATTAATTTCAAGACATATCTAGCCTTTACTAAAACAAGAATGTCAAAATTGACTAGCTAGAACATTATGAACAACAAATTTGTTCAAAAGGCTCCAAAGCCAATGGCAAGGCAATTGACAAAATGGTGAGTGCAACATGAGGCATTTCTTTTATAAAGATATATCTATCCTATATTAAAAATACAAATTTTGGTATGTAAGAGTGGAGTGAAAAGGGTTGCATCAGGATTCAGCAAAAATTATTATTTTTAAACTGTAGGGATTCGTGGAAATTTTGATGAGCATAACGAACCACAACGATTTCTGACGAGGTTGTTGTACACACAATGAAAGTTTGGTATTTTTGCAATGATTGCAGACGAAGTTACGTTGATGGTTTGATGGAGTTTGTGACCAACATTTGTCAAACTTGCGACAAACAATGACATCATTTCCCTTACACTAACCGATGTTGTTGGGTTGTTGTTTCCACGTAAATTACATCGAGGGTTTGAGTGAGTTTTGGACCAACATTCATCGAATTTGTGATGAACAACACCACCATTTTACCTAGTGCTAGCTAACATTGTTGGGTCATTGTTTCGATGTAAAAATGTTAGTCGTGGTTTTGACGAAAATACAACGACGAAATTTAATTCAATGTTTCGTCGGTACATCAACAATAGTTTGTCGATATGTCAACAAGCATTCATTGGAATTTGTCATTAGATACAGTAGTGGCATTTGTATTTTACATGGGTACCTAACATGACTTAGTAGTCGAGACCCATCTTGCATTGTGAATTTAAGTGCATTCCCCTAAGTTGCATTTAAGGGGGGTGTTGGTGTAATTAAATATTTTCTAATTACACTTTACTTAATCTTACATAGGATAATGCATTGCATAGTAGTTTTCATACGAGACAACTAGGAGTTTACACATATAATAGCACATGGTGTGGGAGAAATTTCACTTTACGTGGTGATAGTTGTTATCACATTCCACTTTATGTGTGAGAGTCACATTTACTACATGTATCACATTATCACCCTCCACATGTTGCACATACTTCATTGCATAATGGAGGATGATCCACCTTTGGTGGACATGTGATTCCACCTTGTGTGGGTGATAACTTATCTACTACTTATCATTATCTCTTATTATCTTTCCTATATAAGCAAGCTCATTATGTACATTTTCATTATGCCCATTATCAATAATATCATTTTTGCATCTTAATGCAATTGTCTTTCCATTCTCTTGTGGAAGTTATCTTGGTCTTTCAGTTGATCCTAGGGGTTTTGTAGAGTCCACCTTTGAACCCTATCTATTATCTTATCTATTTCTCACTTCCAACATCCCCTATTATCTTTGATCTTTACTTATCTATTCCATATCCTATCTCCATCCTATCCAAATTCATCCCTTGATCTTGATCAAACTTAAGGACATAAAATGCAAAATAGGTTTTCAAAAGCCTCTTAACATCACCATTCCTATGGACCCCACGTCATCATGCTAAATTTTCATTTCTAGTCTCTTAGATTGGATAAGTGAGTTCTCACAATGCAAGATAGTCCTTGAAAATCAAATAAGCTTCCTTGCCCCTTCACTCATCCATTTGTAGCTCATCATTTTATTCATCCTCTCATAATCATTTATTCTTGCTAGACATAAAAGGTAAATAAATGAATATTTCTTGAGAATACATCTTGATATATGTCTTACACCTCAAATCAGTGATCATGACATTTTCAAAAATCAAAAATTAAAATTCAAAAAATTCAAAAAATTCAAAAAATTCAAAAAATTCAAATAAACAGTTTGGAAGACACCAACATTTTGAACAAACAAAATAAAAAATAATTGAGCTTAACAAATAATGCATTAACAAACAAACTATCAAGCTATCCTACATCCAATCAATCAATTGTCTAATCAACATTCTAGCAATCTTTATCAACTATCATTTTGTTATACAGGATGAATCCTTCCCAAAACCAAATGCTATCATGATCTATCATGTGTCTTATATAAGATGAATCTTTCTGTAAAATAGAAACCATGATCATTATCAACCTATCAAGAAAACTTAAACTCTAGAAAGAGATATACAAAATGGTTGACTTGTTTGGTCATTGAGTCTTATCTTTTATTTCGATTTATCTTTTTACCTTTGGTGGCATGCTTTCTATGTTTCTCAAGGATGTCTTTGAATAGAGAAGCTATGACAGGGCATGGTCACTTGATTATTGTTTGTGGATTATCTTTAGTAACATGATGACTCATCTTAGGACATGGTTGTCTAAGATCATCAAGGATGTATAGGTCTTGTGTAAGCAAGGACATTCCTTATGGCCATATGTGTCTTCTATCCTAGAAATGATATGTAATTTATCTTGGTTTTATCATACCTTGATGGTTGCATATGTTTGCCTTAATAACCTCAATAATGATAAAGCACTATAAAAAAACACAAGTTTCTATCTTTTCCTTTTGTCTATTCATTTCCTTATTTTCATTCATATGCATTCTTCTATCCATGGCCACTTCTATGGTCATCGATTTATCATCTCCTTGTCCATTTTTCTACTAAGCTTATTCACCATTTCTTCCTTTTGAGAACATATGTGTTCTCCTAACCCACACATCATCTTGAGGGGACATCATCCTTCCTTATCCTATACATGACTATGCATCATGTGTCTATTCCTTATCCTATTTTTCTTTGAAGCAATGTGACGAGCTACATTGCCTCAAAGAGGAGCAAAATGTGGACACTTATACATGTCCTCACTTAATTCATTAGCCTCTTCTTTTATTTAAATAGACATTTTTATTTGTTTATCTAATTCATTAGCCTTTTCTATCCAATGATTAAATAAATATTCATTATTTAATTATCCTTTTTCCATCCCCTTTCTACCATTAATTGAATAAATGCTTGTATTTATTCAATTAATTCATGATCCTTGTTTTCTAAATTCAACTAATTATTTTCCACTCACATGGACCAGCTCCAGATTCACAGGCATGTGACAAATGACACTTGTCTCTTCATTTGACTTTTCCACTCTTTGCGTCAACATGCCTAGATTCAACGCATCTTGTGATGTATTATGAAAAGTCAATATCATCTACCCACCACTCCATCTCATCTCCCTATTTGCATTAACCTCTTAATCTCCTTTATTCTCATTTTCCCTCACATTATCCTTACCTACTCTCTTACCCTAGTCATCCACTTCACCACCTCTTAATCTCTACCATTGATTTTCATGAGAACTTCTATAAAATAATATTTTCTCCTCTTATTTGAATCTAATGTCAATCTCTACGATGTTCCAATGCTTTTGATATATTGTGCTATTGTGATCTTGCATACTTGTGTTCTTTGAGATCCATTTCTATCACCATTATTGTATTGTTATCACCATTATCATCTTCATACTTATATATCTTGCACCAATCAACCACACTCCGTTCCTTTATTTTCCTTCATGTGCATGTGCTTAAAAATCTAAGAGAAACCCACTTCAATACAAGATTGTAAAGGATAGGAGGACAATGGAATCAAGCATTTCTTGAATGCACATGAGTATATTTGTGTTTACTTTCATTGTTATGTGTTCATGAAGAAGTCTTCCATTGATATGATGTTGGTTAGTCTTGTGAATCTAGGGCTTTTGATAGGGCTTGATTAGGTTTGCAAATAGCTTGTCAATTTTCATCATCATTAATTATTTAAATAAAGTTTAAAATTAGATATTTTCAATGAATTAGTTTAATCATATTGATTTACAATATTTATTTATTTGGGAATGTATTTTATAAAGGTTTTAAATTAAATTTAAAAATAACCATGTGAGACTATTAAACTAAAAAGTTGTGGCAAAGGTACGTCTTTGATTCCATTCTATAAGTTTTAAAAGTGATTTTAATTTTTTGTATTATTAAATCCATTACATTATTCAAATTAAATATTGAACTCAAAGCAAAGTGTTTTGGATAGGGTAACATTTCAATAGGGGTTGATTGCATTTTCAATATTTATAAATTTATTTATTTAGAATAGAAAAATAAATGATGGTATATTAAATATTGGTTTATTTAGTTAAGGAGACAACTTAATTTTAAAGTATGTTAATGTTTTAAGGAAGAATTCAAATAAAATTAAACTAAAAATAAATAAATTTAACCTTTTGTATGTATTGAAACCTAGTTATAATTAGGTTTAACTATAGAGTTTGAATAGGTAATTTAGTGTATTTAAAGTAAATGTTGATTATGTTTGTGATGTTTATAATAAAATGTGGACATGATAGCGTGACATTAGTTTTGATAAGATAAAGCGAGAAGGACCTAAACCCATTACAAAAGTAGCCAACAAGGCAAGAAGGAAAAATCCTACAAGTAGTGGGATTAAGAAAAAATGAATTAATCTAGCAAATCATTTGATTAGAGCTAAGAACTAGCAAGAAAAAAGGGTCCTAAACGTAGATTGAAAAATTCTCTCTCAACTCAAGAAAGAGGGAGAGAAGAGGTAACATGACCTTTCCTTTGTCTACAAATTGGGTAAAAGTATTTCTCACTATAAATTAATTTTAGTCAAATAGGTGGTCTAGCTAGATTCATTCTAGTTAAGTTAAATTTGGGCGACAACTTTTCCAATTAGAAGTGTTTCCTAAATGCATATTGTATACTATTGTGGGAATAATCACCCAAAGAATAAATTTATTTGAAAAACTCAATGTTTCAACAAGTCCTACTCCTATAAATAATAGTTTTAAATATATATATCTTTTTGTAGATCTATAAGTGAAATTTTCTAAAATAAATATTTTGTAATATTTAATTAGATTTTATATTTATATTTTGTTTTATTTGAAGCAATTCATTAGCACTAAAATATAAGGTCAAATACATTTTGGTGAAATGGTGGGGCTTCATGCCTATAGTGCCTACAACCAAGGTTCAAACCTCGCGGGGTTAATCTCTATTGCATCAATAATTATGAGTATTTACCCCTAAATTTCAGGATGCACAATTTATAGTATTAATAAAAACAATAGCTCTATTTGCTTTTGTATGTTCATCTTTCTTCTACTCAACCTCCCCTCACAATAGTGCAACTTCCATTGGACATCCTTGGGGGTCAAACGAAGGTGTGGGGTCACTGGCTGATCCTAGGCTAGCATCCAACATAGGTGTTGATGTTGTCAAAGATCTTGTGTGCCCTCGCATGATTTATGTGCATGTTAGGGCTTATTCATTCCCCACACATGGTGTTGGCGATGAGAAACTTGTTGTCTCCCTAGCCTCTAATTACAAAGTTGTGTCAGGTTGTGATGTGTCAGATTCAATTTCCCCCTCCTCTCACATTGTTATTTTTCAAAACACATTTCACATCCATCATTCGGACTCAAGCCTTGTGTGCAGCAAGGATGTGTTGCAATCTAAGGGTGGAAATCCTCATGGTTCCACTAGTGGGTTGGTTTCTTCCAAACCATGCCTTTCTCTTCCTTTTTGTCCTTAGCCCTCAATTCCTTACGAATGTTTGGAAGATTTGGCCAAGGAACATGAAGATTTATTGCAAGATTATGCCCTAATTTGTAGATTCACAAAAGTTTGGCCAAAATTATGTGGTCCACATTCGTAGATTACTAAGCAATTGAAATATCACATGGAGGGTGAAGTTTGGATTTATTATTATTCTCATGGTTTCTTTATTTTGGAATTTGACTCACAAAAGGACACAAAGTTGATATTAGAGAATGGTCCTTGGATCTTCCAAGGCAATTTTTTGTGTATGAAGCCATGGTTCCAAGCCTTTGATCCATGCTCATAAATATTTACCACATCTTATCTATGGGTGTGGCTATCGTAACTTCCTCTTCAATTTTGGGATCTTGACTACCTTTGAGCCATCAAAAACAACTTGGGAAAACATCAATGCACCTCCAAGGAAACTATGGATTTAAAAAATACCACATATGCTCGAATATGTGTTAAAATAGAGTTATTTAATGGCCTTCCTATTGAGATACTATTGAAAATGGGTGGTAGATGTTGGAGGCAATCGGTTGAAGATGTTGGAGGCAACCTCTTGACTATGATAAAATTGCCTTTAGATGCAAAAGGTGCTTCTCAACGTATCACCTCACATTTCAATGTCAAAAACAATTTGTTGTGAGGTATGCAACCTCTCTTTGTAAATATTATTGGTTGGTTGGGGTTGAGCCTCAGCATTATGTCATCCCTCCTACCTCTAAAGACTTGAATTAAGTGCAAGCTCTTGTTGAGGATCCAATGGCTTCTTCTTCCCCTTTCGATGTTTTCCCCCCTTTTCCTTATGTCATCCACCAAGCTTTGGGGCCCATTATGGAATCTCGGATTTGACAAAAGACACCCTCACCAAAAAAATTCCACCTCAACTTACTCCCGTATACTATTGGTTACTTATGTGGTGTTAGGCTTCCATGTTGGTGCATAAATTGAGTATTTATTTCATAAAACACTTTATAGCAACATTTTAACCCTTGTTTCATGAGTAGTGGTTCACAAGAATCCATCCTTCATGAGAATGAATGGAACACTTAGCACTGATTGCATCTAGGTGAAGCTAACAGAGGTGAAGCACCAAGACTTCCAGGAAGGTCACCCATCCCAGTACTACTCCAATGAGCATCACCTAGATGCAATGAGTGTTAAGTGTTCTATTCATTCACATAAGAGATCACTACTCATGAACCACTACTCATGAAACATGGGTCAATGAGTTTGACTCGAAAACTAAACAATTGAATCTTGAAAGAAATATCACAATTTGACTTGTGGAAAATATCTTTTACTTATCTATATATCACAACATGAAGAGAGCACACAGAGGGAGGAACAAATAGGGTCCCTAGAACATGACAAGGCCACCCCAAAAATTAAGCACTCATCAGAGCCCTAAGAGAAGACATCATATGAAGAGACAAAAGCATCATCATTGCAATGATTGTTAGTAGCATTCTTCCACCAAGTTGCAAGACCCTTCCAACATCCTTGAGAACAATCTAAAACCAAGGGGCCCTTAATGAAGTAAAAATAGCATAAAAAGGAGATGCCTTCATAATCCAAAAGTTGAGTCCAAGGTTGATCCCTAACCATCAAAACCATTTCTCCATGAAGAGACGTAGAGGTCATCATCCACCAAAAAGACAATAAGACATTAGTTAATGTTTGTACATATAATTTGTTAAAGTAAGATTTCATGTGGTGCAATCTTAATAACTATATTGCCTAGTCAATAAGGCACTTGCTTGGCCCTCTTCTTCATATGATTCATTTCTCAATCAATTGTCATCATATGGCGTAGTAGTGTCATCATCATGGTGATTTGATATATTGTTTACATAGATATCTTATTATGTACTTCATGTTACATAAAAGGTCAACTTTTAAGTTTATCAATCTTTACATATGTTGAGGTTAATTTAATTAATTTTTAACATTGGTTATCATTAAATGTGCAAAGCTTATGTTATTATATATAGACCAGATCGTTTAATAGTTGTTAATTTTGAAGTGTCGCATATGGAGGTGAGGGTATTAAAATATGTTATAAAATTAAAAAAACTAGAGGTCGTGAGTAGAGAAAAATGTGGGAAAATGTTATGAAATAACTTTCATCATTCAATGTAGCAACTAGTGCAAGGGCTTAGGGTGAATTGTATGGCTGGTGCTAGTGCGACTACTGGGGGTTCGTCGGCCGCTGGTGCTTCTGCTGGGGGTTTGCAGGTTGTTGGTGCTTCGCTGGCTACTGGTGCGACGCCGGTAGATTCGGCTAGGGTTTTATCCCTACTGGAGGTGTTCCTGGGAAGTTGCAGGCCTCGAAGGTTCTAGGGTTTCTCCAGTTGCTGGGGCAACGCTGGTTGCTGGGGGTTCGCGGGTCACTAGTGCTTCTGCTGGGGGTTTGCTAGTTGCTGGAGCTTCATTGTCTGTTGGTGCCTTGCAGTCAGCTGGGTTAGTCCAGTCATCGTTGGATGTTGGGGTTGCTGGGGGTTCAGGTTTTGGAACTATGTCTCTTATTAGTGCTTCTCTACCTAAGGGGAAATCATATGCTGGTATGGTTTCTTCCGGGGCTACTACCAATCACTTTGGTGGGGTGGGGATTGGTGATGGTTTGGGTCCTAAGGGTCCTCTCCCTATTTTGAACCCTGTCTGAATTCCCTTGGGTGAGGAAGTGGTGGATAATATTGAATCTACTTCTTTTGAGTTTTCTTCTCGTGGCGCTATTTGTCGCTTTTTGGGTTTGTGGCTAAGCCTTGCTGATTTGCACCAGTGGATCTCTGATCATTGGGAGCCAAAAATTTCTTGTTGGTTATGAAATCTTGGCATCCCGATTTTTCCCCCTCTTCTGAAACCTTTAACATGGTTCCAATTTGGGTGAGGCTCCCTTACCTTCCCCTTCATTTTTGGGTTGACTCCCTATTTGAAACGGTGGGAAATGCTCTTGGTGACTTTCTAATTGTGGATGATGAATCTTCTGATATTATGCACTTGACTTATGCCCGATCACTGGTAGAGATGGATATCTTTAAGGGGTTACTAGAAAAGATTAAGTTAGAGTATTCAAAGACTTCCTGGATCCAAACTTTGGACTATGAAGGGATTCCCTTCAAATGTAAGAAGTGCTTTAAAATGGGTCACTTGGCTGCCCAGTGTGGATTACAGAAGGCTAAGACCAAAAAGTCTACTTCTTGGTGGAAGGGTGCTTCTCCAGAGCATTATACAATTGGTAAGAAATTTGAGACTGATGCTCCAGAGGATGTTCTCCCTGATGGAAATGTTCCTTTGGAGCCTTCTTTTACCCTTGCTAGTGGTTTTGAGGTTTCTGCTGGTGTTTCTTCTATTGGAATTGCTGGTATGTCTGCTAGCAACTCTATTGATGTTGGGGTTACTCCAGCTGATTCTGTTCTTGGTAGGGTCTTTGAGTCTGCTGGTATCTCTATTGGTATTGTTCTTGCTGGTAGTAATACTTTTGTTGCTGGTGTTCCTCTTGTTTATTCTGGTTTTGTTGGGTGTACTGTTACATCTGCTCGTAGTATCGGTGCTAGAAACTCTGCAGAGGTTGTTGGGTCTGTTGGCTTCCTTCCAGCCAATTTGGTTTCGGAAGGTCCTTTTGATGTTGAGAAGTCTGGCATTGGCTATAAAGAGGTCATTGTTGGTTCTGTCTAGACTTCTCATGTTGGTTCTATTGTGGTTGGTTCCTCTCCTGCCTCTGTCTGGCAAGATAAAGTTTCTTTGGTAGAGGAGGGGTGGACTCCAGTAATAGGTAAACATAATAGAAAGTCCTCTCTACATTTTGATATGACTCTTCGCTCCCAGAAGAAGGGAGGCAAAGGAAAATCTTAGTTTTTGATTGGACTATCAAGTGTGGTCTAATCTTAGATTTGTATTTTTAGTTTGTTTGGGTTTGTATGAAGGTTGTTTCATACATTGTCTCATCTAGGTTGTGGGAGCCTGTTGTAAAACCCTCGCTTTGGTTTTGATCCGTTCTATTTTTTGGGCTTATTTTAATATCTTTTGTGGCCTTTCTGTACATGGTTTCGGGGCCCAAACCTGCTTTTACCTTAATCAAAAACTTTCATCATTCAATAAAATTAAACAAGGGAAGCAAGATGTAATAGGGGGTTGAAGTTATTATGAAGTATTATTAATCCAATGTTTCTATCTATGGTTCAACATGTTCTCTCAGCGCTACTAGAGGGCATCCAACTTTGTTTGTTAGTATAATATCTCTAGTATTGCCAATGAATTGTAACTTTTAGCATGATGCAATTCAATGTTACTCATAACTGCATATAATGATTTAATTCTTTTAAAATTATTAAAATTTATTTATGAGTGAAGATTGATCATTTCCATCAATTCATTTTAGTTTCATGTCATGCCTTCTTTCTCTTTCATTCTTTGTGATGACAAGGCTTGAAAGATGACATGTTAAAAAGATTATTTTTTAATGATATTTTAATTAATTATTAAGTATATCACACCCAACTTCATTAGCATTAGGCAAGAACATTAATCTATTATATTCTTCTTCTTTTTTCAATTATTTAAGTGGTCCTATACATTTTAACACTTAAGATTTCTCTCCTATCTAGCTATTTTCCTTCCCTTTTAGTACCTTTTAATAAAAGTACACAAAATATGCAAACCTCAACATCAAGGGAGCTACCCCTCTCAAACATATAGAGAAACCACCATATTCATGTAATATGTACACACCTTGTGAAGTAGTATATGGACTTAAATAGTAATGTCAATAATGCACATCATATTTATTTTGTCAATAGTTATATCTATGAAGATAGAAGAGGAAAACAATTCCAAAGGGAAATTAAAGGACATCATTAGATTAGATAAATAACACACTTCTTAATACAATCAAATAAGTATAGAAAAGGCAGCAAAAACCTTGTCATAATAGGATTCTAGAGTTGAAATAATTTAATAAATGTTGACAATATTTATCTCTGAAAATAATTAGAATATTCTATGAAGATAATGGTGACAATATCTATGCATGATACGTATCCAATCATTAAGAAAGCAGTTATCATTTTTTCATAATTGCTTATGAACTAAAATAAGACTTTGTGAATGGTGATTGAATCCCTACTGTAACTAAAGATTATGGTTTAGGCATTAAAACTAATATTTGTGGGAATGTTCACTCTAGAGATAATAAATAGTTATGAGTATTAACGATTTAAGTGTTAATATAAAAGTAGAAAAAAATGAAAGGAAAATAAGAGTAGGGTTGAGTTCACATAAGTGGAGAAGGCAAGGTGTCTTATTTGTGAGTGAAACATTTATCTTCAAATATTTATAGGTATCACTATTACATGTATGAATTTCCAAATTTATTCGTATAATTGTTATAACTTATAAATATTGAAACTCTTAAAACAAGTGATGTTGTATATTAAGAAGATATGATGTGAGAAAACAAAAAGTGGGAGATAGAAAATGATATAAAGGTCAAAAACAGAGAAAGAGAAGAACTAAGATCAATAAAATAAAGGTTAATGGATAATATCTTTTGTTTTCATAAAAGCTATAAGAACTAAGAATAACTAGGGCTTTATCCATATAGACAATCCGATGGCGAGCGGAGCGGGCAGAGCTGGAGGTTTGAATTCAAATTCTGGCTTGGGTGGGAAACTAGCTAATGGCAGATTCTCTGTAGGAAACAATGCAGGTGCGTTGCAGAAGGGGAGAGGAACGTCAGGTGAGGGCTCCACAAAGGAATCAAAAGAAGACAAGGAACTTGACGATGCTCTTTCCCGAGCTGGTGGGCCTGAGAAAACAATATCTCCTCTGGCAGGTAAGTCTACCTCGACAAACTTTGCTCGGAAGTTTTCTTCAGAGTCTTTGGCTAAAGGAAGCTAGTCTTCTCTTTTCAAGGTAAACCTATCGGAAAATCTTCCTTTCCATGTATTAACAATATTTCTAAGCCTGGGAAGGAATTTTTTGGTATCTTTTCACCTGACCCTCTTGTGGATCACATTGTCTCTAGTATGGCTCTGACCCAGGTAGGAAAATTTACTGGGCCAAGACCAAACATTGATGTGGTTAGAGCCTATGCAGTGAAAAAATGGAGTCTTAAGGGTCAAGTGGATATAGCTTCCATGCCGAAAGGATTCTTCTCATTTGAGTTCTCTAATGAGGAAGATCTCTCTAAGGTTCTATGTGGAGGACCCTGGATGTTTGGCAAGTCATCCTGGGCATTGCAAAAGTGGTCGACTAATTTGAATCTTAATGATGACTTCTTTGTCTCTGCCCCTATTCAGGTGTGTTTCCCTGGTCTTCCGTTGGAATATTGGCATGAGGACGTATTTGCAGGTTTGGTGGGTTCTTTTGGTGAACTCTTGTCCATTGATCCTATGACAGCAGCGAGATCAAGGTTGGTTTATGCAAGGATATGTGTGAATATCCATCAATCTGCGGATCTTCCTGAAGTAATATCTATTATGTCTCAGCTGGGAAAATATGTTCAATCTGTAGAATATGAATCAGTTCCCTTTGCATGTTTTGTGTGCAGAAAATCTGGGCATTGTGCAAAGCAGTGTCCTCACAAACATCATAAAAATACGAAGGGGATTCAGGAAAAAAAGAAAGAGACAAAGAAAGAATGGAAGGTAAAAAACCAAAATAGTAAGCTTGACTTGAGAACCATGGAAAATATAGGTGAGGAAGGAAAGGAAAAAGAGTTAGAGGGGGCTTTTCTTGGGAATGATACTCCTAAAGAAAAGGACAATCCCCTAGCTATTATTAAAGAAGCTGGGAGGTTAGAAGAAGAAGTGAGGTTGCCTACCATTAAAATCAGCAAAGATCTCGAAGTCAAAACGGATCCTCAGCTACCAGGAGATTGGAAAGTGTGGGATCCCAGGAACTGGATAATACTACTCTAGTTTCTAGAGTGGAAGATTCATTCATAGAAATGATAAGAGCTGAGGAATCCTTGAAAAATATGAACCCTTTATGGTCTTGATCCCTAAGAAGCCTAGAGCTAATACAGTTGATGCTTTCAGACCTATTAGTCTATGCAATTCTCTTTATAAAACCATTTTTAAAGTGCTTACTTTGAGGTGTTGTCTATTCTTCCCTCGATTATCTCCCCCCAACAAAATGACTTCATTCTGGGGTGGCAAATCTTGGATTCCATTATTGTTGTTCATGAAAATATCCAATCTTTGGAAGTTGCCAAGAAATAAGGTTTTCTTATGAAGCTTGACCTTTCAAAAGCTTACGATAGAGTGGACTGGAATTTTCTAAGGAAAATTCTTGAAGCTTTTGGCTTTGGCAAGGGAGTCATCAAACTTATTATGCAGTTGGTGACTACGGTCTCATCGTCAGTTATTGTTAATGGGGGATCTTCCAACTTCTTCAAACCCTCCCGGGGCCTCAGACAAGGTGATCCTATCTCTCCCATCCTTTTTGCTATTCCGGCTGAGTGTTTGGGGTAAATATATTAGTAAGTTGGTGGGAGGTTTGATAATTGGTCTCCACCCTTCGTCGGCCAGAACCTTTTGCTCCCATGAGCAATTTGTTGATGATACTATCACAATGGGGGTAGTAATTGTTAAGGAAGCTAGAAATCTGAAGAATGCCCTAACTACTTATACTTCGGCCTCCAGTCAACTCATAACTAGAATAAAAGTTCTATCTTTTTCATTAATACTACTAAGGTTAGACAAAGGAAGATTTCTAAAATATTGGGTTGCAATATCGAGGTCCTTCCCTCGTCCTTCCTTGGTTTGCCTTTGAGTGCTTCTCCATCATTGAAATATTTAATAGGAAGTTGCCAGGTTGGAAGGGAGCCCTTCTAAGTAATCTTGGTCAGATTCAACTGTTGAAGTCTACTCTGCAAAATTTGCTTGTCTATGCTTTAAGTCTCTTCAAGATACCTTATAAATTTGTGACGATGATTGAAACAATCCAAAAAATATTTTTGTGATCAAGGGTGGAAGAAAACAAAAGATTAAGCCTAGTGGCTTGGGATAGTGTTTGTAAGCCTAAAAATTTGGGGGGTCTTGGGCTGAGAACTGTCCAAAACTTTAATAAAGCCCTCTTGGCTAAACAAATTTGGAGAGTCTATGGAGAAAGCAAAGAATGGAATACTATCATCAGGAATAAATATTTGTTTAACTATCCTTCTCTAGAAGACTTCATCCAATCTAGAGAGAAAGTGCAAGGCTCTTATATATGGAACAATATATGCAATGCTAAGGAGTTGATTATTAAAGGTGCTAGTTGGAAGCTAGGAAATGGTAGGAAAATTGACTTCTGGGAGGATTGTTGGATTCAATTGGACCCTCTGTCAAATAACCAAGAGTGGAGCCAAGCTATAGAAAGATATAAAGAATCTTTTGCGGATAAGGTTAGCAATTACTGGAGAGGAAACAAATGGCTCAATTTGGTAGAAATTGATAGAAAGCTTCAGTCTCTTAATATGGTGTTACAAACCTGGTTTGTTAATGAGAATTGTCATGAAAAACTAATTTGGGCTCCCAATTCGGATGGCAATTACTATGTTGCCTCTGCCAGTAAGTTGATGATTGCGGATGAAGACAGGTCGTTGCGTTCTAAGGTTTGGTATAAATTTTTAATTCCTAAGATTAATTTCTTTTTCTGGCTTTTAGCCCAAAATAAACCTTTGACTTTAGATAATCTTTCAAAAAGAGGTTTCTATTTGCCTAATAGATGCTACTTATGTATGGAGGAAGCTAAGTCTTGTGATCATATTATGCTCCGCTACTCCTATTCTCGCAAGGTCTGAGAGATCAATCTTAGAAAATGGAACCTTTGTTGGTTTTTCCCCCTCTCTTGGCAGGAATTTATTATTCAATGGAGCTGTCATTTTTCTAACAAAATGGCTAAAGAATTCTAGAATTTGATTCTCCCACATTTGAGTTGGCACATTTGGAAGGAGAGAAATAATAGAGTGTTCAAGGAGAAGTTTGATAAAGCTGAATTGGTTGGGAATCAAATATGCAGAGGGTTGGAGGAAAACTTTAATATTATTATCAATAACTATCCTTCATTGATTTCTTCTCAGGAGAATATGGAGAATATCATAAACTGGCAGTTTAGCAAGACCGATCTTAAAGCTCCTCATCCCAAAGATGATGCAATGTGGTCCTCTCCTCCCCAAGGATGGCTCAAAGCCAACTTTGACAGGGCTACCAAAGGTAATCCGGGCAATGTTGGTGGTGGTGATATAATAAGAGATTGGGCAGGTAATAGTGTCGGGGCAATTGCTTTCTCTTTGGGAGTGCAATCCAATCATAGAGTAGAAGCCATGGGGGCTCTCAACACTATTATGTTGGTTGATGAGTTGGGCTGTAAGAACTTGTGGCTAGAGGGAAATTCCCTTAACATCATCAATAATATCAAAGGCATTTATAAACCCTCGTGGACAATTGAGCATATAATAGAAAAAATTAAAAATATCGCTCACAAATTTGAAAGATTTCACTGAACCCATGACTACCATGAAAGCAACATGGTTGCGGATGGGCTTGCTAATATTGGGGTTACAAATGGCGTCACCCGCAAGTGGCTTGGGACTAGTAATATTAATGATGATATTAATAAACTCATTTATTATGATAAGATTAACCAAAAGGAGGGAATCATACGGAGTAATGATGATATTGAGTGATATGACGCAGATTTTAAGAACTCGTGAAACGAAATGGAAAACGAAGTGCAAGATCATTAATACTCGTCCTTTTATACACGCTTTCTGGGTGTTCAAAATGGTACTTGTGTTGAAGGTTCTTTTTTTAGTGCTTTGTGTGTCATGTTACAGAAAGTTTGGTCCTAATTTGTCAAAGCATAACTCTGTGATTTTTCCTCTGGAGCATAAGTGTATGGTGGAAGACATGGGAGTGGAGCTGAAGAGAGAACCTTCAAAGTGTAAATGGGTTCAAGAGAAAACAATCTGGAAAAAGATCAAGAAGGGAAAGATTGACAAATATCTCAGGTGTTTGCATGGTAACAACAAAGGCATTACAAAGGAGTTTGCCTCTAGTTGGGACAATGGCGTGGTGCACATTGGGGGTAAGTTTTTCCCTTTGACTCTGGACCTGATTGTAGAAATTATGGGCCTTCCGCTTGAAGGTATGAATTACTTCAAAGATAGGAAAATTGGTAATAAGGCCTATAAGGATTTTCCTAAAACTGTTGAGGAAAAGGCTATGCTTGTTAAGGGTAATGTTGACTATGTCAATATTAATAATATCAAGCTCATTTGGGTGCATGTCTTGAGGGTGATAATGGAATACTTCACCTTAGACAGAAAATTTACTAGGGTTTATAATTTTCATTTTGTCCTTGTGAATCATTTTTTCCATAATACTAGAGTTTCTTTCCCTTATTTCCTGTTGAGTTCTTTGAACCAGAGTATCATGGATAATAGAATAAAGTCTAGTTCTTTGGTCCTTCATGAAGGATTGATTCTGCTCATTGCGGAGTATGCAAGAGACAAGGTTCATGAGCCTTTGCCTAAGCAGAAACGTAAGTCTGTTGAGGATAGTTCTGCTAAGAAAGCAAGCCTGACTTCTTCTAAGAAAAGAAAGGCTACACCTATGAAGAAAGAAGAGACCCTTTCTATTTTTGATGAGGTGGAGGGCATGAAATCTAAAAACGATGATGAAGACAACAACTCTAAGGAGGAAGGTCCAGAAATAGAGGAGCCCAAAGATGAGGAGATTTTGGATAAGGAAGCTTCCCCCATGGTTGATAAGGATGAAGAAAAATACCCTGGTGTTGAGCCCACACCCTCTAGAAGGTACTGAAGATATCAACCCTAAAGACCTCAAGAATGACTTTGGAAAGGAATCCCACCAAGAGATTTCAAAGGATACTGTAAATGTGTTAGATTGGGACCTACTTGCTTAAAATAACTATCAAGAGGATGGTGTCAACAAAGAGGAAGGAAATGTGGAAGAGGAGAATCTCGATAGGGAAACTGATGAGGAAGATAATGTTGTTGGCAATGAGGAAATTGGTGAGATGGATATACAAAAGAATGTTAAGGAACCTACCCTTCTTGAGAATCTTACCAACATTATCGATTCTACTGTCAAATGGACTACAGATGATTGTCAAAATACTTCTATTGAGGACCTCAACAGTGAGGATATTACTGGTAAGGGAAAGAAGACTGACACTCAGAGTAAAGAGGATACTACGACTCTTGAGGAATAGGACTTTAATCCTAAAAGAGTTACCAACATGAGTGTCCTCAATGCGGCCAAAAGCAGAGCCATCTTGTCTTTCAACCTCGACAAATGGGCCTTCCATGAAATCCAAGATCTCAAGGTTAAGTATAGAGCCCTGGATGCTAGGAATGAGGTGCTTGATGAAACGGTGGATAAAATGAGAAATGATGTTGATGTGTATAATGGTAAAAGTAAAAATGTTTTAATTGAGGATTTTGAGAATACTAGTTTGTTGGAAGAGAAGATTAACAACATTATTGAGGAGAAGATTACCCCCATCCTTGACAGAGCCAACAATACTGATATTATGCTTAGGAAGTTGTTGACCCTCAGTAACGAGGGAATCAAAGCTACAATCAATAATCTGAATGCTTTGTATGCTTTGTATGCTTTGTTGGAAGGTAACCAATCGGACACCAAGGTCATTGTCATTGTTGATGATACTACTAAACAGGAAGAGCATATTGTCGGTCCAGGTACCAGAACCAAATCTTGCACTAAGAAGAAGATGTCTTCCCCGTCCAAGGATCTTTCGAGCCTAAAGGAATCTATCCAAAAGATTCAAGCCCTGTTGGTGGACTCCGAGGAGTTCCTTAAAAAACTATACTGATTAGAGTTGTTGGGAGTGTTTTTTGGTTGTCGATCTGTTGGAGGATTTGCTGGAAGTTTTTTACTTTTTTTATCTTTTTGTGTTTGGTTCTTATTGTAATATCTTGGGGTCTGCCCCTTTTGGTTCTATCAATTCCTTATGTGTTTTAATGTTGCTCTTAATGCTTTATCTTTCTTCTAGATTGTAAGGGTTTTGGATTCCCTTCAAAACCTGTCATTACGTCAATCAAAAACTAGGGCTTTATCCATTTTGTAAGACAGAGTCATAGTAGAGTAGCACAGAAAGAGGGAAAAATATAACAAATATTTAAAAATAAATCTTTTAAGAAACAAAACATAAATACGGTGTACGATGTGTTTAAATGTCACCAACAAAAGGAGAGTTGAATGTATGGAGGAATTTGTGATGTCATTGTGCTCTACAGATGAATTGCTACTCAACTAGCACAAATAATGGTTAGGGAGAGATCTTTAAGATCCTACAAAAGCAATAAAAATCTTTCCAAAAGAAAAACAAACTTCTTTAAGTCAAAAGAATCCAAATACATCTAGGGAGGAAAGGGCGTAGAAGGAAGGTAAATGAGTCATCTAAGCCTCCATAATAAGACAAGAAGAAAAGTAAAAGGAAAAAAAATGGAAAGAACGTGAGGTATATTGTCATACCCCCACTAAAATAGGAGATAAAGCCTTAAGAATCAAATCACAGCCTCTTGTTGTCAAACTTAGGCTATTAAGTTAATAAATTGTTTATAAAATTGATAAATAACAATTAAATGTTTGTGTTAAGGCAGGGATTAGTAATTATAAAGCAGACATTAATAAAGGATAGCAAAGGGCAGTGATTACGAGACATGATCATTTAAAGGGATACATCTTTCAAAGAGACATGCCTCCTCAAATTAGATATGGAGATATAAATGAAATAAGAAATGGGGATCCAAGAGATCATCAGAGTAGAGAAAAAACCATTCACTCAAATAGGCAATTTACACTCTCACATTTAATAGAACTAAGACAGCAAATCTATATATCGTTCAAGCATTTGTGTAATGCAAATACATGGAACTTTGATTTTGCAGACTTATTATCTTGTCTTCCATTTGATAGGAAGTAGGAATGCATGCAGATAATTGATTGCTTCTAATGTATGCATATTTGATAATGATGATAAAGATTCCTTTAAGACCTACAACCATTAAATTGTCCCATTGTGGAGGGGGAATAGGGTACATGCAAGAAATGCAAGCAACATAGGGTCCATTTGAGTAGTGATGACCCAAGAGGGACTAGGAAGCCGAATGGCAAGTGTCATTCCATGCTCTTGGGCTTGATGGAGAGATTCAAGGCGCCTTGTGTGATCCCTTAGGGTACTTCATGATGCAGATGGGTTATTGGGGAAGATCTTAAGAGAACCTACTTATATATTATATTAACTATAGTGTTGTTTAGGATTCTTTTAATGACATTATGGAATTACATATATTTGCCCATCTATTATAATAATGGTTAGAATTCTCTTTCGAACATTATTGAAGTATATATTTATTTAAGTATTGATACTAACTTGGTTGCAGGTTTTAAATCAACCCGTAAAACCAGACCTCATTTAAGAATCCTAGGGCAAATTAAGTCAAGTCCTAATAGAGGACATTAAATGAATTTTATTTTCTATAGATGAAGAAATAGAGGTGAGCCAAAAGAATCCAAATGCATCTAGGGAGAAAAGGATGTAGAAGGAAGGTAAATGAGTCATCTAAGCCTCCATAATAAGACACGAAGAAAAGTTAAAGGACAAAAAAACGTGAGATGTATTTTATTCTCTATCGATGAAGAAATAGAGGTGTGAAATTCACAAGCAGGAACAATCTTATCAATTCTAGATGTCAAAGTGTAAAACATAATCACCGAAAGAAGGACAATATAAAGGGTAGAAGGAAAGGAGAATTAAGCTATATAGAGGACTACCAAAATGAGTTTGTCTTTGTTAGCACAATTTCCAATGGCCCCAATAGAGCAAATAGAAAATACTATTTCCATTAATTTAGCCAAAAAAAACCATAGAAAAGATACTCGTTTTATAAGAACAGACGGGTTTTAAAATTCAAATTAATTCATTTTCTAAAGCAATGTATGAAAACGCCTATGACACATAATTTTTGTGAGCTGCAAGAGGTAACACAAAACAGTAGGTGGTGTATGAAGGCACAAACACAAGGTCTTAATGACAGCAGCTGCAAATATTTAGTTGCTAGCATCAATAACAATAAGTGTTACGCATATCATCAAGAAAGGATATATGCGATCTACATGAATCCTCAAAGTTAAATTACATTTTTCAGTGTAGCATATGGAGATGACTATAGTGACACAATCCACTAATATCACAAAAGGATCCCCTCACAAAGGTTCAAAATAATCCCTTAGGCCGTCAAATATTACAAATATCATGAAGTGCATAGAGAATATAGCACAACCTAGTGACCCTAGCCACTAGTGTGGATACAACCCTAAAGTGGCACAAGGGGATGGGGAAGAAAGTACATGGGAACCAATGCTTGATGTAATCGGTCTGCAAAAAAATGCTGAGTTGTAAATTGTTCAAGGAATTAGGTTCGCATGTACAACTCCCTTAAACAATTTGCAACTCAACATTTGAGACCAACCATAGAACAACTAGATGAACAAAAGAAGAGGAAAGCAGTTGGAACCAACGAAAGACAATGAAGAAAGCTATGAATGCATGAAAGATGGAGGGAAGAGAAAGATAAACAAGCTATGATGGTTAAAACAGATACCCTAAGTCAACCAATACACAATACACGTCCTTGTAGGTGGCTTACAATTTGGTATGACCATTGCAAGCAATGTGACAATATGGAACTGTGGCACATTTTAGACTAATAAGTAAAAAAGGCACAAAGCATATTTAAACATATATCCATGAGAATATATTTTCTTCACACTTGATACACAACTCAGATCTAATGTAATTGGTTTCAGTTTTTTTCCATACCTTGTTTATGGTACTTCTGTTTTTATGTGGCTTTCTTGTTTTATGTTCTAGAGTTTCAATTGCTCGTGACTTCTTTTGGCTGATTATGGGAATGTGAAGAGGTGATATTTTCTTGTATTAGAACAAGTCTTTGCAAGTCACAAATACCACTTGTGTTAAGACTGGACATTGTTAAGGTAGTTTTTTAATAAAATTATACCTTGAAGGAGGATTACAGCTCCCCCTGAATGTATTGGTGAGGTCAAGCTTGTACAAGATTTACGACTCATTAATCATCGCTAATCAAGTTACTCAACTAAGGGACAACAAAGTAGAGTCCTCTAGGTTGGAAACACTAAATTAAAATTATGTCAGGCATTGTAGTTCTTCCCATCCAAAATATCATGGACCAATTTGCAGGGAATTTACTTGAGAAATTACATGTGGGTATATTTAGAATATATTCTTCATAACGTGATTATGTTCTACTACTACTAATGAAAATGTAAAAGAATAGTGTAAATCTTAATTGCCTGATTATTAAGCATGAGAAATGACCAGACATTTCCTCACTGTCCTGACACAGATCAATAGATGAGGATCACCGCAATTTGTCTGCCACTTTTTGACAGGAAGAATATCTCAAGACGTCGCTGTATTCTTCTAATTCGATGGAACATCAACCCATTCTTCATGTTCTAAGTTGCCAAAACAGAATATGCATCATGCATAGCAAAGCCATATTAGCATTCCCCCTCCACCATCTGGTCCCCAGCTTATTAGAGATTTGTGCAACACATATTTACACAAGTTAGTGGATGAAATGGAAATTCATATTATTGTTTTGTATAAATAAGGGTTTCTATTACTCTTGTACTTGCTGATCCAGCTCTTATTATCGAGCTAGTTATATTATGATGTATTTCCTCCACTGTTCAAATTTGTAAGTACAATATATTCATTAGGTACGCATGTTTCCTGCGTTTTGATGTACTTGTACCTAGCATTTGTTAAATATTCTCAAGAAAATGATTCACAGAGTATGAGTAAAGTAATGTCTCTTATTAGTTGGCTCATAATGAGAAGTTGATGTACCATCTCTCTCTTATACTTTTGCGTTATCCTGGTCCATATTGTTGACCACCTATTTCTAACTCTATATTTATAAATAATATCATTAGCATTATCTTCATTGAATGAGATTTATACTACTTCGTATTTTGCATATTGGGGCTTTCTATAAAAATCTACACATTTCATTTATTGAGAAGGATCGTATTAAAATGCAATAGATGCCGAAGTGGGTAAAATCTGACTAGTGTAAAGAATTGATGCCTAGCAGACAACAATCCTTGTATCCCTTACAATGGCATTTTGTTCATCACTGTTTATGTTCAAGGATTACCACAACTCTTACCATAAATTCTGTCGTACACATCATGAACATTTTTTTCATCTCATAAAACTGTAAAATCACGTATCATCAGAGTCATCATGGTCCATTACAGAGTCTGCCAGTAATATTGACTCTACACGTTAGTGCATTCTGTTAATAGTGCTTTCTGGCTTTAACCGTGCCTTGAAACAAAAACTAAATCACATATTCTGTTAATAGTGTTTTATGACAGGGCTGGGGGCCTAGCTCGAGTGGCAAGAGCTTCCTATGGTAAAGCACGAGATCACGAGGTCTAGTCTCCCCCCATCCCACATGGTACCAGAGGATGTGTCATGTCAGCATCACCGGTCACGTTGAAAAGTTTACCCGGTGCACTGCAGTTTATAGGGGGTGCTATACCCAATTCCTGCAGTCTAATAAAAAAGTGTTTTATGACTGACTATGGCTTGATATTTTAAAAATTCACATTCCAACAAACTCACTTTACTATGAATTCTAAATATCTAATTGTCTTTGCCTTAAAAAATCCATTTATTGAAAATGCAGTTTCAATCAATGGTAAATGGGAATTAATGTATCCCCATGCTAAAAAGAAACACTCTCAACATACCAAAATATTCAACTCCTTTTCCAATGACTGTCACTAACAAGAACAATGATGCAAGGATAATCTAAAGATTACAACTTCCATTGGCACAGTCAAAGCAACAGTTGAATGGCTACAAAATACTAACTCCCTCAAATCAAATCTACTTCTAGAATGGTTTACCACTGGCTAATAAAACACAATGATCAAAACCATTTTTGTGAAGACCATAAATGCTTTTCATACTTCAAAGGTAATGTTACAAATACAACTAAAGTGTATGCCGCAATGGAATTGACTGACTTGAGACTTGGCTAAGCTGTCTTGTCATCCTTCTCCTTGAAAACCTTTTTCCATTGTTCAGGACTGTCAACTATTTCCCCTGTTTTAAGAAGATATCGGACCTTCCTCCCATCTTCCAGAACTTTATGTCCCACTCGGCTTGCCACATTCTGTGTCTTGGAGTAAAGCATTACATTTGAACTGTGGATAGGTCCCTCAATCTGTAGAATCCATCAATACGTGCCCTGTTAAACCAATATATTTTGCTCATCACTTTGAAAATAAAGGCAGAACTTAGATACTGCTCAGAATACTGTACTCAAATATTAGAAAGGAACTAAACTCAGCCATTATCTTTCCTCAAGTATAACTTACTCTCAAGTACAATTCACATTAAGACAAAGGAATGGTCACAAGTACAAGAAAGGGAATCTTAGCAAGTACACGACAGCTTCTTAACTATTTGGTGGCTCCACAGGAATTATGTCCTCAGAGCAGCAGGTACCTTAGGTCATGCAACCATACAACAGTTACATTGGCTGTACCTCAAAGCCTCCACAAGACGTACCTTTTGGTTTTCTATGAGTACCTTACATGGTATAATTTCCCAAAGGAAATTCATACCCCTTGAATTCTTGAACTAAGCATTCTGGTCTATCTAATAACATGTTTACTTCATTTTACTCATCAACCTTTACATTCCAGTTTACATAATAACATCGACTACTGTGGGAAAGGATGCTGCTGAGTGTCTCCAAAGATCTCTCTGAGTATCAAGTTGTGCCACCACCTGTAAATAACCTATTGCATCCACCTCCTTATAAACCATGCACATTTGTGGATATACCATCACTCAGAAAGATCTTGAGAGATTGTGCGGATATGGATGAAGTATGGCAATACTCATCAGAGCTGTATCAGACAAAGAGGCAACATTTTTCCAGCAGTTCAATAGAATTGAATTTCTTGAAGCTTTTATTTGATAATTGATAGTGAAGATGTTTCATATACCTCTATTGATGCTGAAGGCTGAAGCTAGTTTCTATAGTTTTAGTTTAATCAGCTACGACAAATATGAGGCACTTGTTTCAGAAATAGTTTGCAGTGTTTGACCATTCCCCATAATTACCTTTTGGCAGTCATTGGAAATTAACAATGTCTATTCATGAAAAATTACAATGCACAAATTAACTAAGCAACACAAAGACCTGATCCCTAGGACTCATGAAAAATGTCTATTCACTTACCTCAATAATTTGTCCTGCCTCGCCTTCTTGCCTGCCTTTCATATGTTTGGTTTTAAGATTAAGGTCCTTTACAATAATTGTACTGTTATGTGTATAGATTTTTGTAACCTCACCAACTTTACCCTTTTCACGGCCTGATATTACTTTGACAGTATCACCTAACTTAACATGCATTTTTTTAAGAATAGGAAGACTGTTTGGTTTGCACTTTGTCCTTTCCCATGGCTTAATCTGCAAGAACAAGAAAATCATCACTGATCAGTTTGAATGAAACTTCCAGATTATCAATCTAAAATCTTTTCCAAGAGGAAGAAATTGACACAATTAATGAAAGTTTTTACCCAATTATGAAAATATTAGAGTTCTGGTCATGCACCATATTTCACTACCATGATTGCTCAATGTCAATAAATCATATTTCATGGGAATTTTCAACCTCAATATGGAGAATGGAATATGTATCCTTTTGCAAAAGGATTAACTATGGAGTGAAAACCTATAATAACAATTATTAATGTAACGGGAAAAAAATGCCATATTTGGAATTCCAAATATAATATTTATGTTATCATATGAAGTATTATGCTATCCCTTGTGCTTGTTCTTATATCCATTCTTTCTTACTTCTAAGATACTTGTTCCACACCCACCAATAAAATTGTAGGGCACCTAATTTGATTATCAATAAAAAATAAATGTAGCACTCAACTAAGTTTGCTAAATCAGGCTCTTACATTAAGTCTCAGTACAATGTGCACATCTCAAGATTTGTGAGGGTATGTGCTTAGTATAATGATAGAATCAGAACCCCACAGCACCAAATAGTAATAACAAAGAAGACCAGCTTATTCTTTCTATCAGAAAAAACATTGAGCATCTGTCATTCATCAAATCCAAATAAAACATTTATTAGGTTTTGTTTCTTTGTTATATAGGAGTCACGAGAAAATATCCCACAAGGCATCTGGCATTGAACAAATCCGAATAAAAAGAGCTGCAGATGCAAGGCTTCAGAGACAACTTGTTGTCCAGAGTTGCACTGTAGCATTAGTTTTTGGGCTAGTAGATTTCTGTATATCTTTTTCAATGTTCCTGCAATAAAATAAGGTCTAGCAGCTCTATAAGTTTTCTTCTTTCAAACAATCTTCTAAAAAATATCATGAAATTCAAGTGGGATCTTATATCTGAGGCCATCATTTGTAAGTTGCAACTACTATTGCATCCCACAATGTAAAAATATTCTGATTGTGTGGATTAAAACATCAAGCTCTTGATTGATAATGAAGCATAAATTTTCTATCATTCGTTTATCTACTTCAGCAGCATATTATTTCTTTTTCCTGTCATTTATAGCGCCAACTAGTATCCATACAGAATATAAATGCTATGAATGCGTTTGTTAATGTCATCATTGGTTCTTCTGTTAGCTAGCAACGAATGAATGTTTTTAAATTGGAGGAGAGTTGTAATAGAGGATTAGTTATATGGACTTATCCCTATCCACAAAATGCTTTAATATCCTGTGAAACTACATATTTACTATTTTGAAGATGCCTGAAGTTTACTTTATTGTGAGTCAGACTTTTTGTGGGTCTGCACCTATACCCTTCATATGAAATGAATATCCTAAGAAGTCAACTACTCTGCAGAGACATTTAGAGACTTTAGGCTAGAATGTATTCTGTTTTAGGAGTTCTAACATGATATTTAGCTGTCCCTAACATTCAATTTCCTTCTTGTTATAGTTGAAACTTGAATTTATGTGTATGGTTTGAGCGGCACAATTTTGGGCACATGCAGCTTTTCAATATTGATATTCTTGACAAAGCCCACTAATGGCAGATTATGAATTATGACCTTTGGTCCTACAATCCATCTATAACTGCAGCCAATTTTTGCCCATGTTGATGTGATGCCGTCAAGTTACCTATGGTCATGAAAGGAAGGTGATGTTCATGATTATGTTGCTGCTACCCAAATTGATGATGTCTGCCAGCTCCATACTTCATTTTAGTTTTTCATGTTGCCCTTGAAAGTTGTTTGGTGTTTGAAAGACCCATTCAAATCTCTCAATGCAGGAGATGGCAAAGGTTGAAATAATCATACTATTTGTAGGAATATGTAAGCCAAACAAAAGTTTGTAGCCTGTTGTTGCTTGGAAGTCACAAGAGCACCCCATAGAAGAAACAAAGAAACTATATTAAGTTCCAAAATGAGAAAATCTAGTTGAATTGGACTCAAAGAGTACATTCACTTACAATATAAAGTATGAAGGTAAAAACAGCCCTAATTAATAGAAGGCTATTAATCACTAGGCCCTTAAGAAAAGTAAATATAAAAGTGAACCCACAGCAGTAGAGGGCATTGCAGCAAGCAATCATCTTATTTTTCTAAGTGAACAAGAATTGGTACTGTTGTGAACTTTTCACACCATCATCCCATTACAAATCATTACAAATGGAGACCCCCTCTTTTCATCCATAGTTTTAGGGTTTTGGCAGTAGAAGCATCACTTTTGAGCTTAAAGGGATTGAGCGGTAAAAATTATATTACGATAATAGATAGTTTCTAATTTTATCTCTCTTTCGTCTATTTCTAATGGTCACTCTTTTTGTAATGTTTCCATAAACTCGTTCTGATCGTTATGGAAACTTTCTCTTTCACTCTACAAGAATGTTTCTATTTCCTCTCTCATGTTCGTTATAGAAACATTCTCTTGTATCTTGTATATATAGATCATTCATGATCATTTTTTAATAACACATTCATTATTTTACCACAATATGGTATCAGAGCAAATTCCTAGCCTCTTCGAAAATCTTTAATTTCTTTTTTGAAATTTTTAGTTCAAGATTTTCGAAGCTTTTTTGCCCCGAGTGTGTTCAAAATTTGCATTTGTTTTTCCTCATCCACCCGTCTAGAGTTTCTGCATTTTCGACTAGGGTTTTGACCCTTCAGTTCAAGTCGATTTTTTTTTTGATTGTAGATTCCTTGTGGGTTTTTCGAGAGCTCATCTGAGTTGTGGTCCGTTTTTTCTAGGTGCCTTGATTTTTGTGCATCAATTTTCAAGCCAACGAATCTAGAATCTAATAGCATATCCCTTTTGGGTTTTTGCAGATCTCAAATGGGTCAATCTCACTTTTTTCTGGGTGCATTGTTTTCCATGCCTCAATTTTCGAGCTAGCGGATTCAAAATCTGAGAGCAGATTCTATCTGGGTTTTTTGAGCTCTTCATGTCAGGAATTGGATTTTAATAGAGAGAATTCAATATAGTTATTTCTGTTATTCACAATTATATTCTTGTATGTATTTTCTAAACTATATATATATATATATTTTGTATATGTTGTAGTAGTGATATTCACACTGTTATTGATATGTTTCCACAGCATATATGAATACATATATATATGTAATACAATGGTCATGTCTATGTAGAGACATGATCGTACATGGCTTAAGCCACGCACGGTCATGTCTTTACATAGACATGTCATTTCATGGCACGGTTTCACATATTGTTTGGCACGGTTTAATATACTTATCGGCACTGTTAGTATAACACATTAGTTGGTGTTACATATAACTATGGTGTGATAGTTATCGTAACACATTAATATGTGTTACAATAACTATCACACCATAGTTATCGTAACCCCAATATATTCATAGCAATGTATATCGACAGCAGTCGATCAACAATAGACTGCAATAAGTATTGAATACGATCCATAGTATATATACCATATGCAGTCAACAGCAACAGTATACCGAATCTGTTCAATATGATATATATATATATATATATATGTCAATCATATCGAAGCTATAGTTTAACACTCCCTCTTAGCAAGAGAAGATTGATCAGGATCAAAATCTCAATATGTAAGTGTGTTAAGATCCCCGACTCAATTCAGAACTGGATTCAGTGATGAGTGATAGTGTCAAGATATCCGGCACAATCCGGATCAAAACTTGAAGCACTTGTTATCATAATCCTCGACTAAATTCGGAACTAGATTTAAATGATAACTTAATTAGGTCACACTATTGTAGGTCGTCACCATACAATGGTGACCTCACACAAGAAAGATCGTCGCCTTTCAAAAACACATAATATTGCAATATTTAATTTGACTTTATTTTATTCATGAATATATCAAATTACATAATAGAGAGAATTAATCTCAAAAGTTTACTCACAACTTAACCATACCGAGTTTCCTTCCGAAGTACTCAATTTTAACTTTGCAAGAGGTTTGGTAAAGATGTCGGTATTTTGTTCTTCAGTACTAATGTAAACCAATGTGATGATGTTTTTGTCCACCATGTCTCTTATGTAGTAATAAGGAATTTTTGTGTTTAGAATGATTGTGTAAGACTGGATTCACAGAAAGTTTAATACAGCTTTGATTATCACAATGAATTATAGTAGGCTTTAGAGGCTTGCCAAACAATCCAAATAGTAACTTTCTCAACCATACTGCTTCTCGAGCTCCCATTGAAGCAGCCATATATTCAACTTCAGTCGAGCTTTGAGCAACTGTTGATTGTTTCCTACTGAACCATGAAATCAAAGAAGATCCAAGACTAAAGCAACATCTTTTAGTACTTTTATGATCGATTGAATTTCCAGCCCAGTCAGAATCAAAGAATCCTTGAAGTTGTATCTCAAATTTCTCGTATTTTAAGCCCATTCCAATAGTACCACGTAGATATCTTAGAATATGTTTAGCAGTTGTTAGACGAATCTTCTTTGTTTCACACGTGAAATGACTTAAAACATTTGTAGCATAGCAGACATTAGGACAAGTGTTTACCAAGTGCAAAAGAGATCCAATGAGCTATCTATAATATGAAGGATCTGTAGGTTCTGAGTCTACGGCTTCATCTTTGAGTTTATGAAGATTAGTTTCCATTGGTGTAGTTAATGGTTTACAATCCATCATGCCAAATCTGGTTAATATGTCCATGGTATGTTTTCCTTGATTAAGGAAAATATGGTTTTCCTTTTGTAATACTTCTAATCCTAAGAAGTAGTGTAACAACCCTAGATCCTTCATGTCAAATTAGTTTGTGAGATCTTGTTTGCATTTAATAATAAGATGATCTTCTCCTATTATTAATAAATCATCCACATAAAGAACTATGATTACCATTTCACCTTTGAATGTTTTGAAGTATATGTTAGGATCAGCTTCATTTTGGGAATACCCTAACTTGGAGAGATAATTGTCTATGCATTCATACCATGCCCTAGGAGCTTGTTTAAGACTGTAGAGAGCTTTCTTTAATTTGCAGACGTAACTATTACTGTCAAGAGTGGTGAAGCCTTCAGGTTGTTCTATATATACCTCTTCTTCAATAACACCATTAAGAAATGTTGTCTTTACATCCATTTGATGTATCTTCCACCCGTTGGCTGCGGCAATGGCTATAATGGTTCTTACAGAGGTATATCGGGCGACTGGAGCAAAGGTTTCTTCGTAGTCAATCCCAACCTTTTGAAAAAAACCTCGTGCTACAAATCTGGTCTTATGTTTTTCAATACTACCATCTGAAGCATATTTGATTTTGAATAACCATCTTGAGGAGACGATTGTTTTCCCTTTAGGTCTAGGTACTATTTCCCAAACATCATTTTTTACAATAGATTGATATTCCTCAATCATCACATCTTTCCAAGCTTGACATGTTATGGCTTCTTAAACATTAGATGATTCAGATTTTGTAAGTTCTGCCATAAGTGCAAGATAGCACTTCTGATTTCTTGTTCTTTTACTTTCTTTAAATACTTCATCTGGTTCAACATTATTTTCCTCAATCATTTTTCTTGCCCATAATGGTCTTTTCTTGTTGTTAGAAATTTCAACATCTTCAAGATTGGATGAAGGAAGTTCATTGTTTTCTATTATGTTCTCATCATCTAGAGAGGTATTCTCCCTCTAATTCTCAATTTCATCATTTTCTATAGTATTCTCCCTCTGGTTCTCATTTGATCCTTCTTATGTGAGTGTGGAGATTTTTAGAGCAATATCCTCTTTGAATTTGATGTCTCTGCTAATGTCAATAGATTTATGTCCCGGTATGTATACCATGTATCCTTTAGTAGTTTCACTGTACCAACAAATATTCCTTTCTTTCCAGATGGTTCTAGTTTGGTTCTTTTCTCTTTAAGAATGTGTACATACACGGGACATCCAAAGATTCTTAGATGGCTTAGATCTGGTTTCTTCACTGTAAAGGCTTCTTCAGGTGTGATGTTTTCTAGGATAGAGTGAGGACACCTATTTTGAATGTATACAGCAATATTAGATGCTTTGGCCCAAAATGAGGTATGAAGATTTTGATCATGCATCATAGCCTTGGCAGCTTCAATAATGGTTATGTTGTTCCTTTTTGCTACTCCATTCTGTTGAGGATTATATGGTACTGTATACTCCCTCTTAATCCCAACAGATGTGCAAAACTCTTTAAAATTTTCAGAGATATATTCACCTCCATTGTCAGATCTTAGTGTTTTTATTTTCTTCCCAATTTGGTTTTCCACTAAAGCCTTAAATTCTTTAAACTTCAGTAATACTTCATTTGATTCTTTCAGTTTAAAAAAGTAGATCCAGGTTTTTCTAGAGTAATCGTCAATGAAGATTACATAGTATGAAAACCCTCCTAGTGAGAGAGTTGACATAGGTCCACATAGATCTGTCTGTATGAGTTCTGATACAACTTTGGTTTTATGTTCACTAGAAGGAAAGGATTTTTTTATTTTTCCCCTAGGGCACATCCTTTACAAGTACTAATATGATTTGATGTTAGATTAGGTATGCCTGTGGTGATTTTCTTTATGGAAGGAAGGGTGTTAAATCCAAGATGACCTAATCTTCTAAGCCAGAGTTCATTAGAGTTTGATACTTCATGACATACAACTGATTTGTGAGTAATGCCTAACTTGTATAGGCTTCCATCCCTATTACCTATAGAAATGGCATTTTTTTTATTAGTGTTCTTAGTCCATATTAACACTTTATCTTTTTGAAAAGTGACTCGATAGCCTTGATCTGCTAAGCCTGAAATGGAGACCAAGTTCCTTTTTATGCCTGGTACAAAGAGAACATCTTTCAACAATAGAGATACTCCATTTTTCAATTTAATTGAGCAGGTCCCAATTCCTTTTGCTGAATAAGTGGAGTTGTCTCCAATTGAAACTTCTTCAGAAGAATCTTCATCTAGGGTTTCAAATTGATCTCTAAATCCAGTTATGTGTCGAGATGCTCCGCTATGGATTATCCAAATGTTTTTGCTTGAATTTACTTCACTTGATAAGGCCAAGAAGAATAGAGATATTTCTGCCCCTTTGACTTCGGCTAATGCTGCTTGAAGTTTCTTCCTCTCTAGACAGAACCTATGCGTATGTCCAAGTTTATCGCATTTATAACATTGTACTTTGGAGAAGTCTCGATTTTTGTGATTTTTGTTATGGTTTCCCTTCTTATGTTTAAACTTCTATTTGCTTTTGAAGTTTGAATGAGTATTTAGAGCTTGAATCTCTTCTCCTTTGCTAGGCCCAATCCCTCTTGATATTAACCGAGATTCCTCTTGAGTGCAGTCATTCTTGAGTTGATCAAACTTAGGTAGAGAAGAACGTCCACTATACATTGAATAAAAGATTCCCATGTAATAGGTAATCCTCTAAGGGCTATTAATGTTAACTCCATGTCATCAATATTATATCCAATGGTGGATAGTTGATCTCTTAATTCGAAAATTCTAAGAAAGTAAGATGTGATGCTCTCCCCTTTGTTCATTTTTAAATTCAAAAGTTGTTGTTTGAGAGTAAGTAATCTACTTGTATTATTAATCTCAAATGTCTCTTGAATGGTTTTGAATACTTCATAGGCGGTTTTAAACCTAGCTATGGAGGGAAGGATATGATCTTTAACAGCATCAATTATTATCTTCTTTGCTTTATTGTTACGCCTTTTCCACGTTGATTTATCCAATTCATCTTCAGGCATCTTTTTATCTTCCTCTACATAGGAATCTAATTCGAGTTCTTGGAGTAATGTTAGGATTCATATTTTCCATGAGAAAAAGTTTGAAGCACCTTCAAGTCTGTCTTCTACTTTAATGTTGTTGGCCATTATAATTTTCTTCTTATTTATAATGGATCTGATAGAATTCAGAATTTTGTTTATATTGATTCTTCTCTAGTGAGGCTCTAATACCATGTTAGGAATTGGATCTTAATAGAGAGAATTCAATATAGTTATTTATGTTATTCACAATTATATTCTTGTATGTATTTTCTGAACTATATATATAAATATATATATATCTGTATTTTGTATATGTTGTAGTAGTAATATTCACACTGTTATTGATATGTTTCCACAGCATATACGAATACATATATATATGTAATACAATGGTCATGTCTATGTAGAGACATGACCGTACGTGGCTTAAGCCACGCACGGTCATGTCTTTACATAGACATGTTGTTTCATGGCACTGTTTCACATATTGTTTTGCACGGTTTAATATACTTATCGGCACTGTTAGTATAACACATTAATTGGTGTTACGTATAACTATGGTGTGATAGTTATCGTAACACATTGATGTGTTACGATAACTATCACACGATAGTTATCGTAACCCCAATATATTCATAGCAATGTATATCAACAACAGTCGATCAACAATAGACTGCAATAAGTATTGAATACAATCCATAGTATATATACGATATGCAGTCAACAGCATACCGAATCCGATCATTATATAATATGCAGTCAACAGTATACCGAATCTGTTCAATATGATAATGATATTATATATATCTATATATATATATATATATGTCAATCATATTGAAGTTATAGTTTAACACTTCACTGGGTGTCTCTTCGAATTCTCTGGGTCTTCCGTTAATCTACTTTGAAGTTCGTGCCCTTTTTCTGATTTTTCACGTTTTTTCTTTGAAAAACATGCTATGGCATCTCTCACCAGTCTTATGCTGGAAAGCAGTCAGCATTTCAACAGAAAGAATTACGACAGTGGGAAGCAGCGCTTGTTGACGATTTTCGAGTACCGTCGCCTTGAGGCGCTTGTTCAAGGTACTAAGACTCGTCCTACCACAACCGATGCGACTCAAGACAAATTTGATGAACATAATCGTGAAGCAGTTATGCTCATTAAGCATTCAGTTACTGATGATCAGCTGCCTCAAATCCCATCAAGCAAGACAGCTGCAGAGATCTAGAAAGTATTGAAGGATCTCCATGAAACATCAAATAAAAGAAGAGCCTTCTTTCTGCAAACCGCTCTGATCAACCCGAGGCTGCCTTTTACGCTTTCTGAGGACATGCAAATTTCTGTTTTTTTTTAAGATAGATTGACCATTAAGGGAGGGTATTACGATAATAGATAGTTTCTAATTTTATCTCTCTCTCTTCGTCTATTTCTAATGGTCACTCTTTTTGTAATGTTTCCATAAACTCCTTCTGTTCGTTATGGAAACTCTCTTTCACTCTACAAGTATGTTTCTATTTCCTCTCTCATGTTCGTTATAGAAACATTCTCTTGTATCTTGTATATATAGATCATTCATGATCATTATTTAATAACACATTCATTATTTTACCACAATAATTTTCAAGTCATCAAGATCGCAAAAATAGACAAGTCTTGGAGAGTTTAAAGCCACCACAGTCAGGTTGTGAAATTGTCAAGTTCTGGGTGAAAATTCCTAAGTATTGGGATATTTTGGCTAGTCAATTGGTCTTCAAGATGTTTTAATGCAACATTTTACTTGTTAATTTGGACTAAACTTTTCCACCGCATTTGGATCAAAAGTCCCTATGAAGATTGATTTTCCACAAAGTCTTGGAGAAAAGTCCCTATAAGGGTCGATTTTCCACTCCTAGATGACAAAAACAAGTAAAATTCACTAAGTCTTGGCCAAAAGTCCCTATATGGGTCAATTTTCCACTCTTGGGAGGCATTAGCAAGTGAAAATCATGTTCAAAATCCCATTTGTCATTATGGAGATCAAATTTCCACTCCAGGACATGAGGAATAAAGTCCAAATGCAATAGTCGCTGTAGGGGTCGTTTTTCCACTAGTCAGACGCTTAAAAAAATTTTGGGAAAAGTTGGAGTGGAAAATCCCTATGGACAAGGAATTTCCACTTTGTCCCTATGAGGGTCGTTTCTCCATTGGGATTGATACTTTGAAAATTTTCAAGATTGAAGTGGAAAGTCCATATGGACATGGAATTTCTCCTAGTCCCTACGACCATAGAATCTCCATGTTGTCCCCATGAAGCCAAATTTTCCATGTGAAGAGTAAGGGACTCAACTTGTCCTTGTAGACAAGGATTTTCCACTAGTCCTTGTACCCACGAGATTTCCACTTGTCCTTATAGGGGTTGATTTTCCCCTTAAGACTAAGACGAGTTAACACAGAGATGAAGTGTTGGGGTCAAGAGTGTCCCTATAGGGGTCGATTTTCCTCTTGGTGAGAAAATAAACAATTAAAAGGGCTGTCCTTGCTGGGGTCAAATTTCTCCTTTGGTGGATGAATAAGCATGTTTAAGGGAATTTTAAAGGGATTTGTTAGTCCCTACGATGAGCAAATCTCCACTGGGAAGATAAGTGAGACAACAAGGATTAGTCCCCCATAATGATCGAATTTCCACCATGGAACTGATGCAAGGCTGAAGATGGATTTGAAGGAAGACTGAGATTGTCCATAGATGCATCGATTTTCCCTTGAAGGCTTTGTTAGCTTTTGAAATGTAATTAAGTGCAAATTAAGGGGAAATTAAATAAAAGTCAATTTGCACGAGTCCCCATCTTTTAAGAGGCAAAAATCTTTTATCCCACATTTGTTGTGGAGATGCAAACCAAAGCCAAAAACTCCTTTAAAAAGCCATCGAATAGCTATAAGAAGAAACAATGAAAGGAGTTGACTTAAGTTTGAAAGTCAGAGGTGGCAGAGAAGGAAGCTAGTTGGTCAAGGAGAAACCATCAATGAATCAATAAGTGGAGTTCGATCTAGGCAAAGAAGAGAAGGCATCGATCTTGTGAAGGGAAAAATCAGAAAATAGAGAAAATCGCAGTTGTTTGCGAAAAAGCAAATTAAGTTGAAAGTTGAGGATTGGATCTTCATCATACATTGTCACAGATTTGAAGAGGAAAATCAGAGGTAATAATCAAAGCTCCATGAATTTGCAAATACCTTGCTTCAGATCAAAAGTCTGAAACTTTCCCAAGTAGGCAATTTCAAGGAAAAATCAGAAGTTTGGAAAGACAAGTGAAGAGGCCTCATAAGAATACAATATCTGATCTAAACCTTATTAACAGATAAAGTCCAAGAGTAAGAAGGCTGTGACTTGATGAAATCTCAGATATAAATCTAAGGACTTTTTCCAGAAAAAGCTACGATTTTTAGAAATAAAATCGGAAAAATTTGAAGGCTTGCCATCTCACAAATTTCAACCTAGGGCACAAAGACAAACCTTTCTTGCAAGGAAAAATCAATCAATTCTATCCAGGTAAACATGATTCTTAGTATGTCCTCAAAAATCAGAACTTTGTTCCATGGTGAAAGGTTTGATTTTCATCTTTAAGTTTCCAAATATCCACTCCTAAGTCATTTTTTGCAAGTGATATGAATCTGATTTATTGAGTTGGGGGATAGATCAAACCATGTCTGCAGACTTTTGTCCTCAGAATAGAATCCTTAGACTTTTTTCCAGACATCATGACTTTAGTGCTCTGATTTCTAAGTTTATGACAATATGAAATTAGATTTCAGATTCGAGTGTCTTCAGACTTGGTCTCCAGATTTGGTCTTCAGACTTGATTTTCAGACCTTGTCCTCAGACTTTCAAACTTTTGTCTTTAGTTATAAACTTCATTTCCAACCTTCAATGCTTGCTTTTTTTCTAAGTTATAAGCTCTAAATTAGTAACAAAATCAGGAGTAGTAAGGTCTGATGCTAGTTTCTTAATCAGATTTCTTTACAAAATGCTGACTTCGAGCTTCATACAGGGCAATGGCAGAGACAACAGGAGGGGCGGCAGCAAGAAAAGTGCAAATGAAGAGGCTCATGGGGGGCTATTATCCTGAGTTCCAGATGTTTTCCAAGTGAAAGAAAGTCAGTGTACCATCTTCAAGCACCTAAGCATAAAGAAGATGAAGCAGAGGATGTTTGGAACCAAGGATCAGTTATCTTCCCTGATAGCTATCAACATTATGAAGAGTGAAATTTATCATGCAAGAGGATTTCCACCAACTATCCAGTGCAATGAACTTATGGTGGAGTGTGCAAGACATTATGATCCACAGTCAAGGACAGTTAACACTCCCAAAGGAGCAGGGCTTGCATTTCTAAATGAGGAGGCGGTGAGGGAAACCTTTGGGATTCCCTATCATCCAAGGATGCAAGGACAAAAGAAGAGGCACAATCCATGTTCAAGAAGAGACCAGAGGTATGTATGGACATCATAAATAAGGGTTGGATCAATGAACCTAGGAGACATCACTCCAAGTAGCCCAAGAAACTCATAAGTATAGACTTCAAAGATGAATATAGTGATATGATCTTCATGCTAAATAGGGTCATGTGAGCACCTCAAGGTGCATTGTTTGAGAATTGGATGTTCTATTTCATAGAGGAAGTCTCAGCATGAACAGTAATGATCAATTGGGCTTAAGATAATAAGCAACAACTTAGACATCCAGTTAAGGAACTTGGAGAGGACAAAAGACCTTCTATATGATCTCTTATGTGGTTTACCTATTGGCAAGGAACATCAAGTACCAAGGTCTAATATGCAAAGGCGAGATAGGGAACAAGAAAGGACAACTTAAGATATAGGAATGGCATCCTGAGCTTCAACTCCATGAGAAGGGGAACTATAGGTGAGTTATGACACATTTGTCATGCATATCACATGCTCGCTACAAGGAGGATTGCATAAGAGGTTGTCCAAGGAGGCAATGACATTGGTTGAAAGATGTGGATCCTGGTTCATTCAATTCCCAACCTTCACCTATATAAGGATTCAAGAATTCACTTTTGAGTCCTACAAGCTTCCAAGATATTCTACAGACAAATTGGTGTTACTTGAAGTGGTGAGACAATTATAAAAGTTTGATCATATTTAGGATGAGAAGCATAGGTAAGGTATGACCTTCCCTATTACACTCAGCAAAATGTTAGAATGTGGCCTACAGCACTAGCAACAGAGACAGCTAACACTGAGTTGCAGTTCTACCAACTTGGAAGCTACAAGGCAAGGGGTCAATTTGATCTATTTTAGAAGATCCTCATCTACAAGGGAAAGAAATACAAGCAAAAGGTGAACCTTGAAGACTATTGGGCAAACTTGATAGACAAATACGAAATAAGGAGGAAAATGTGGTCTAGGATGTCAGTGGACTTTATGAGAAAGTGTAATGCCTTCCTAATTCCCGATCAAGTTAAGGATGATGGGAATCATATACATCCCTAGTATGAGCATGAGAAGGAGGAATCAATTTACTCATTTGATTGGTCACAAGTGAAAGAACTAATAGAGTTGAGCATCTTAAAGAGAAGGTGACTGATAGATCAAGAGCATGGGTAGACAAACAAATAAACAAATTAAGAAAGCAAGGTGTCACTTTCACATATGGAAAATGCAGAATGAAGAGTATTCTTCCAAAGAGGATGAGAGGACAATCAACAACTCCAGATTGAACAATCATGAGGAAGGCCAAACTTCCAAGAAAAGATATAGTGTGGTTGAAGGATCACGAGCAAGAAATAAGGAAACTACCAGTGAAGAGTCTAAGCACAAAAGTCACATGTCTACCACAGCCCCTTCCATTACAAGTTCTTCATCGTTAGAGAAGTGGATATGCAGGATAAGAAACGAAATTAGAACAGGCTGACGATACTGAGGTACTACCTCAAGAAGATCAAGGAGAATCCTCATCATTCCAATCAGCACAGCAAAAGGCCAAAAAACTACCAACATCTCCCACCATTCATTTGGAGGTTCATTTGAGGGAAGATATGAAGCAGCTCAGTCCTAATACACACAAGGTTGATGAGGAAATTATTTCATCTTTGAAGAGACTCAATGAAGAAAATCAATTTGAGGATGGCATGGAGCTGTCCACAGTCCCTGATTGGTTGAGGGACAGCTTGAAGAAGAACAAGGTAGAGGAGGTGCAACCGATTGAGGACATTGATACATTCCTAACTTGAATTGGCAAGGCGACGGAACCAAAGCAAGCTAAGAAGTTTGCTCAGATTGCTAGAGATGGTTTAAGATCTCGCACCTTACATGTAGTTGTCCCAATGGTTGATAAAACGAGAGATGAGATTACTCCTATGGACTATAAGATTGCAACATTTGATATTGGACCATCCACCAAGAGATGAGAATTCTAAGAATTGAAAGACATTGTTGATGCAATTGAAGAGAGGATGTATAGGTTAGAAGAAAAGAAAGAGATGTTAGGTTGGGAGAATAAAAGATTGAAAGAATCAATACACAGGCTTATAAATCCAACAGGACTAGAAAGTGCTACACTTGTTCCACCTATACCTATTCCTCAGGAATCCTTTGACACCTATGAGACAATGAAGAATACTCATCAAGAGGTTAAGGAATGGATTGAAGATATCAGAAGGCAAGTAGAGCATTGTCTTACCAAGATGGTTCAAGCTCATAAAAAAACTATACTACTCATGACTAAGGTCCAAAGTTTGGAGGATATATGGAAAGAGTTTCAACCAATTGAGGACGAGATGATCCCTCGTCTCAAAACATTGAAGAAGGTTCCTGCATCAACACTAGTTTGAGGAGTAATTGAAAAGGGAAGTGCATATGATTTCAATCATTAGTATTGTTACTTGTCTATGAGAAGCTCGGCATTGATCATGCACAGGCAGATTGTTTTAAGGTTGAAGGGCCTATCCTTGACATACATTCAAAGGCTCTTATTGCAATCAAGGAGTTGCTAGGTCTAGATATTGATGTTTCTAGTGAGCTAAACTTAGGAGAATTAAAGGAGGAAATAAAATTAGTTTACTTCAAGGGGAAGGAATCCATCAAGAAGAGTCAATTGGACAGCCTTCTCTCTCATGGTCTCCATCAGCAATTTGTGAAAACACACCTCAGATTGAAACAGCGTACTTGACGCTTGCATGGAAAAATTAGAAGTGATTGAATTGCAACATAGCTGCTTTCCTGACATTGGAATGAAGGAACTTAACGAAGTGGTATTCAGGTTCATTGAATTTGCTAAAGAAAAGGAAAAAGGAGTGCATCTTCTAGATGATGAGTTGTTTGATGACTAGGCATCTTCCTTTTTTCTCATTCGTTCTCATGCCATTGAATTTTCTCATTGGCTCATTGGGTGGTGCTTTATTATCATTGGATGTGCATTTAATATTTGTAGCAACCCTAATAGGGTATTCTGAGAGTTAATTTGACTCATTGGCTTCAAATCAATCCTAGCCATTCATTGTATTTGGAGCTCCTGTGTAAACCCCGCTCCTCTCATTATAAGGAGATTTTGTGGAGAATTGTCACTAAGATACTGTCATAATTGAAACAAATCATTTAAGTGTGGTGACTTAGTGAAAACTGTGAAGTGTTGTGTGGTTCTTTGATCTCTCAATTTAGTTTACAATTTTCTTTATGTATTTAGTTTAGAACTTGCTTTAAGTTGTTTAGTTGAATGAAAGGAATTGTGAATCAATCTTTGTAAAACTCACTTAATCCATACCGCTAGCAATTTGCTAATTGTAAATTTGACTTGCGTGGTCAACTAGAAGATTAATAAGTTTTACTTCGATTATTGTTTGCATATTAATATGCATCCATTAATGGTGTTGATGTTGTGGTAATAATTTGAACATCTATCATTTACTTTTGAAGATTGCACTGGCTTGGTGGAAGTTGATTAAAAAACTAAGCCTAGTAAAGTTCACAAACACATTCATGGTCTCTTGCATTCTAGGATTAGATTAGATTCCTAAACCCTCAACCCTCACGAAGAAGATGGAGGGCTTTACAACATAAGGACAAGATTCGTATCAAGAAGGCCAAAAGGATAAAGGCTAAGCAGATTTGAGTCAAGGATGTGGGAGGATCGCCATGAGGACGAAGATAACTAGGAATCCCAAACAATAAAGGAGGATTAGCTCAAGGATATTAAGTTTGAAGGAATCCTAGCCACTTTAGGAGGATCAAGGTCAAGATATCAGGATAAGAAAAATTTTGAGAATATTGCAAGAAGATTTTCAAAGAGGAGAGGATGAGAAATGGAATTGAAGCAAGGATTGCTAAAATATGTGGTGGCATCCACTCATCCTCATCCAATCAAATTATTTCAAGTGTATATGTGGAAAGCACCTTCTAGAAGATGATTAGACTGGATGACTTGGCATCTTTGAATTTTCTCATTGGCTGAATGGAGAATATTCTATTTTGCTGCAATGTATTTAATGATGTCATTTAATGTCTTTAGCAACCCTAATTAGGGTTTTTTGAGTTAATTGGGACATTGGTTTCAAATTGATCTTGGTCATTCATTGTATTTGAGGATTCTATATAAACACCACTCCTCTCATTTGCAAAGAGAGTTTTTTGAGAATTCTCACTAAGATACTGCCATAATTGGAATAAATCATTGAAGCGTGGTGATTTAGTGAAGATTGTGAAGTGTTGTGTGGTTCTTTGATCTCTCAAATTAGATTAGAATTTGCTTCAAGAATTTAGTTTAGAATTTGCTTTGAGTAGTTTAGTCAAATGAAAGGAATTGAGGATGAACATTTGTGAAACTCATTTAATCCATACTACTTGTGGCTTGCTGATTGTAAGTCACTTTGTGTGGTCAACAAGAATTGAAATACAAGCTTAACTTCAATTATTGCTTACACATTGATATGCATCTATGGATGGTGTTGGTGTTATAGTAGTGATTTGAACATCTATTGCTCACCTTAGAAGATTGCGCTAGCTTGGTGGAAGTTGATGACAAAAGTAAGCCTAGTAGAGTTCCCAAACACATTCATGGTCTCTTGCATTTTAGGATAAGCTTAGGTTAGAATATAATTCCTAAACCCTTGATCTCTTTGCTATTTATTTCAAAAGCTTTGTTAGTTTAGGATCAAATACTTCATTACCATATCATTCACATAAAGTTGATGAATCTAAAGTGAATAGCATAAGCCCCCTTGCATAACCAGCATACCTCAAGCCAAATAAGCTCATCCACACTAAAGTCGCAAGTTCGCATTGAAACCTTGGAGCCGCCTCTATGATCTTCTCTGCAATCTTAGCATACATGGTGTCTTTGTTCAAGAGAGGATAGAATGTCTTTGGTATTTTGTGTTGGTGTGGTCATAAAACACCCATCAACAAGACCTATCCCTAATCCACCTTCTGCTGCGCTAATCTAATATTATCATATATGTATTCTCCCTTATATAGAGTGTGACTTATGATTTGATAGTAGAAAATTGGCAAAGTTTAACTTAAGACAAGGTTTCTCTCATCTCTCAGAGAAATGGATCTAGGCCATCTCATAAAGGTGTCAATTGAATTTGCAAAAACTAACATTTGCTTAATAGCATGCCTTGAATTCATATCTTTTGGTTCATTCTAAGTTATTCTCTTATTCTAGATCATCCGAAATTAAAACCGCACATGGAACATACACTTGAATAGATGAAGACACGAAGCATACACAAAGTATACACATAAATGCAATAAGACAAAGCATACACGAAGTATACACAAATGCATAAAGACACGGAGCATAAATGAAGTATACTCATAAATGCATAAAGACACGAAGCAATACAAAGTATAAACACAATACACGAATTGTTAGATTCCTTCTTATTGACTAGAATGATTCATTGATTCATATTTACCCTGCAGGATGGAAGGATCATACCTCTGCAACCATTTGTAATATCTCCTATTGGGATTTACCCTGAAATTCTCAACTAGGGTTTGATTCGCTTGGGGATGGCATTTTAGTTCCCTACTAGGAGGCTGCCAATTCCAAATGATTAACACAGATCACTGTGCATTTAAATCACATTAATTAAGAAACAATCATTGATTCATAACACATACTTAAGCCCTAATTCCTTACTTCTCTCCTAATCGATAACCTTAAGAAGGATGCGGAATTACTTCCCGTATACACTTGGAAACCAATCTCCAAGGAGGCTCCCTCAAGATTTCCGGAACACATATGCATACCTATTTTGGGACATCTCCCTCAAGGATTCATGATATATGTCCTTACCCCATCTTGGGAGTTTCCTCCTGCATTGCGAGGTATTACTCCATCTCTCCCTGACAAAACCAACCTATCCTCATAATGGAATTAGTGAGTGATTAAGGAATATATATATAGGGATAAAGCACCATTATATATATATATATATATATATCCTCATAATAGAATTAGTGAGTGATTAAGGAATATATATATATATATATAGGATCATATAATGATGCTTTATCCCTAACAGAATTCATATATAATATTCTATAATCAGTATTAACTCATTGATGCTTGCCAGCAATACATATGATTCATTTCCTTTCTAATCTCTTCTCTTTGATGAAAACTAGTTATAAATAATGATTTCTGATTTCTAATCCATTTGATTGTAAGTGTACAATCCTTAACGTCAAATAAGCACTTGCTCTATTGAGAAGATCCACAAAGGGATAAAAGAAGAGATGGTTTTCCAAATTGATGAAAAAGAATTTGAACAATGGAGAATGCCTTCCTATAGCCTTCAATTGACAAGGATCGCATCTCTTCATAAGTGATGAGACACCTCCTTTCATAGTAATACCACTTAGCTTATCAATTTGTGTAATGACCACTCCTTAGACAACCCAATTGTTAGCAGAGGTTGGCCTACTATCCGGGTTCCCGTAAGTTAGCAATATGGATAGAGGACCCATCCAAAGGTTTGTGGAGCTATGTAGGGTCTTTATGAGCCATTTTGAGCAGTTTGGGACATTCTCCCAAAATTTAGGAGGGATTCCTACTTTTTAGCAAGGTTGCATGAAGACGGGAATACTTGGGTACTTTGGAGACAGAGACGGGTACAAGTACGAATATTTTTCAAAATAGGAGACGGGTACTTTGGGAACATCAAGTTTTTTCTAAAATAATTTAATATTTTATAGACAATCTAAAAATAATGACATTCAGTTTTCAAAACAAGAATTTTGATAAAGTTTATTGTCAAACATTAACTTTGAAGATTAAGTACACAAATTGAAATGGCATACAATCATTCTATCAAAGTTTACAACTAATTAGTGATTATATATTGAAATAAGGCTGATAAACAGCAAGCTGATACACAAACAAAAAACTGAAACAAAAATCAGAAATCTGAATCAAGGTCCTTAGCTATGATGCTCTCCACTGAGTACCCCATTGAGTACCCATTACAAGATATGCGTACTAGTACCCGGCACACGTCCAAGGGGTATGGGTACAAGTACCCATGCAACTATGCTTTTTAGTGATTGATTGAAAGTTGACCAAAATGCACCAAGGGACCTCTAGAATCATTCTGGAAACTTTGGTTTGCAATTCCTATATTTTAGGGAGGATCCCTATTTATTAGGGGATACTGTCAATTCGCTTGCAGCATTTAGGTATCATCCTTGGACGGGTGGCATTAGTCAAGTTTCAGTTTGGAGTCCGAATGATCAGTTTATGTATAAATTGGAAATAATTAATTATTTCATATTTAATTTAAATAAAATAATTATAAAGTGATTTAATCAAGTCCCTTTATATTATAATAAAATATAATAAAAGGCCCCTTGGCACAATTTCCTAGGAGATGGAATTATATAATTTATATTTAAAAAGGGGAGCATTCTTATTCATGCTAAACAAGGCCTTGGAGTTTGAATTTCCTAGAGGAGAATAAAATAAAATAAAGTGTTATAAAATACTTCAAAAATAAATTATGAGAAACCCTAATTAGGTTTGAACTTCTTGGAGGGAGAATGAAAAATAAATAAAATAACTTTTGGGGAGCCATTCTTGATCAGCAAGGTTATTAATTTTTATCAGCATATTGAAGTTTGAGCTCTGATAAGGGCAGCAATCAGGCTTCCAAGAACAAAATCTCTTGGAAGAATAGGGAGTTGGACAATACTTCAGCTTTCCTGGTGTCACTTTACATCACAATTCAAAGGTAGAATCAGATTGGCTTCAAAATTGGGGAAGAATTCTTAAATCAGAACTTTGTATGACACATCATTGCTATCTATCTGCTGTATACAGATTTGATCCGTACAGTTGGAGTACAGGCATGTAGAAATCATTCTTGAGAAATAAGAATAAAAAAATTATTAATTAGACATTGACTTATTGGTTGATTTATTTCCTTCATCATTACTTAGTAGATTTTCAAATTTATGTGTTGCAATCAGCTTTATAAACAATACCAAAAAAATCAAAAAACGGTGAAAAACACAAAAATAAATGTTGCAAAAATAAATAAAAAATAGACACCTTTACTAAATCACTGGTCAAAGGCAAGAAAGCAAAAAAAAACCGGAAATTTGCCTTAGAATCAAGTTGGGTATCTTTCAGTGATATCAAAGTTAAACATCTTGCCAGCCTCTTGTGTACAGTAGAGGTATATGGTCATCGCATCTTCACTAACTGATGAAATATGGTTTATGAGAATTTTCAATGCAGGAGCTGGACAATATATATAAGCCCAAACAGACTCTTCTCAACACTGTGGGGGAAGTGAAGAATTATTTGAGCCAGATAGACCAAGTGTCTTCTAGATTAATACAAACAGCTATTACTCCATCATTGCAATCCTTAGGTAATATTAAATTATTTAGACATTCATATGAAGAGATAAGACTTGCAGATGTCTCTTGCATCAGTGAAGTTGTGAGAGTAACAGCTCCTAATGAACCTTGTGACAGCCATATGATGAAAGAGGTACTTCAAATCATGGTGGCAAGCTTCAAAGGATTAGATGATATCACAAATCCTTATTATGGTAAGAGGATTAAACTACTTGAAACATTTGCAAAATTCAGATTTAAAAACATTATGTTATCCATTGATTGTGAAGAAATCATTTGTGGAATGTTTCATATATTTTGGAATAGGCTCATCCTGGTAGTGTCATCACTTCTATGCAATCCATCGTGTCTTCAGTTCTGGATGAGGATGATGTTATTTCTAAGCTTTTGACAAAAGATTTATTAGTTGTTTGGAGATTGGAACAAGATGTGTCACCTATAGCACATGAGTTGTTAAAGAGATTGGTTGAACAACATAAAGACAAGTTGACAGGGTTACTTCAGCTGGATGATTATGTGAAGCATGAAGCTGATCCGAGTAAAGAAGAAACATACAAGGCATCTACACAAGAGGCATTCATGAGTCGCATTGGCATAGAGTGTGCTGATTTAAAACTTGACAATGATGAATCACAAGAAGGTATGGATTCCACTAGTACTTTGATTAATCTTAATGCTGTCCTGCCAATCATACTTGAGGAATGCAAGGCCTCAGCTAGTAAGTTTGATGTTTTTGATGGTGGTATTGATCTTACAAGTGAAGAAAAATCATAAATATATTGTGTGGCAGCCCAAGTCACTTTGATGAGTTTGACCAAAGATCTTTAGCATGGCATGATCTTGAGGAAAAATCAGAAAATTTATTGATTAAAGTTGGTTTTGATGCTAAGCCATTTGAATCACATAATTTGAAGAGCCAATTGAAGGTCACTAAAGATATGATTGTTGCAGCCTTAACACATTTTGATAATTCCCACAAATTAATAGAGAACTACCTTTGGAAGGTCCAACTTGGGGGAAGACATAAAAGCAAAGAAGAGGCTTCATCAATCTCTGATTCGCAGGTGTTTAAGACAGCCATGGAGACAATGAAGAATAATTATTTAAATCTCCTTTCAGATAGAGATCATCTTCTTGAGTTTGGTATTATGTATTCAAATGATTTGAGGAGGTTGATCTTCTTGCTTTGGAACTTGTGAGAACTAGGGAAGCTTTGGAAAAATCTCAAGTAGCTCTCCTCATGGAAGAGAATCAGATTGAAGAGATGAGTGTGGAGTTGAGTTTAGCTCATGCTTCACCTACAAAATTAAAAAATTTGTCACTCACAGCAGTCTCTTGTGATGAGCAAAAAACACATCCTTTGTGTGAGATGAGTATGGAGAGGTTAGTTGACAATCCTCTCTTTAAGTTGGATGGTGTTTACACATCTGATGATACTTCAAAAAAATCAATATGTTGTATACAAAGAGACATGGATCACATAGTCTCTGAAAATAGCAATCAGTACTTTTGCATTTGAGATCCAGGTCTCATGGTTCCTTCACATGATGTGGATCTTATTTGTGATGGATCCACTTTGAACCAAAACGCTGTCCCAACTTTCCCCTTCTCGTTAGACACGAAGGATGGCATGTATAACAGCAGTTATGTTGATGACAGCTTGTTTGTTCATGGGTTTGAGGGAATAAGCATTGAGGATGTCAAAAGCATGAATAAGATTTAAAAAAATCAATCCCAATTTTCCAGGCAGGAACAGTAGTAATCCCCTTCCTCATTTTCATGAGTTTGCAGATTTGACACATGGGTTGATCAGTAAAGAAGAGACTTCAAGCTTTGGCATTCAAGATATAAAGGTTGAGCAAGAAGTATACAAGAAAAAGGTGCTTGCATCAATTGAAGATTTGTCACCAAGGTATAACCGTAATTCTAAAGTTCATAACAGCAGTGACATAACTTCTCTTCCTCGAGATATGGTAGCTTTTGATCAAGAAGAGGACAATGATTTGCATTCTACATTTGGGGATACACGTGGTGCAAGCATGGGTCGTGATGATGTGAATGATACACCCCATCTGAAACCAGACTTTGTGTACTTTGGAGCAGCAGATATAGAGCATTGTCAAAGGCTGAAAGATTGGTTACATAAAGCTACCCAAGCAAAGATGCTTCCTGCCCAAGTAAGACAACACATCCAAAGAGTCAAAGGACGTCGCATTTAGCTAGATGATGCAAGGAAACAACGAGGATCATCCATTACGTCTTTATTTCTTCCAAGGGAAGAAGAGGACAGTGAAGATATATTGAAAAGTTTTAAGCATAAGTCTGATTTTCTGAGTTTGATCAGCAATTCTCTTTCATCTCATGAGTCAAATTTGAGACCTTGCATTGAGAATACTCAAGTGGGGATGGTTAGGTGTGAAGTTGATTCCTTCCTACCTAGAGTTGATGAGATATTTGGTGGCATACATAGTGGTTCAGATGCTAAGAGCTTGTCTTTGTTGGGAAATAGAAACATCTCCCATTCATCGATGGACTTGTCACCTCTTCCATATGATAGGGAAGCAGCGTACTTGTTGATTGGTGATTCAGTCTTCTTGGATTTTACATTGGGCTATCAGGATCAGCATGTAAGGAACTTCATCTAGTTTATGGCTAAACAAAACATATATTTAGCATCCTACAATTAAGGCAGACAAACGTGTGAGATATAGGTAAAGTTGCAACAGCTGTTTGGAGAAGTATTCATCACACTACCCTTATTGGAGATTGGTTCATAATGAATTACTATCAGCTTTGATTGGTGATGGTTCTTGTGGCTTCATCGGGTGTGAATTTCTCAAGTGGATAGAAGATGTCCTGATTCATAGCAGCACCATTATGAGGATTGACATGATGGATGGATGTGACAACATGTTGGTTTAGAGTCCTAGCATTGACATGTGTAGTGCATCCTCCAGTGGATTTATGATGAGTTGCTTCACTTTGGGTATATTGATATTTATATCAGAGTAGCATAGGGGATTGGTGGAGCATTGTGTCTCGGATTTGTGGGATCCAAGAATTGGTGTTCAATGTGCAGATGCAAATTGCTTGAGGACAAGCAATCTCTGAGAAGGGAGGACTATAATGTCCCTTCCTTAGATAGCTCAATTAGGTTGGCCTACTACCTAAGTTCCCATAGGGCAACAGTATGGATAGGGGACCCATCCAAAAGCTTGTGGAGCTATGCAGGGGCTTTATGAGCTGTTTTGAGTAGTTTGGAACAGTCTCCTAAAATTTAGGAGGGATTCCTACTTTTTAGTAATTGACTAGAAGTTGACCAGAATGCACCCAAGGGACGTCCGGAATCATTCTGGAGACTTTGGTTGCAGTTCTTATTTTTTAGGGAGGATCCCTATTATTTTAGGGAAGACTGTCAGTTCGCCTGTAGCATTCAGGTATCATCATTGGATTTGTGGTATCAGTCGGATTTTAGTTTGGAGTCCAAATGATCAGTTTATGAATAAATTGGAAATAATTAAATTATTTCCTAAGTTTGATTTAAATAAAATAAGTCACTCTATATTATAATAAAAGGCCCCTTGGCACAATTTCTTAGATGTAATTATAAGTTATAATTAAGAAGGGGGTCATTCTTATTCATGGTAAATAAGGCCTTGGATTTCGGATATCCAAGATGAAAATAAAATAAAATGAAGTGTTATAAAATACTTTAAAAATAAGTTATGAAAAACCTTAATTAGGTTTGAATTTCTCGGAGGGAGAATGAAAAAAAAAATTGGGGAGCCATTCTTGATCATCCAAATTATTATTTTTTATTAGCATATTGAAGTTTGAGCTCTGTGAAAGGTTAGAGCAACAATCAGGCATTCAAGAACGAAATCTCTTGGAAGTATAGGGAGTTGGGCGAAACCCCGGCTTTCCTGGTGTCAGTTTACATCACAATTCAAAGGTAGAATCAGATTGGCTTCAAAATTGGGGAAGAATTCTTGAATCAGAATTTTGTATGACACATCATTGCTATCTATTTGTTGTTATACAGAACTGATCCATACAGTTGGGGCATGCGAATGTAGAAATCATTCTTGAGGAATAAGAATCAGAAAATTATTAATTAGTCGTTGATTTATTGGTTGATTTATTTCCTTCAGCATTAGTAGTTTTCAGATTTATGTGTTGCAATCAGCTCTATAAAAAATACCAAAAATCAGAAAACAGTGAAAAAAAAATCAAATATTGCAAAAACCAAAAAAAAAATAGACATCTTGACTAAATCACTGGTCAAAGACAAGAAAGAAAACAAAATTCAGAAATTTGCCTTAGAATCTAGTTGGGGATCTTTCAATTGATGGTTACTAATGATCTCTTAATATGTTGTTTTTTATTTAGTCATTTGTCTTTTTCTTATGTTGAATTAATAATATCAGTCGCTGCCATCTAATTCATGCCTCTATGATAGTTGGTCTACCTTCCCTCGATACCTTGATGATTAGATTAATATTTACTAATAAGAACTGCTGTCAATTAATATCCTAATGAGTGTGAACCACATGGTACTCACCAACTATATATATATATATATATATATATATTGCCCATCATAAGGACAGAGAAATAACGGAGGATCAATTCCCACCATTGATTAGATGTTGCTGACAAACATTATTTGAGAGTGTGCCTAAGTGCAACTCACAAAGACTTCAGAACCGTCGAATGTTGAAGAATTGATTTATTGACAAACCTCTGTTCCTTTCCTGCGAGTATTCTTTATGCCATATTTTGGAGAACTTCAGTCTTTTTTGAATATTGGTGATTAGCGAAAACATTGGAAGTTTTGAAGATGCCAAGAATAAATAAAGGTAGTGCAATTTATTAAAATCATAAGTTCTTGGAAACATTTATATCAGGTTGTGTTTGCTGTGAGCGTTGATTGCTGCAAACGCCTCGGCATCTGAGGAGTCTACTAATATTATGAACTGCCGGAAAAACAGAAGATAAGTTGTGGAGAGATACTACTCGGACAGAAATAGTTCGTAGTCTCTGGGTGTTTGGTACCAATATCGTATCTATTGATCCTATATCTCTGAAATCATAGTTATCTCAATGGTGACCCATGGTGATATTATTATTAAGCTAATCGAGATGTATTGATGGTTTTCATCATATTTCCTCATACTTAACTGTCTATACTTTTTGCAATTTTGTCTCTCTTAGAGATTTCACAAAATTGGTGTGAAGTGTTAAGTTTTATGGCCTTTACGGCAAACATCTCCTTGTGGATATCGATATGATAAATAATAATAATAAATATTGGTTATATTTATTATTCATTGTTTATCAAAATCAAAATATATGCTAAATGAAATTAAGGGCCCAAGGTCGGCTTCTTGGCTCTTATAATTAATTGGTTTTTATGGACCAAGTCGGCCCCCTTATTGGTGTTTCACAGCATATATAAGAAGTGCGATTTTAAGGGAGAGAAGCACCAAAAAACATAACGCGCTTCCCTCTCTAAAAGGCGAATCTAGGGCAGACCTAGGGCAAACAGCTGCTGCCCTAGGAATGGCGAACTAGGGCAGAATGATCCCTTACAAAGTGGCGAACTCAATGTTCTATGTTGCAGTTCGGCTATGCATCAAGCAGCAGCAAATACCATTGAGGAGGCAGTGAATTCACCTCAGCGAATTCACCATTAAGGAGCAGATCTCAGTCCAAGGCAGCAGTGAATTCTCTGCCCTAAATGCAGCAAAATTAAGTGAGGATTCTAGGGCAGACCTTACATTGATCTTGGCCTGATTCTAGGTCAAAGTAAGAACAGATTGGTGGCACTGTAGAAGCCCTAAGTGGGCTGACTTGGCACCTACATCTTGGAGGAATAAAGGCACTGATTTGAGGACAAATTCAGAACCTAAATTTGGGTACTATCTCTCCTTGCTTGTGCATATTATATTTTATCCTGTGCTTAGTGTTTGGAAGACATCTATAGTTTGATTATTCCTAGATAAATCTGAAAAAATACTAACATGGTATCAAAGTTGCGGTTGAGTAAAGATCTTTTTAGATTTAGGAGTACAAACTAACTCTTTCAAAACTAAGAAACTTTATGGCAACTAGGGTTTGGTCTGAAATTGAAATAAGGGTTTTGATTTTCAATTAGTTGCCTCTATGGGAAATCTTATTAATTATCTTTTGATCTAGAGGGAGTAGATCATCTTGAGATAAAGTGCATGGCATGTATGATTCAGAGGGAGTATATTGGATAAACCATATCTGAATTGAGATACATACTTCACATAGTATTGCACATACCTTCATCTTGTTTGATGTATGGGAACTTTAACTATTGGTATACATACTGGTTCTATGCATGTGTAGGAAGTACAATTGGCACATCAATTCATTAGTTATAAATTAACTTGACATGTATGTGTGGGATTATCTGTAGAGGATAATTACTGATTGGAATAGCTGATTGACAGCATACCTTGCCCTAGCATATGTTATTTGTTCGCTGTCATTTACTGCAGATTGTTAGCCTTTTTTTTTATGTATAGGTACATACATTGGCTCTATATATCTCTGGCATTGGTTGTCTTCATATTATCTTCTCTTAAGATTGCCCTTTCCTTACTAGTTGAAAGAGTCTTAACCTTGCTAGAGGGAGAAGATAAAACCATCTAGAGGGAGTAACTCTCCTTAAGTGTCATGTTCCCTGGGTATCTTAATTGTAGACATATGGTTTAAGAGGGAGTTCAGTCATGGGCTCACTTAATTTTGTATGGTGATCTCCTTCCTTATGTCTTGTTAATCGCATATGTGGGTAGGTATATACCTTATTGGTGTGATCATCATAACTTGTTAATTTTTTATCAACTGGTTAAAGATGTCTAATTAGCATAGCTGATTATTTTGACATAACTGAATATATGAGGAGCATAGTTCACATTACGTATGAATGGATGCATTATAGCGTATGAGGGCAACATACACAACTATCTATTCAGCATAGTTATTGGCATATTTGGCATATTCTATAGGATCATACATTGTGACTGTGGAATATACCTCACACTGGGATATGTTATGTTCATATGCAGTCACATTTCCTTCAGAATAGGAAACTATATGAGTAAATACATCTCTTGGTTTATGTTAAACATTGGAATATGTTGACATTGATTTGTATATCTTCTGTGACTCATATTCTCTGTTACGGAAATCACAATTGCTAGTACTGCTAGTTACTATTTTCCTTATGCATAGGTGCATACATTATTGGTTGGAGCATTCTTACAATGGCATATGTTAAGATAGGCATACCTCTTAAAGAACATTCATTTAGAGTTAATGTTGATTCATATAGAGAACTATATTGCATCTTGTTGTGATCACATTGCACCTAGTTATATGTTTACCTGTATGTGGTGAAGACTTGTATGATTACTCTTATGCATAGATGCTGGATAAATTTTTGCTGGTTGTATGGGGCATACATCATTTGTATAGCTTGTGAAGCATACTTTAATATTATGTATGAATGGATCATACTTTCTTTCATTTACATGTGGTTCTTTTCATCATAATGGTTAATCTTATACTTGTGTGGTTTCATATGATTATTCATCTGGATATACTTATGTTTTTGGCTAAGTTATTGAAGAATATCATTTGATGTTCTTCGAGTTCAGGGGACTCGTGGATCAGGGGTCCACATTCGCATGGATCAAGGATCCATTGCTGAGTAATTGGTGAGACATCATGGATTTGATGTCAAAAGTCCATTACTCCAAGTAATTGGTGAGACATCATGATTTGATGTCCAAAGTCCATTACTCCGAGCAATTGGTGAGACATCATGGATTTGATGTCAAAAGTCCATTACTCCGAGCAAATGGTGAGACATCATGGATTTGATGTCAAAAGACCATTGCTCCGAGCACTTGGTGAATATCATGGACTTGATATTTGTGAGACCAATGCTCTGTATATCATGGAGTTGATATCCTTTGAGTCTTGGAGACTCATGGATCAGGGATCCACAATTGAGTATTTGGTAACATCATGGACTTGATGATACCATGAATATCATAGAGTTGATATTCTAAATTCTTGAGTCATGGGACTTGTGGATCTGAGAAATCCACATCTGGATAGTAAAACATCATGTACTTGATGTTGGTATGATGTCATGGATTTGACATCTCTTGAGTCTTGGTGACTCGTGGATTTAGTTATCCACAAATTGGATGGTATACATCATGGACTTGATAATACCTTGAATATCATGGACTTGATATTCAAAATAGTCAAGGAGACTAGTGGATTTAGGAAATTCACAAATTGATTAGATATTTGATATCATGGGCTGATATTCTTGGGTCTAGGAGACCAAAGGAGCTAGGGGATCCACATTTGGATGGTAAGCATCATATGATATGATGTTTCTCATATGAATATGATATGTATGGCTTATATAAGAACATATGTGTTCTACCTATCATAGATATGAGATCTATGATTCTATTGGATATGGAATCCATGTTGCTCATGTTTTTGGCATCTCTATCAAGGATGATAGAGGGAGATCATTGGGTTGATCTTTGCCTCAAGTCCAAGAGGGAGTGTTAAGTTTGATGGCCTTTACGGCAAACATCTCCTTGTGGATATCGATATGATAAATAATAATAATAAATATTGGTTATATTTATTATTCATTGTTTATCAAAATCGAAATATATGCTAAATGAAATTAAGGGCCCAAGGTCGGCTTCTTGGCGCTTATAATTAATTGTTTTTTATGGACCAAGTCGGCCCCCTTATTGGTGTTTCACAGCATATATAAGAAGTGCGATTTTAAGGGAGAGAAGCACCAAAAAACATAACGTGCTTCCCTCCTTAAAAGGTGAATCTGGAGAAGACCTAGGGCAAATAGCTGCTGCCCTAGGAATGGCGAACTAGGGCAGAATGATGCCCTACAAAGTGGCGAACTCAGTGTTCTATGTTGCAGTTCGGCTATGCATCAGGCAGCAGCAAACACCATTGAGGAGGCAGTGAATTCACCTCAGCAAATTCACCATTAAGGAGCAGATCTCAGTCCAAGGCAGCAGCGAATTCTCTGCCCTAAATGCAGCAAAATTAAGTGAGGATTCTAGGGCAGACCTTACATTGATCTTGACCTGATTCTAGGTCAAAGTAAGAACAAATTGGTGGCACTATAGAAGCCCTAAGTGGGCTGACTTGGCACCTACATCTTGGAGGAATAAAGGCACTGATTTGAGGACAAATTCAGAACCTAAATTCGGGTACTATCTCTCCTTGCTTGTGCATATTATATTTTATCCTGTGCTTAGTGTTTGGAAGACATCTATAGTTTGATTATTCCTAGGTAAATCTGAAAAAATACTAACAAAAAGGATGGGCCTATTACAATTAGGGTTTCAAACAAGGGACATGGCACTATATTTGTCTGCCATGCAAAAAATAGTCAAACCTTATAAATGTAACTTCCTGCTCACAATCACAAAGCTAGCAATAAATCCCAATGCCAAGGAATAATAAGGCTGTCAGGTCACTCTATATTTTTGGAGAAAACAAATATAGGCGTCAAATTAGGTGATTAAAGCTTCTGTTGAAATGAGATAGGTCTATAAAATGCAGTTGACCAAGAAGTGGCCATGTGGAGATGGAATAAATGCACAACCCACACAAAATAGGCATTTGTAATTTTTCCCCTTCCCTTTCTCAATCCTCTTATTTTTAATTTTTTAGACATGCACAAAGTGTATTGCAAAGTATGCTAATATAAATTATTGTGTCAGTTCAAATAATATACGATATAATGTGAGAAACAATAACAACTTATAAAAGTAGTGATCGAGCTATTTTTACAACAAAAAAAGAATAAAAGAATAAAGTATGGTTTGAAATAACCTTCATGGTGATCAAGCATGGTTTCTTATAGGTATTAGCCTGCACATCAAACAAGAAGTAAGTATCAATGACACAGTTGTAGTATGAACAGACTAAAATTCAATGGATATAACTTTCAAGTATGAAAATATCTTTAGGAATAAACTAAAATCTGAAACTACCTAACTCTGACAGTAATAACGAAGGGAAATAGCAGTTTCAACTGGGCACACAACATTAAAAAACATAAGTGAGTGTGTGCGCCGCACTTTGCTCTGTACTTATCATAATGACATCTTGTCTAATCTGACACCATTCAATTATCATGAAAACAATTGCATCCTATAACACAAGTGACAATCAGAAAGTGAACCTGTCTTATTAAAAATCAAGAATCTTTATTAAGCAATTTTCTTCTAGAAACATCCCTTCACATAATTTATAATAGCTAATGCTTATTACTAGATAAGAAGTATCCACATGCTGGCAGGATGCAAAATATTGATTACTGAGATTTTGAATATAAGCTCCTACAGTATTTATGTATTGCGTATCTATTATTTATATGATGCCAAACTGATTCTTCTACCCTGAGATCTCACGCTCTCTCTAAATCTGAGAAGTATGTTGTGGTCATAGTTTAGAACTTCATGTATATGATAATTTCTACGCAATGTCAATTAGATATACGAAAAAAAGAAACAAATAAATAAATCAATTTGTGATGATCTGCGCTATATCAATACAAATGTGTTCGAGGCTTTTATCGAGTTTCTATCTTCTCAGCTCAAGTTCACCATCAGTGCTATGGATGGATTCTTAGACCTCTTAAATATGGATTGGTTGGCTGCAGATATGTTATCTAAAGATCCAAAATAAACAAGACATATTTAACGTGAAATGCAGTTCCAAAGGGATCCAGCAAAAGAGTACCTTCAGACACCTCAAAGAAAAATCTTGCTCAGGCATCTGAGGAGTATAATTTGTATCTAAATAGAGGCCACAAGATCGCTAATAAGAATACAGGTCAATCATTATATAGTGTATACCCAATCAAAGGACTTGAAGAGATGAGATATCTGGTTCAAGTGGCTGAAGTCCTATTGATATATTTACACTATATCTGTTGTTTAGTGTGGTGCCTGATCAGTCACCAAGTGGGAGATTGATGGTCAATGGTGACTGATCAGGAAAGTACTATACACTTTCCATTTTGGGGGGGGCTATTTTTCGGCTATTTTTGGGCCGACAGGTTGTAACTGATTCTAACCCTAAAGCGGCAAAAAGTTAGTATAAAATTGCTTAAGGTTAGGGATTTCATAATGTATGTTTTAGTAGCTTCTTGCGGCGGTATTGAGCTGTAAGAGATTGCGGATTGTAATCAGGTTGTAATCACTAGATAATAAGAATAATGGACTCGTTGTTGATGGACGTAGCCCAGGGATTGGGTCAACCACGTTAAATCCTTGTGTCTTGTGTTCTCTTCTGTGTGGTTTATTATTTTCTGCTATTGGTTATATTTGCATATAACTGTTATTTATGTCTTGTTAATCCCAACAATGTCCACAACACTTAGGAATCATTCACTACTTATTACACCCTTGACTTTATTATGATGAAGTCAATCATTCTGCTTTCAGTCGCCACTTTACAAACCAGGTAATGTCTTCGGGATTGAGTTCCAATATTATAAAGGAATCAGCACCTGGATCAAGTGTGTACCCAATCAAAGGACTTACGAGATAAGCTAACAAGAATCAATCAACCTGCAGATTGTTATATAATACTTTATCTACACCCTGACGGGATAATTCAGCTACTGAAGCTTACACTCTCGTTCTTGATTGTGATGAAGTGAACACTTATGTTTTCAGTTGCCACTTGCCAAAATGGGAGATATCCTCAGGCTTACCATAATTATATAGAAACATGACACTTGGTTCACAAAACAAAGCTCAATGATATTTTACACAAGTGTCCATGTTAATTAAATTTCACTAGCATTTTGAGCAATGCTACCATGTTGCATGTACATACTTGGTTATCACTAATGCTTATGTGTGCTCTTTAATTCTTACAATGGAGGACTTTTAGTGTCCGTTTACTCAGTCAAATTGGGTTTCAGTATATCTTTCAGTGTACTTTTTCATGCTGCAATTTGAATGACAAAAAGAATAAATCGACTGTAAGATTTTTATACATACAGTATATCTAACAACCCGTAAGAATTCTCAGTTTACACTCTGATTCTTAATCATGGTGAAATAAATACTTCTGCTTTTAATTGCCACTGCCAAAATGGTAGATAACCTCAAGCTTAATAGAATTATACAGAAACACAATGCCTGGTTCACCAAACAAACCTCAAACACAAGTATTCATGCAAATTAAGTTTCACTAGCATCTTTGAGCGATGCTACCATCTTGCATGTAGAAAATTTTGTCATTACTAAAGAGTATGTGTGCTTTGTTAATTCCTATAAGAGAAAGGACTTTCAGCATGTATCTTCTCACTGCAAATTGGACTTCAATTATTTTTTTCTGTATACTTTTTGACATCGGAATTTGAATTTCAACCTGTTTTCCCTGCAAATTTCAGCCTCCTTTTCCTACAAGTTGGGGTTTTTAACCTGTTTTTTAGCCACAGAACATATATTCCCCTTTTAAATTTAAATGATTTTCCAAAATTTTGTTTACTGAAGTTTGATTCTTTGGGCATTCTGTAACTATTTTTATTAAAAAAAATTCAAAAGAGGTGCTAATGACTTAAAAAAGGGCAAATACCTCTACTCTCAGCAACAGATAAGCCTAGTGAGGGACACTCCTTAGTCTCTGTATTAACAGTGTTGACTCCCTCAGAACTCACATTAGGTAAATACTAAATCCTAAAGATGAAGTACTTCTCTGTCTCCACATCCTGTAGAGAACAGTAACAACAAAGCCCATTGTGCTAGAAAATATGGTGAGCCGTCACAAGCTGTAACTGTTGAGAACGTACCCAAAATACAGTTAATAAAACAATCTACTTTTGTACAAGGAAAGAATGCTTTTCTTATTACATAAAGGTTTAAGGATTAGAGTCAGTAGACAAGAAAAACACTCGGAGATTTGCTCTGCATTGGTTTAAGGAAAGAATCTTTCCAGACAAAGGATCAAAGATTAGAGACAAGCGCCTTGAAGATGCAAAGTGCCCTTAAGTATACATGTGACTTCCCTGACAAACATATGAAAATATTAGGCATGAAGCAGGAAATTCGGCACTATGTGGCTTAGTATGAAATTTGACAAACGACTCACTAAATTGGAGTAAGTTTAAACATCAAAGCTTCTCCCACCATTTTTATCCCTAACCAAAACATTTCAATGCATTTGATTATATGCTTGCACAATTCTAAAGGGAAAAATGACATTCATATGGTAGCAGACCAAATTGCGAAATTTGAACATTTTATGGCTATTGAAACAACAAATAAGGACAATCATTTGGTAGGTATATTCTTCAATGGCATGTATCAACTAAATGGGTTATCAAATTAAATTATTACGGATATGCTACGTTTATAAGCAACTTTTCAACTTTGTTTTTTGACTAGTTTGGGACTGTCCTTGAAATGGTAATTGCTTGATGTATTAACTACGGAGAACAAAAGCTCCATTTAAAGGAATTACAAGAACAATGTTTCTAAATGACACAATCATTAACTAAAGCCAGAAACAGGAACTATCTAATCTAACTAAAATACATCAAGTGACCATTATATAAAGAAATATCTAATATTACTCTAATAGTCCTGACTCATGGCACTAACTATCATCCTCGAACAGAAAACCAAAGCTTTAGAACATGTCTCAAAAGAAACCTCCGAAGTTGTGCAACAGATTGTAATTCCATTAAAGCAAGATGGCTGAAAAATAGGTTGCCGTTGAATGATGCTTCACCTTATCTTTTTGTTAGAAATAATTTGTATAAGCAGAACAGGTGCTTGAACTGCTAAAGGGGAATTTAAAAAAAGGAGTAAAACTATGGGAAGGTCCAAGTTAATGAAAGACAGTGCAAAAAGGAATTTGCAGTAGATTATTAAATATAGCCCAGGTTCCAATCCTACACACACCCGATATTAAAAAGTAAAAACAACAAAAAGGAGAAACCCTCCCAGCTAGTCTGGTCCCTATAAGGCCATTCTTAGGTATATTATTTCAAATTGAGAATTCCCTACAGAAGCAAAGATCAGTAACGTGTTCCATTCACAGTATTTCCCACATGTCAAGTCTCAAAAACAATCTTGAATAGGGCAAAGTCCACTGATAGCCTCCATTACAAAGAGACAGACGTGTGCAGGTATGATGCAAAAGCATCTTGCCTGCCTGCAGCAAAATGGGAGCATTAAATAAAATAAGGCATGGACATCCACCAAATGTTAATTTGAGGAGTCATTCTTTGACAGCTGGAAATGTAGAGTTACAAACCAATGCACAGGAAGAGAAACGGTTGTTTGCAAATACAATGCAAATATAGGACTATGTGTAGAATTAATGACAGGCAGTTACAAAAATAATGACATGGTGCATAAGAGAAGACAGGTGGGTGGTGACTGCAGAAAAGATGAGCATCGCATCTTAACTGGCCCAAGAAGGAATGTAACAGTGCAATTATGCACAAATATTGATCTGGCAGATGAAACGGTAGAAGCAGGGAAAGAAAAAAAGCTGGATCAAGCTGTTGGATAAATTAGAGGAGCCGAATGAGAATTTGAGGTATTGTCCAAGACTGAGGAAGGGAGGGGGCCCAAGTGATTAGTGAAGGTCTGCAATTGAAGGAGCATGCAATTTTGTGAGTGCAGAGATGTGAAAAAAAATATGCAGAGGGTAAGAGTGGGGTGGTTGCACTGGGAGAGATTGTAATTTCAGAGAAAAACATGTGAAGGGCATGGAGAGATTGTGTTGATATTGTATCAAAAATAATGAATTGTTATGTAGATTGTAATTTTGTGATTGTAGATTTATTTTCATGAATAAAAGTGTGTTTATTTGTTGCAATCTAATGTTCAAGTAGAAACTGAGTCTCTCCAAATATTATTTTAGCAAAGATTTTGTGTTTTTGTGTTTCCTAGCAGGAGGGATCTGTTTATCCCCTGCATCAGTGGTATCAGAGCCAGTGTTCCTGAGCATGCAAGTAGATCGTCGATTGTGAGGCAGCTAGGTACTAGGACCTGAGGGTGGAGTTGAGAGAAGTCCTTAAATATGTAAACCGATTGCTAAACGTGAGGCAATTTGCACCGGATTTCTCAAAGTGGGTTGAAGGAAGTGTATCTTCCACGTGCAAGCAAATTGCCAAGCACAGAGGCAGTTTGTAACTGAGATAATGAATTTGGAAGTAGAAGTTAAGTCGCTGATTTGAGGCAACTTCGGACTGAGAAACTTACATATCAGGTGTATGAAAAGAGAAGAGAAAGAGAAAATCAAGGTAAAGTAAGTATTTCCTGCTACACAATAAAGGGAATAGATGTGAGACCAAGAGTCCAAATTTTGAACTTAGAAGAAAGAATCGATTTTTATAGACTTCATAAACAGATAATAGAGATAAGAAAAATAGCATGTATGATTGATGAGATAGAAGAAACAATCGAAGGGACTTTTGGAAGTTTGATTAAAAGACAGTAATGTTGGAAAATAGGACAAGAAGATCAGGGAAAAGAATAAGATTTCAGATATAAAAGAGATGGTGCAGAATGGGATGAAGGATCTCATGAACAGAGTGGCCATATTGACCGATGCATAGGAAGAGAAATGGCTGTTTGTAAATACAATGCAAATATAGGACTATGCGTAGAATTAATGACAGGCAGTTACAAAAATAATGACATGGTGCATAAGAGACTGCAGAGAAGAAGAGTATCACACCATAACTGGCCCAAGATGGAATGTAACAGTGCAATTATGCACAAATATTGAATTGACGGATGAAACAATAGAAGCAGGAAAAGGAAAAAAGACAGATTAAGCTATTGGATAAATTAGAGGAGCCCAATGAGGCATTGAGGTATTGCCCAAGACTGAGGAAGGGAGGGGGCCCAAGTGATTAGTGAAGGGCTGTGATTGAAGGGGCGTGAAATTGTGTGAGCGCAAAGATGTGAGGAAAAATTGTGCAGAGAAGGTAAGAGTGGTGTGGTTGCACTGTGTGAGGACCAGCCCAGGGAGAGATTGTAATTTCAGAGAAAACATGTAAAGGGCATGGAGAGATTGTGTTGATTTTGTGTCAAAACTAATGAATTGTTATGTGGACTGTAATTTTGTGATTGCAGATTTTTTTTCATGAATAAAAAAGTGTTTATTTGTTGCAATCTGGTGTTCAAGCAGAAGCTGGGTCTCTGCAAATATTATGTTAGTAAAGATTTTGCATTTTAGTGTTTGCTAGCAGAAGGGATCTGCTTATCCCCTGCATCAAGATACTAACTGAGGTTATTCTCAATGGCTGTGAAAAGCAACTGCAATTTACTATGGAGTTCCTAATGCTTAATAAAGTGTACACATTTTCTAGTGTTATTAGCCCACTTATAAGTCAGACTTGAGGACAAGCATGCCAAGGAGTTAGGGAAGGCAATCCTTCCCATAGCTAAGAATAAATGTTATTAAGACATGTAGTTTAAGCAACATTTGCATGGAATACAGTATTCCATTCTGGACTATTAGTCTCATTTGTAGAGAAATGATCAGTTTCATGTGAGATTTTATCTGCCCGGAAATGATCAAACCTGTGTAAGACATTATCGTCATGAACACGATAGCCTCATGCAAGATTTTATTTTCACAGAGAACTTATCTGCTTGCACGGGGAACCTTGGTAAATTTTTACTATACTGGTCCAATAGAAACAATATAAATATTGTAAATATTCACTTGAAAAGGATGTTATTAACTTATTACTCTTTACTCTTGTAGTTTGGACTTTTAAGTTGTTGAGTACTTCTTGCTGCGAAGGAGGATACAGGCTAACTTACCACAAAAGTTGACTGCACATTTTTTTTCAATTCATTTCATCTCTTGAAATTAAATTTTATTTCCTATGGCTATAATTTACTTTAATCTGCATATAATGGTGCTAGGCCCATTCAAGGACTTGATTTTTGGTCAACATATCCAATATAAGCAGATGGAGATTTGTTTGATTTCATATGCAAGCGTCAGCTAAAACTGACATGTTTTTTGCAATTAATTCAAATGGTAATTATTACACGTTGCAAGCAAATCAATGAAAAAAGGAAATATTGATAGAAATCAACTTGATTATAACTATCCCAAGTTCCTCACTTATCACAGAAGCTTTGACCTGCTTTGTGTTTCAAGATAAGTGCCAAATAGACTTCTGCATCTCAATAACTCTTTAAGAACTTTCTGAAGTCTAAACAATATCATCTCTTGTTCATATATTCAAATGAAAGAAAATCATGTGAAGGCAATGGGAGGCAGGTTGGAAATATTGATAGAAATCAACTTGATTATAACTATCCCAAGTTCCTCACTTATCACAGAAGCTTTGACCTGCTTTGTGTTTCAAGATAAGTGCCAAATAGACTTCTGCATCTCAATAACTCTTTAAGAACTTTCTGAAGTCTAAACAATATCATCTCTTGTTCATATATTCAAATGAAAGAAAATCATGTGAAGGCAATGGGAGGCAGGTTGGAAATATTGATAGAAATCAACTTGATTATAACTATCCCAAGTTCCTCACTTATCACAGAACCTTTGACCTGCTTTGTGTTTCAAGATAAGTGCCAAATAGACTTCTGCATCTCAATAACTCTTTAAGAACTTTCTGAAGTCTAAACAATATCATCTCTTGTTCATAATCCAAATGAAAGAAAATCATGTGAAGGCAATGGGAGGCAGGTTGTCATATTTGCAATATTGTTACCCGTCATTGCAAATATGACTTCAGCAATGGACATTTGAATGAAGTGTCACAGAGTTGAAAACAGATACATTGAAATAATTAGGCTATGAAGCAAACAATATCAGAATGCAACTACCAAGTACAGTGATCTAAAAGATTGCACCACATTAGAAATTTTCGAGGATGCCCTGGTTTTCAAAAATGAGCATCGAATGAACATAAAGAAGCTTAGAGTATCAATCTCTACTAATATCATATTGGTCAATCAAAACATGGTTTTCCTGTAAAGTCATGGTTTTCCTGTTAAGTTCATTTAGCTACAACACTGCCCATGAGGGTTCCAATCCAACAGAAAGCTGCAGGCCATCGTGTATAAGAGGGATGAAGCTATCCACATTTTAGGTGGAATTTAGCAGAAGATTAAACCAGCCTTGAGAGCATGTGATCTTGTTTCCCACTTCCAACAAAATAAACATGTAGATATTGTAGAGATGGGTATTGCAGGGTTGGCGTGGCGTTGGCAACTATTTAAAAAATATTCAAAAAATGAGCCTAACAGTGTGCCAATATTTTCTACAAACTGCTATGTGAGAATATAATTATCAATTAGAAGTCATACCCTAGTTGTTGAAATCTTATGCAAGGCGGTCAAACAAAGTTTGGAAAATCATCTCTACATATGGCACCCGCATATAAAGTCTTCTAAACAAGTAAATATCCTTCAAAATGACCTACAGGCCAATTAGGCTTAAACGAAGACATCTCATCTGGAAAAGAGTTATTTATTGAAGGTCAAAAAATTAGTAATAAAATTTCTCACTTGCCACTGCAAACTAGCTACAAAATATGGACACTCCAGCATATCTAAAATTTTATATTTAAAATTTTCAAATTGTCCTCGTGTCTATGTCTGAAAATTTGCTTAAATTGTTTTTCTACTCGTCAATTCCTAGCGACTTAGTTTATTGCTCTGTTTTTGTGGGTGTCTCGGAAGAATCGAAAATGCAGAAATGTTTAAGATAAAACTAACCAGGCATGGAGAGCTAATGGGGAGGTGTTGGCCAAAGAATGTGGCAGAAGAAAGACCCACGTTGAGCTGAAACTGTGCTACGGACGCCATTGCCTCTATGTTCTGCTATCTCTACCGTTGGTAGTTATGGGGTTAAATTGGTCCCTATTCCATTCAATCCTTCTTCTATCTTATCCACTTTGGCCTCGGCTTGTTTGCTCAAGAAAGAATTTTCAAAAAAATTTGTATCCAAATCTCTAGGTATTCTTCCAAGGTTTTTTCCTTTGTTGTTTGATTAAGTGAAATCAACTAGGGAAGGTTCCTCTTCTAATTTGGCATATTTAAAGTTCTTAAATGGTACATCGGATTTTGATTTTTTTTGTAGTCTTTGTATGTAGCTTAAGTGTGTTTAGCTATTGTTTTGGTTTCTAGATAATTATAACAAAAGTCATAGGATTTGGCATGCATGTGTGGGGTCAAAAGTTGTCATTTTTAGTTGACACTTAATACATATTCCTTATCGCCCTATTAACCATTCACTTTGACCACCACAAAATTTGCACAATTGGTTCATACTTATGCACAAATACCTTAATAGTCATCTATTATTTGTACCGATAAAATGGTACAATTTCTCTAATTACTAACTTTTTTCCAACTACTAAGTATACTAATGGCCAACTACAGCCCCACTAGAGGCTTTTTTTCGTGGACTTTTGATTTACGAAATCTAATGAAAGTAATTGGAACATGGGCAGTAACTCACCCCCTTCCCCTATTTACTTATAGATTAGTACTACTCACAAAGAGGGACAAGTAGGTGCACACCCTACCTTTAGAGGTTCAAATGAAGTGTCATGTAGATCAAAAATATATATGAAATTCTTGTCACATAGGAAAATTATATATTCAATTATCTATATAGAACAATATTTGTCATATGTAAACGATTGATTCATTTGTGTCAAAATATTGTATGTGTGGATGACTTACTAATCATGGCACAAGTGTACCTCCACAAGCTATGTGACATGTCAATGGTACTAGACCTCTATGTCACATGGTGAGCAAACAATTTCCCACTCTCTACATCCAATTGATCACATTTATCGTGTGTCGCCACCTCATTCTCTTCTGGAAAGGCCAAATTAATTGTGCCCCTTCCCATTTATTAAACTAGAGTGACACACAATTTTCAAGCATTTATTCATTGAATGCACCAGAACCTCACACATCATGTTCACTTTCACCTTGTTCCTACAAGACTCCTATAGAGTCTTTGTTAGGTTAGACATAGAATATGTTCAGATCAATTATTTGAAGCTTGAATGCACCAAAACCTCACACATCATGTTCACTTTTACCTTGTTCCTACAAGACTCTTATAGAGTCTTTGTTAGGTTAGACATAGAACATGTTCAGATCAATTATTTGAAGCTCGTATTGGGGCACAAATACATGTTTGGCTATGCTCATGATTTCCCTCTTAGCTTGTTGATGCTTCGACTTAGGTTCTTTCTCACCATGGTAGGATTCACTCTTGGTAGGTAAACACTATCATGCACCCTTTTCTAGTTCTCAAAATATCTTGAAGGTTTTGTTGCTTTGAGGGTGCTTTTGTAATAATTATTCTTTGGCGTTGTGTCATATGTAGGCCTCTCTCTTAATCTTTGCCTTGTTCTAAATGAACTAGTCGTGTAGATTATGCAAATGATGTTGGTAGTGTCATGTACATGCCTATATATTCTATATGGTGTTAATGTTCTACAATGTGTGCCGCCAATGCATATATGTTATACTCCATGTAATTATTATTTTCTAATTGCTAATTTTTTTGTGGCAATTATGATTTGTTGTTCTTTATTCTATTGTTGAATATTGCAATCACATAATAATCTATTTGGATAAAATTTAATAAGAAATAAATTTATATTTGCATAAATTTCAATGCAATAGTTTCACCTTGTTTTAAAAAAAAAATTATTGCTTGGAAGAAACACAAAATTTTGGAATTTAGGGATTATAAATGCAAAGATGTCCAAGTTTGTGTCAAACTTATTTTTTATTTGGATTTATACATCACAAATAGAAATAAGAGAGGATGTATTCTATAAACTAGATGCATCATCCTAAAAAGTTAGCACCTGTGATTGGATGCTTTATTAGGACCTACTCGACCCACTTTGGTGATTTTGAAGTTCGAATGTCTATTATGCTTGATCCTAGCAAGTTGATTCTTTGTTTCCCGCTTATTTTCACTCTCACTGAGCTCTAGTTTGAATTTGAGCCCTTCTCCCCTAGGGACATGTCACCAATGGTAACATTTTCTTAGGACGTGCCACTAATGGAAACGTGTCAAGGTTTTGGGACCCAAATTTAACACAGTGCCCGATGCAAGGGTTTTCTTTGGGGGTTTCTTTATGTGGTTAGCCTAGATCAATTTTGAATCCTGAAATGGAGTTAGTATAACAAACCCTTATCACTCCTCATTTTGACATCCATGATCTATTATTAGCATCCATGATTCATTATCAAGTGCAAGCATTTTTGGTAATCAAGCTATCAAGTTTTCAAGCAAGCAAGAGCAATTGGATTCAAGATTTGAAGGCAAGCACCCAAGGTCAAGATCTCCAAGTCTCCAATTCTTCAAGATAATTCAAGTCAAAGGAAATATTCTCCAATTGATGCAAGTTTCTCTACCATGATGACCAAGTAGAGGGACTCTAAAGAAAGAATATCCATCCATCATTCCATTCTTCTCTCTCTTTCTTTGCAAGTGGTTATCAAGCATATCTACATTCAAGATCTAGGATTGGCATTCATAGATATATGCATTTGTGAGGGAATCCTTGATTCTACATCTTATTCCAAGGTCAACTCTTTGGATCTCAAATATGTTCAAGCATCTTCATAAATATGAGTAATTTCTACATTCGTTCATGAGGGGTTATGTAAGGTGAATCTCTTATTTACTTTCTTATTTACTTCCCCTTATGCAATTTCATTTCATTTCTAAGGTTGATTCTGAAAAAAGGTTTGACCAAGGAAAACCCCTTTAGCCAACCATTTTCCCCATTTTTATAGGTGCAGGAATAGGTTACAAAGCCATCAGATTAGGTCTAGGAAGATCGAGAACAGTCAAACAATCCATGAAAAAATTAGCTAAAAACACAAGGTACACATCACCATTGTCATCATGTCCTAGGAAGACATCACCATTGTCACCATGTCCCTACCATTATAAGCTCAAATTTTTGCCATAGGTTATTTTCTTCTTCTAGTTTCCATTTTCGTCGATTTCAGCTCACTATCTATCTATTATAGTCTATTTGTAGCAATTTTTTAATGACTTTCCTAGTTAATCATTTATATTACTATATCATATCATTCTTATTTCATCAATTACATATTTTAGTGAATGGAACTATTTTCCCCATTTAGTGCTTGAGTCACCTCTTGAGCATATTGGGGGCAACTTCCTTCCTAGATGTGCATTTCTTAAAAATAGGAGTGATCTCTACATAGTACATTTGACAATGCTTCCATTTTCCTATGCACACTAGATAAAATTTATCATCTCCTTATTGATAATCAAGCTATCATGAGCATTTTCTTTCATTACTAAAAATAACTTTTTAAGAAAACTCATGGTGTGATCCTCTTTAGATTGTAATTGATGAAACAATTGGTAGATAGGTTTGTTAGAATGTGAATTTGATGTTATTCATGGTGTTTGCATTAATGGTTGTCATTGATGTCAACGTATCCTATGCATTTTCATGTTTTGGTTGTATCATTTGATGTGTATCGATAGTCTTGATGGTATCGGTAGTTGTACTGATAATATATGTTATTAGTAGAAGTGTTCAATGAAAGATGTGCTTTAGATATCTATCCTTATCTTTTTCGGTGTTGGTTCTACTTTGTATGCAACATATGGTGGATAAATTATTTAGGGTTGATCCTATTTGGAGTATGTTCATCTATATTTTGGTCTCATCTATTATTATGTAACATGTTCATCATGTCCGTTGGAACTGATGACTTTGGAGATGGTATCGTGTGTTGGCATGCGCGAGGTGAGTTGTATTGGTCGAGGTGGTCCACATTTCATTCCTTACCACTGTGGAAATGTCTTGGTGCGACCTATTTCAAATTTTTTCTGGATGACATGGTTGATGGCATCAAGAAATATAAGAAGAACGAGGATTTCAGTTGTTTGTGTGGCTTATATGTTGCTTGTATGTAAAGTGATTGTGAATCTATTTTTAAGAGATTTGTGTGTTGTTGATCATGTGTGTGGATACAATTGGTAGCATACTGATATATCATTCATGTGTTGCAGAGTGTTGGTGAGATTGATCTCAGTGGTGGATTCAATCTCTTTTCATATACTCTAGCAGCGAGCCTATTTGTACTGACAATGAGCCTCCTTGTATTGATAGTGAGCTTATTCATATTTAAGGGTAGTTATCTCGACTCGCAGTGAGCACAACTAGTAGTGAGTCTTTGTAAAAATCACCTTAACCGGTGTCACCCTAACAAGTGTTTCATTTCATGAGAATCATCTTCTTTGTGGTTTTTCCCAATTTGGTTTTCCACATAAATCTTGGTGTTCTCAGTGTCGGTGTTTCTATGATTTCATATTTATATCTAATATGAATGTTTAATGTGTTAAATCAATAGATCAAAAGTTGTTATTTTTGTTGTTTAATAGCTAGTTAAAAAATAAAAAAATTTATAAAGTGTGTGGGAATAATTGATTCACCCCCTCTCTCAGTTATTTGACATGTTCAACAATTGGTATCAAAGCTTGGTTCCTCGATGAAGAGCTTAGCTGCTTGAGGCAAATCTAATGGCATATAAATTAAACATTCCTATGTTTGATGGATCAGACTATAGTTCATGGAAAGATCAGATGAAAGGTTATTTGATTCTAGTTTGTCACAAGACTTGGAAGCATGTGGAGACAAAGTATGAGTTTCCTCATAATGGCCTTAACACTCAACATGAAATCAAGGTGTATGAAGAGAATGAAAAAGTGAGGTATGCTATTACTAGTGCTTTATCAAAGCCTAAACTGGCTAAGGTTATTTCTTTGAATATTGCTTATGAAGTTTGGGAAAAGCTAAAAGAGATTTATGAAGGAAATGATAGGGTTAAGTTATCTAAGAATCTTACAACTAAGATACATCATGAGAATCTAAGAATGAAGATGGTGAAGATATTAAAAGTTATTTTCAAAGAGTTGAGAATATTGTGAATGAATTCAAAAATCAATTTGGCACTATTACCGATGAGTATTTCATGGAAAAGATCTTGATGACATCATCAGATAGTTACAGTGACAAGATCTTAGCAATTGAGGAGGTGTATGAACCAAATAAGTTTACTAAAGAATAGTTTTTGAAAACTGTGACCATATTTAAGCTAAGTAAGTTTGGAAGAGAAAAGAGTAGATCTGAAATGATGTTCAAGGTGACTAAATCTAATGAATATCCTGATGGTGATGATGAAGAAGAATTTGAAGCAAACTTTGTAAGAATACTGGAGAAAGGTATCAACAAGCACAAAGGTATGTTACCCTTAAAATGTTTTAGATGTGGTAAAATTGGTCATTTGGCTACTAGATGTCCAAAGAAGGGTCCTAGACAAAATTTTAATAATTTTAATAAGAAGGCTTACTATGTCGATGAAGATGATAGTATTTTAGATGATTAGTCGGAAGCAAAAGATTGTTTCTTAATATTGAAAAAGGATAAGAAATAAAAAATTGATATCACTAAAATTTTTGTTGAGGCTGATGATGATGTTTAAACTGCCTTATATGTTAGAAGAAAGAAAAATGAATGGCTAATTGACAGTGGTTGTTCTCATCGTATGACTAGATATAAGAGTAAGTTTGTATGACTTGACAAATATGATGGTGGTCTTGTTAGATTTGGTGATGATAAGGATGCGTATATTGTTGGTAGAGGATCTATTACTTTTGATGGAAAGAATAATATTGACAATGTCTATTATGTGAAGGGTTTCTATCACAATCTTTTGAGTGTTAGACAGATGTGTGAAAATGGATGGTGTTATTTTCAACAACAAAGGATGTGGGATTCAGAAGGGATATGGATATGTGATTGCAGTTGGAAAAAGGACAGGAAGGAATAAGTACCATCTTGAAGGAGCTTCAGAAGGATGTTGTTGGTAGAAACAAGGAAACACACACAACTGAGAGGGGGGTGAATAAGTTGTGTCTAATAATCTCAAAACTTAATCCAGCACTTAACCATAAAAATTAGACTTGAATGATAAACATTAAAGCATTGAACCACAAAGCATAAGAATACATAACACCATAATTTTAGCGTGGAAACCTGATTAAGGTAAAAACCACGGTGGGGATCAAACCCACAAGATGATGTACTAGTACAATAACCTTATTAAATGTACAAAGAGGAATGTGCATGCATTTAGGCTTACAGTCTAGAGTTCACTGCTCAAATACAACAAAGGGAAACAACCCTAAGAAAATAAAAAGGGCTACAACCCCAAATGGACTATAATTTGTAATCACCCTAAAATGGGATAATAGAGCCAAAGGCCCTATTTTCCCTAATTCAGGTTTAAATCCCTAATTATGCTAGTTTGATTATCTGATTACTAGCATAATTCATCAAAATTAATGAAATCCCTAATCAAGCATCAAATCATCATTAATTAATCAAGAATCCTTGGCATGAATTAATTAAATCAATCCCACTTAAATGCATGGCCAAGGTAATTAATTAAAATCAATTAATAAAAGATCCTAAAATACATGTCACCTCTTAAGGGACAACAAAGACAAAGGCAGCCAACCAGAGGCTAGGCACATGGATCACTCACATGGATCAAGGGAGAATGAATATCAACCATTCCTTTCAAATTCAATCTCAACCATCGAATTTGATTATCTTTCTATAAAAATAAATTTTCAAAGTTTTCATCATATAGTTAATTTGCATTCATACTTGCATGTTGTCAATTTCAATTCATAGCTTAAATAATCTCAATTTGGTAATGAACTAATGGAATTCAATAGTTTATTTTCATTTTATCATGCTTAGTTAATTGCATTCAAATCTCTCATTCTAGTAGTTTAATGTCATTGATTAGGATCCAATTATGAGAGAAATCAATTGATCTTAATTAGAATCTTGCTAGTTAGAGAGCAATAGGACACTTTTGTTGGTTTATTTGCATTATTTGATCATTACACACTAATAATATAATGTTATACTGAAGTGTTGTGTTGCATCTTGTAAGTACAATAAATCACACACACATTTTTGGCACCCACTGTGGGCCTAGCCCCAAATTTCTGACCATTTTTAGCATATTGTAACTCTATTTTGCAAGTTCAAGATCACATTTAGGAAACAAAGTTGCATTCAGGAAGAACAGTCACATTCAGTCAAAATAGGGTTGCATCCCAGATTTCCTGAGTCGCATTTGGTAAAGATCGCATGTGGTAAATATTGAATCTCTTTTAGTGAATATTGAATCGCATTTGGTTAAAGCTTGCATTTAGTTTCAAGTTTTGAATCGCATTCAATATTTTAATTTGCAAAATTCATTTTTTTTACGACTAATGAGTGATTTGTATGTTTTTGATTAATTTGTTCACTTAACTATTTTCTGCAAGATGTTTTGACAGAGATACGTTGGTCAAAGAATCATAAAAATGCAAACACTCAAACTACTAATGGATTGTATGTAGGTTGCCTTAGAAGCGGATTTCAAACTTTATCCTTCTTAATCTTTCTTAGGCACTAAATTAGGAATTGAATTTGGCCTCAAATTGATTAGAGGATTATATTATTTTCCCTTTTGGGGAAATCAGAAACTCAAAAGTCAATTTGAGTGGTTATCAAATTCAAATTTATTGCTAATTGAACTTGTTTGATGTGTTTGGGAGAGGTGAAAAGGTAGAGGATTATTCTCTTCTCTTTTTGTGAGAATTGGAAACTCTGACCCTTGAATCCAATCTATTTTTATCGCTTTAATCTTTAGAGGGCCTTTCGATTGAGGTAAAAAGCTCCCGAGAATGACCCAAGTGAGGATAGGTAGAAGCCAACCCTTCCACCTCACTATAATCAAGATGTTTCCTTGAGATGAGAATCTCAGAAGACTTAGTCAGTTTTGTCCTTGGAACATTGACTTGATCATTCCTTGGACATGCTTGGATTTTGTGTAGAGAAAACCCTATTAAATCTCGCTTGCGAGACTACTCACGTTCGATTACTCATAGGGCTATAGGCCTCAATCTCACTTATGAGACTATGGGAGACAATTATGAATGGATGTCCAAAGTAAATACTCTATGTTAAAAGTCACTCATATTACCTCTAAAAGGTTGGTAATGCTTGTGCAAGGCAAATAGTAACTGCCCCAAGAGATTCACCATATTGAGCCGTCATTGACGTTACTACTCAGCTAATATGGACTTCAACATCCATTGCGTATTGTTAGATCATCATATTCTGAGGAGTCTTTGAGTGTGTTCCTAAGTTAGTGAATAAGTATTTCCTATCTATGCCAAGTTAATAGGAATTAGGTGTGTTTTGGATTCTAAATAACCTTATTTGATGTGTTTGAATTCACAACAAAAAATAAATACCCTCAATTTACAAACACTCACAAATTCAGACATTTAGACCAACTTGAATTTGACATACAATCACTGGCATTTGTCAAATTTGACTTTTTTTTCTTGGACTAGTCCATTAGAAGGTTGCATCTGGTATACAGGATTGTTTTTGGTATTCAGGCTCACATTTGGTTAAAATAAGCTTGCATTTGGTCTATCCTAGGTCACATTTAGGAGAAAGATCACATTTGGTTAAAACAAGATCACATTTGGTAAAAATCTAAAACCTTTCATCTAGAATGTCGCATTTGGGATAGTGAGTATTTAGACACATTTCACAATCTGGATTTTTGTAGTTTTGGATACCCTTTTTTTACGCTCTGTCAGGTTTAGTCATCACAGTCAATCAACCTAGAAGTTTACATCAGTAAATTCTTAAGTGTATTGCACATACCTACTTGGTTATCATATCAATCCTTAGATTATCAAATCTTCATGATCATACCAGATTTCATCATTTCATGTACCAATCAGATTTGAAAAACAAGAAAATTTCTAAAAATCTTCAAACATTTCTGAAAATTTTACCTTTACTTTGAGAGGTCATAACCTTTGACTTGGTGCTCAAAATTGTGAACCATTTTCATCATCAAAAATATAATCAATAAATCTAATTTCAGTCTCAAAAATAGTTTGGCAACTCAAATTTTGAGACTGATGACAGTCTCAACTCTAAAAAATGAGCAGAAGGCCTCCGAAAATCCAAATTACTAAAACCTAGAAAAATATGAAAATTTTGGATTTTAATTTTTCTTCTATTCCATCTCCCTATTTTTCTCAATCTAATCACACATTGAAACATGGTGTTAAATCTTCTCACCCACTATCTAATCAAGCAAATCAGAGCAATCACAACATGGATGATCAATCTATCTTCATCCTCGTTGAGCAATGTCAATCTTTGCAATCAGAAATTTGAGAAATGAAGAAAGAAAAGGAGACCCCATCAAATGAGTATTTCTTATGATCAATCTATCCCTTTCTCTTTGAGAATTATATTCACATGTCTCCATCTCCTTCAAATACGGAGACACCAATGTATGAAACTCCAATCTTTGATCAAGAGGCTATGCTACAATCTAATGATAATCCTATCTTTGATAAAGAAAATTTAGAAATAGATATATCCTATTCACTTGAGAGTCTTCTCTGTCTACAAGAACATCACGAAGATCCTAATCACCCCTTAGAGAGAATATTTACTCCTTTGGGACAATCTTATAAATTAGCATTGGAAAAACTTCTTGAGAACAATCTCATCATGTTGTCTCAAACCACCTCACGTGGAATATCATTCTTGAGAAACTATTGTACATATCATCAAAATAATGAGCATAAGACTTCAGATTGCATGGAGTTGAAACATAAAATCCAAGATCTCATTGATGATGACATCACTAAAGTTGAAAATCCCAATGAATCATCTAATGAAGAACAAGATACTAATATCAAGTAAGATCAAACTCATGAACCTATGTCTAGTAGTGGTTCTCGTTCCACATCTACTTCTTCCAACACTCATGAATCTTCTAAAGAAACAAAGCTATCTAAAGTTCCTCCATCAAATAAAGAACCTAATGCTTTTCATGATAACTATGTATACCCTTAAGGGCTACCTCTAAAAGAAATTCAAGCCAATCTCCAACTTTTTGCAAGTCTCTTCCAAGCTTAAAATATCATAGACCCAAATATTCCATATGCTTCAACACATATCATGCCTATTCAAAATGATATTCCATCAACCCTTCAAGAATTTCTCATGCAGATCAAAACTTCTACCTCATCCTTAGAAGTGGCTCCATGTCAAGAAGGTAATCCAAGGTGTGAAGAAATAAATATCAATAATGATCGACATCAGGATACCATCCACCCTTATCTAACGGTTGACCAAAGTTCCATATCCCAAGAAGTTCGTGATGATCTGATCATTCCCTTTCACTTATTTCAAGAACATATCCCTCCATCTCAAGAGCAACATATCCTTCTATATCCCATATCCTATCTACCTCATAAACAAGATCAAGAGAAAAACACTTTTCCTATGCTATCTAAAGATCCTTGTCAAGATAAGAGTATCCCATTGCCCTCTTGTCATACTCCTCTATATCCACTTTAAAAATCCCCCATTCTTCCTAATCCTTGGAATAAGAATAAATACCCCCAAGCTTCAACTACTCTTATCAAAGCTATTCATGAGCATATTGGTATAAAGATGAATCCTAAAGTTGAGAGCCTTGGCCATGTTTCTCACTATACAAATGTTGATATCCCTATCCATTATCCATCTTCATCCTCGAAATCCATCCTTGGTCCCTATATCCCAAAGCTTAAACCTTCATATCTTCCATCTATATTGGGTCCTTATATCCCTCCATCCACTATGCCTATCACTCCTAGCTTGTCATCCACTTACCCTATCTCCTATCAATATCAACAAAGACATACATTCTTGAACCCTCCATATCAACCCATCTTGATGCAGGGGCATTCTAGGGTACTCAGCGAATCTGCATGGGAGGTGTGTGTTTGGTCGGTGTTACTCGGTTGCAGCCTTGACCGATGGTCTCGGTCATTGAAGGAAGCTCAATTGCTGAAGGAGCTCGATAACCTCTGGCGCTTAGTGAAAGTGTTACTCGATGATGTCTGTGGTGCTCAGTTGACACTATTATGCTCGGTTATTTCACTATTGCTCGGTAGTTTTGGTTTACCAATTGGAGTTCTGTGTGATTTGTTGGGCCGACTTAGTGCATTTATTGTTGGTAGCTATTTTTATAGGCTGACATGTTGGATTAAATGTTTGTAAGGCTATTTTTTATGCCAACTTGTATTGCATTTAATAATTATTGGCGGGAGTTAATGGTTTCATCCAGCCGACTTGTGGCTGATGACTAGTATTTATAGGATGTTTGGGTAGATGTTTAGGAGTAGCAGGGAGAGCATAAGTTCATGACTTGGAAGACTTAGTGAATCAGATCCGAGGTTCTGAAAGCTAGATTTGGTGAAGTTGTGGAAAAGATCTTGCATGATCTTGGAGATCAGATTGTTATCTAATAGTTTGTAGTTGAAAAGCTAGTGGTTTCCACACTTGGAGACAAGGAGATTGCTTGGAGGCTTGCGAGATCAAGTTTAGATCTGCCTTAGGGTTTCCATCAGTTACTGATTGTTTTTTAGAGCTGAACTGGCTAAGATTGTATTGGATCTCTATGGATCTTGCAGAATTGTTTATGATTGTAATTGGCCCTAACCTGGAAGGCCTTACAGTCAGACATGTTAATGAAAATCATAAGTTAAACAATTATTTTGTTGTTGTGTTGTGAGTATTCTGCTATGTTGTTCTGAAGCTGCAATGTTTGGACTATACTTAATTGGATCCACCATCCTTGACTGCATCAGGTGGTATCAGAGCCGAGAGTTGATCTTATGGAGCGAAGGTTAACCTAGTAAGACTGATCTTGTGAAGTTGATCTGGTTGGTGAAGAGATCGTATGATCTAGATTGCAGATCTAGAGCAGTGAACTTGTGGATCTTTCCCTAGTTGTTTGTTCAAGGTGGCGGGTTGAGATCTGACTTTCATAAAACTTGGAAATTTCCACAAGGTGGTCGGTGAGGGTTTGTTACAGAGGGTTTGTTGCATATCTTTAAGGATGCCTCTAAGAATATTGGACCGTAGAGTTATACTGTGAAATCTTGGATCACAAAGAAGGTGAAATCAAATTTCAGATCTGAGATGGAGTTGATGAAGAATGACATGGTTGTCGAGATCATGAGAGTTGTTGCTAGTGTAGCTCAAAATGTTGGTACTGAAGATGGTTATGAGGAAGTTGCTGAAGACTTTGAACCTACTAGATCTAGTGGTGACGACTGGAGGGATAGATCTAGTGAGGACAAAACTACTCGGTTGCCTAGATCTAGAGCTCGGTTAAGTAGCAATTACCGAATGGAAGTTTCTACTTTCTCTAGTACTTTGAAGCCCGAGAACTTGATTGATTGGATTGGTGAACTTGAAGATTTCTTTGAGCTGGAAGAAATTAAAGATCCTCTTTGGGTGAGATTAGCACAGACAAAGTTGAAAGGACATGCTGCTCTTTGGTGGAAAGAACTACAAAGAGATAGAGAAGATGAAGGTGAAATGAAGATCGATCGGTGGAGGTTAATGGTGACAAAATTGAAAGCTAAGTTCATACCTTCTAACTATGAGCTTGACTTGTTTAAGAAGTTGCAGAATCTAAAACATAAGGATCTGTTTGTTGAAGATTATACCAAAGAGTTCTACAAACTTACTATTTGGTCTGGACACCGAGAGCTTGGTAAGGAAAAGGTAGCTCGGTATGTGAATGGTTTGAGATTCAATATTCAGGATGAGCTTGGTATGTTGAAGATTGATTCTATTGAAGATGCTTATTAGTATGCTCTAAAGGCAGAACATAAGTTGAAGAGGAAACAACATAGTAATCCCCGAGGGAAGGAAAAGATTGATCACTCGGTGAAGGATAAACCTGTTGGAAACTAAATTGAAACAATTGTTGTATTGTCATTGATGTCAAATCTTAATTGGTAAGACTGTTGCTACTTAGGAAAGTACTATATCTATTTGAGTGTTGCTAAGGGGCTAAGCAAGGTTGGTAACAATAGCACCTAGGGAAAGGTTGAGTTATCTTGATACTACAAAGTGTACTTGACTATGTTGCACTATGATGAGATAATGTATTATTTATCTTAGTAAGACTGAAGACTAAACTGGTAGGCTTAACCGAGAAAAGAATGGAAAAATCATGTTTAAGCCGAGTGATGTTAGTGTCAACTAAGTTAGTATATGTCGAGCAAAATTATAGTGTCGACCGAGCATTAGTAAATTGTCGAGAAAGACAGTGCAAGCCGAGGAGACAATTTTAGTATTGACTGAGCGTTCTACATGGAGACCGAGTGAACAATCACAGTATTGACCGAGCATCAACAATTTTATATTTGAAGAGAATTTAATTTTGAAGCCGAGACATTGTTGAATTCTTGGATTATGTAAAATGTGTTGACTTTATTTATTGATTGTTTAGAAGCATTAAATGCATTGTAAAATGTTTTATTGTAAATCTTTAAGAGATTTGAGATGATTCTAGAAAAGGAGCCGAAGAACATAAAGTGGGTAGATTCAATGAATCTAACCTAACCCTAAGATCTATGAATGAGATTGAGCGGCAAAAAGATGAGTTAACCTAATTGAGGAAAATATAAGGGAACCTAAACATTGTGATATGTATGTACATGGTGAACAGAGAATGCTGGAAGAGAAAAGTTTTATTAACTGAATAAGCAGAAAAGGCTGAAGGAGAAGTGTGGTGATTTCTTGAAGAAAAGTTCCGATTAGATCAGAGATGGAAATGGAAAAGTTTCAAAGTCAGTAAACCAGCATTAGTGTACGAAATCAGATCTGATATTTGCAAAGTGAGTTGTATATTTTTCAGATAATACTGCTGCTACTTTCTAACCATTGTAACAGTTAAAAATCCTTTTAACAGAGGTTGACCTGATAGTCATATGTTAAATCCTTTGAACAAGGTTGCATTCTAATGGAGTGTATGTAAGTCCTATGACTAGGTTCACTTTTAATAGGGTGATTGAAATCCTTTAACCGGGTCACATTTGATAGTGTGTATTGTAACCTTTGACAGGGTTGGCTTTTTACCGAGCTCACTTCAGAAGAGTGAAAATAATAGTAGCATGTTACAAAGTGGTTTTTCCCAAATTGGGTTTCCACTATAAAACCTGGTGTTTATACTTGTGTGAATGTTTAGATCTGAACATTGCTATGTTTTACAAGTTAAGTTACAACTAGGTAGTGGACTGCATTGTTAGATGTTTCTATTATTGAATTAATGATGACCAAGTTTGTTTTGGTTTTGGATCTAATTTAAGGATAAGTTTATGAGATTGTTTTATACATCTGGACCTGAGAACAACTAATTCACCCCCCCTCTCTGTTGTTCTAAATCATATTAACAAAACCAACTAATGTAGAAGATAAACAGAAACCTGTGGAACCAAAGAAGAAGATAGGTAGAGTTATCTTTAAGGGTACTTGCTATAACTGTGGAGAGGAAGGACACCATTCTTTTGAGTGTACACAAAAGAAGCTTGGTGACTGACAAACTGCTGTGGTGAATGAGAATGAACCTGAATCTGAGAACTTGTTGCTTTGACGAACATTTCTCGATACAAAGGAGGAACCTTGTCAGAGGAATAACTTGTTTAGGACCCGATGCAAGTATGGAGGTAAAATCTGTGATGTTATTATTGATAGTGGTAGTATTGATAACCTTGTTGCTAAGGACATGGTTCAGAAACTTGGATTGAATACAATGAAGCATCCTTGTCCTTATAGGATTAGCTGGTTACAAGATGTCCATGCTCTAGAAGTAAGAGAACAATGCTTTATTGATGTTCAGATTGGCCAGTATAAGGATCTTGTGCTATGTGACATTGTAAAGATAAATAGTTGTGATATATTGCTCGGTAGACCTTGGCAATATGATTGCAGAGATATGTATGACTGTGTCAGAAATGTGTTTACTATTGAGAAGGATGACAGGAAGTTTTCTTTGATGCCTTTGCTGGATACAACGCTCGGTAGGAGAAGTCTGAGTACTAGTAGCCAATTTGAGTTGGTAAATCCAGAGAAAATGAATGATCAATATGGAGAACAGACCTATGTGTTGTCAAGGAAAGACCTAAAGAGATAGAGAAAACTGAAGTGGAAAAGTATGCAAGTTGAAAAGGTGGACTTGTATGTGAAGAACTAGTTTAGGGTTTATGTGTTGAATCCAAAAAGACATTCTTCTCACATATAAACATCTATTCAAACCTAGAGTGTCTGATGTAGGGGCATTCTAGGGTACTCAGTGAATCTGCATAGGAGGTGTGTGTTTGGTCGATGTTACTCGGTTGTAGCCTTGATCGACGGTCTTGGTCATTGAAGGAAGCTTAGTCGCTGAAGGAACTCGGTAACCTCTGATGCTCAGTGAAAGTGTTACTCGGTGATGTCTGTGGTGCTCGGTCGACACTGGTGCTCGGCGATGCCTAGCATGCTCGGTTATTTCACTATTGCTTGGTAGTTCTAGTTTACCGACTAGAGTTCTGTGTGATTTGTTGGGTTGACTTAGTGCATTTATTGTTGGTAGTTGTTGTTACAGGCTGACATGTTGGATTAAATGTTTGTAAGACTATTTTTTTATGATGAATTGTATTGCATTTAGTAATTGTTGGGGGGAGTTAATGGTTTCATCTAGTTGACTTGTTGCTGATGACTAGTATTTATAGGATGTTTGGGTAGATGTTTAGGAGCAACAAAGAGAGCAAAAGTTCATGACTTGGAAGACTTAGTGAATTAGATCTGAGGTTCTGAAAGCTGGAGTTGGTGAAGTTGTGGAAAAGATCTTGCATGATCTTGTAGATTAGATTGTTATCTGATAGTTGTTAGTTGTAGAGCTAGTGGTTTGCACACTTGGAGACAAGGAGATTGCTTGGAGGTTTGTGAGCTCAAGTTTAGATCTACCTTAGGGTTTCCATTAGTTGCTGATTGTTTTTCAGAGATAAACTGGCTAAGATTGTATTGGATCTCTGTGGATCTTGTAGAATTGTTTCTAATTGTAATTGGCCCTAACCCGGAAGGCCTTACAGTCAGGCATGTTAAGGCCTTATAGTCGGGCATGTTAATGAAAATCAGAAGTTAAACAATTATTTTGTTGTTGTGTTGTGAGTATTCCGTTGTGTTGTTCTGAAGCTGCAAGGTTTGGACTATCCTTAATTGGATCCACCATCCTTGACTACATCACATCTATATGAACCTACCATATCATCCCTATTCATCCACAATTCCCAAGTCTTTTGGAAGTAATTTTGATGTCAAACAAATAAATAAAAAATCTAAGGATCCACTTATATATGAAAATCACTATGTCCAGTCTAATCGACATGTGAATACAAAGAAAAAAGAGTTATTCAAAAGATCACAAAGGTCCAAAAAGAAAAGAAAGAAATCAAAGAAAACATGGGTTCCTAAATCTATCCTTGAAGGAGTATATGCTAAAGAATACAAAAGAAAAGAAAAATCAAAAGCTATGTGGATTCCCAAGTCTATTTTAAAGGACTTGGATACAAAAGAAAAACCAACACTGGCATCCAAACTTCCAAAGGATTTTCCTTCATCTCATTCCAAAAACCTTGCATCTTCTCCTACATCAAAGCCTCAAACTATTCCATCCACTTTTCCTCCATCATTACACCACCATTCAAAGTGTGTGTTAATGTTGATCTTGTCATCCTATCCAACTATCCCTATGCAAACCTTTCAATACCCTATCCAATATCCAACACCTACCTACTATCTTCCATCCCTTATCCTTTCATGCCTCTTATCCAATCCATCACATAAATCCTTGGCTACCATCTCTTTTATCCTCCACATCATTCCCTATCATCACCCTATTAGCATTTTTGGGCATATCTTCTAGCGGCCTTGGCTCATCATAACATATCTTTAAAAAGAGCATTATCCAAAGAGAAAGAGGCTTGAGTCCTTTCCAGAAAAAAGAAAAATAAATTCAAAAAAGAGAAAAGTGCCTTGGTGAAAACCTGATAAATAGGTGCCTTGGTAGCAAAAGTAAAGAGAAATAAATCCATCCTATGGTGAAAACCACTTCTTGTGGCCCCTTGGGCAAGTACCATGATGAAAAGATAGAAAACATGCATCATGTGTAATTCTTTCTTCGTGTAGTCTATCCTTGGAGGCAAGTTCCATCCATGCTATCTTATCTGCCATAGTCTCCATCATCCAACCAGATTATGTGCATCTATATTCCCTCTTTTACCTTTAATCTTGACAAGGTTGAGCTATCCATGAGCATCATGTTTCCTGACATATTTTTATCTTTTCCATCAACTTATTCACTTGTTGCATTCATGCTACCCTATCATGATCTTGCTTATCCCAAGCCATTACTCATTATCATGAGAATCCTTGCCATATTTCCACACCATTCCATCATATTCTTCATTCACCCCTTATCCTAATCTTTCTATCATATCCATATCTTGTCCAAATTGACCCCTTGATCTTGATCAAAATGAAGAAAATAAAATGCAAAATTGTTTCTCAAAAAATTCTTGACATGTCCACCCTTTTGGACCACCCACTTTCATGACATCAGGTCATTATCCTATATGCTATCTGGTACTGCATCATTGGATTCTATTGTTTATCCAAAACACACTTCACATTTCTATATCTTTTTCCCTATCTTGGGTAATCTTGAGGAGTTGTCCTTGAGGGTCGCATTCATGCGCTTCACCCATCATGACCTATTCACTTTCACTCCATTAACTTGTTCATCCATCTGCAAATGTCCTACACCTTGCTAGACATTGGGGGAAGTTCAATGTGATCTTGTTTGAGAAATGGAAAAATCTCTAAAAATCTAAAAAGTAAAAAATATTCCTGAAATAATCCAAAAAATATCTTAAATATCTTAAAAATCCAAAACATAATTTTTTTTTAAATCTTTAAAAATCCAAACAAATCAAAAAATCCAAAATCCAAAATTTTTAAATTAATTTCTTAGCATTTTCATCTACATATATCCTCATGGATTGTAGATATTTTGTATATTCTTTACATCCTTATGCATATCTAAGTCATTTTATATCCTATTGTCATAGCTTGGAATCAATCCACATCTCATCCTTTAGACAATCGTATCTAGCTAGGGTCATGATCCTAGTCATTCTGAGGAGTCAATTCCTAGTCAACACCAACTATCTGCTAGAGTGGAGTCAGCCACGTTACCTATTAACTATCAGGTGTTTTGCCACTAAACACACAATGATATTTCTCAACACCAACCACCTCATAACCACATAATGGTGTTTCTTAACACCACTCAAATATTAGTGTTTCTCAACACTCATCAAAGCAAACAAGGATCATAAATACAAGATAAAATCAAAACCACTCAACACACAATGGTGTTTCTCAACACCCATACACTCACACATTAGTGTTTCTTAACACTCGTCAAACAAAAAATGTTCACAAAGAAAAAGGAAAGCAAATAATCAATCAAAGGTGTTTCTCAACACCGCCTATCACAGACAAACTTACCATGACTTGTGTTGATCATGTTTTCTAAGTATCTCAATGATGTTCATAGAATAGAGGAACAAGGACATGTGGCATGCTATTTTTCTTTGATTGTTGTTTGCGGAAACTATTTCCTTGTTTATTTTCATCAAGAAATTTCTTAGTATTGTGCAAATCGAACAAATCTACCCAAGGATATGAATGATTAAGGGTCATTGCAAGTACATCAAAAAGTTAGTCCAAGGATATGAACATACGGGTCATTGTAGACAACATAATCATTGCACAAGATAGAATGAACTCTTCTTTGTTTGTTTTCTTGTAACTAACACTAACATAGGTAAGTACTCTGGTTCATCGTCGACTTTAAAAGCCATTGATGTTTGTACTTACTACTAACAAAAGCTCTATGATGAGAAAAAACATAACAAAAAGATTGAAAGAATGACACTCATAGAAGATTGCATATCATTCTAGGGGCATTCATTTTCATTTATCTAACTTGATCAAATCACCTCAAGGAGGTAAATCTATCTTCAACATGGTTAAGTATCACATCTAAGATCCTTTCTTTCATTATTCATCACTATCTTTGCAATATCATTATCAGAATCTCAATCAAAATTTCTTCTAAATCAATCTTCCTCCTCATTGCTACATCAATCCAATCTTCAAAATAAAATCAAAATTATTCTAATCTAATCTAAGCTATCATTCGATATTTTCTACCAAATTTTGATGTCACTTCCGAGGGGGCATCATATATCATAATCAACATACTTGAATCTATTAATATAGATCATAAAAAATGTTGTCAATCAAATCTGATGTATCAATTTTTTTTTCATCAAATTGAATCTCCATATCAAATTGTTTGGTCTTATCAGTTTAGAACAGGGGCATGTTAGTTTCATTCCATCAAGCTGGAACTGTTGGATAATTGACTTCATCAAGACCCATATCAAGTTGATTATCTATGTCTATATATCAAATCTCTCTGATAAATGTTCAATTTCATCACATCAAATTGAGTATTCTGAGTTATCTTGTATTGACCTTCGTTCAATTAAGCTCAAAGTCAATATGATTAGTTCTTGTCCAATCAAGTTTAGAATCAATGGCTTAAGACTTTCAATCACGTTGAGTTTCATTCAATCAAGTTTGAAATTCTTGAATCTACAGTGGTTTCATCGCTCCATATCAAGCTTCTCTCTAAATCAACATCATCTATTCTTTGAATCATCACACTTCTCACACATAAGTTCAAAGAGGGGCAAATGTAATCACCCTAAAATAGGCTAATGGAACCAAATACCCTATTTTCCCTAATTCAGGACCAAATTCCTAATTATGCTAGTTTGATTATATGATTACTGGCATAATTCATCAAAATTAATAAAATCCCTAATCAAGTATCAAATAATCATTAATTCATCAAGAATCCTATTAATTATCCTTAGTATGAGTTAATTAATCAATCCCACTTAAATACATGGCTAAAGTAATCAATTAAAGTCAATTACTAAAAGATCCTACAATAAATGTCACCTCCTAAGGGACTACAAAGACAAAGGCATCCAATAAGATGTTAGGCACATAGATCACTCACATGGATCAAGGGAGAATGAATATCAGCCATTCCTCTCAAATTCAATCTCAATCGTTGAATTTGATAATCTTTCTATAAAAGAAAAAATTCAAAGCTCACATCAAATAGTTAATTTGCATTCATACTTACATGTTGTCAATTTCAATTCATAGCTTAATAATATTGCCAATTCATGGCTTAAATAATCTCAATTTGGTAATGAACTAATGGAATTCAATAGTTTAGTTTCATTTTATCATGCTTAGTTAATTGCATTCAAATCTCTCATTCTAGTACTGTAATGTCACTGATTAGGTCCAATTCTAAGAAAAATCAATTGATCTTAATTAGACTCTTGCTAGTTAGAGAGAAATATGATGCTTTTATTGGTTTATTTGCATTATTTGATCATCATGCACTAACAATATAATATTCTATTAAAGTGTTGTGTTGCAGCTTGCAGATATAATAAATCACACACACACAATCCACTAATTTATGAATTGACTAATAGCATCTCTGATATGCCAATACATCTATGATGAAGTACAACAAATGTCTTTCTCAATTATAGATTCCACACATACCTCTTCACACAATCTTTGATACAAATGCATACATCCATCTACGCACTTCACAATTACAATTGATTACTGTTGGGATTGGAAAGATAAAGTACTAAGAGGGGAGGGGTGAATCAGTACCCTCAAAAACTTTTAACACTTAACACTTTGAAATAATAGATATCTTTTAACCAACTGATTCCATTATTTGTAACATACATTCATATAACTGAAAATGAAAAGTGCATGTAAACAAAACAATAAATCATACATGAAAGTAAGTACTCATGACTTAGATATTTTGGTTATGCAGAAACCCTTGTTAGAAGGTAAAAATTGTGGTGGGGATGACACCCACAAATTATTCACTACTGAAGTAAATAAAGTATGTCGGTTAAGGCTACAATTGTTGATCACTTATGATGATCCATTAATGCTCAAACAAAGATAACAAATAGATATCACCTCAATGTGATGTATATGTCATGTCCTCCTCAGTAGCCTTGTATGTGTTCTGATAAACTAATTTTGTCTCTCATAAATCTTATGTCATAAAACCTTGTGCCTGATCTCCTGATGGCCTTAGTGCGGCTACTGCTTCATGAAACATGATCATAATGACATCTTTACAATTATATATCAAACTATCTTGACCTAATTAGGGTTTACATTATCTTAGAAACCTAAGATCAACGGTATACAAAAATAACCTAGATCTACCATTACATAGGAATCATCACAAAAGTTAATGATTACATCCATATTAAATATGTCTTGATCTTGGTAAACCATTTATATGATCGGTATAAACCATTTGCATAGATATATGTGCCATTCCTGATTACTATGTCGTTTCATGGATAACTCGATAATCACTACATTTTTTGTTCGGTAAATTACCAATGCTCGGTGTGTATGAATGCTTGGTGATCACTAGATCGGTATTCAATAAATTCTTGATGCTCGATAAGTGTTCTCGGTCAAACCTATATTCGGTGATCTTGAAGTTTTGTCTTGTCTTTGATCGGTGTAAAGGCTTTGTATACTTGATGGACTAACTTGTTTGTCTCCTTATATCAACCTTTACCGACTAAATAACTTGTTGATACTAATGATAATCCATGAATGCTCAAATAGAGATAACAATCTCCCCCTTTGGCATTAGTATCAAAACCTTATGTATATGTACCGATTAACTCAAAAATATACTAATGCTATATATACAAACTATATATATACATTGACTCAATTCTTTACAAACTCCCTCTTTGTGCATGCTCTCGGTGGTGTGAAGTACATGGTGGCATATACATGAGTTTCTCCCTTTTTTAAATTAATGCCAAAAAAATAGAAATATGTACTTACAACTTATCAAAAATGTGCTTGTGCATTTTCTGCAGTGATGCCAAGAGGTTTTCCCATTCCTCTTTCAAGTTGTCAAGAGAAATGTGCTCAAGACTGACTTGTGCATGCATATCAAAAATGTTTTCCAAAACTAAAATCTTGGGAGTAGCAACTAAGGCTTTTGCCTTCTCAACAAATCTTTTCATTATTTTGAGATGGGGAAGCAGTGCGGTTTGTATCTCGATGACCTGGTCACTTATAATATCTTCTTGCTTCCTTAAATCCGATCTCAACCACCTAAGTTCTTGAACTTTTGATATATGCTCGTGAAAAGCATTTGGCTCGGTTAGAGATAAGTTTTCACTGACTTGGATCTCTTCATCCAACTTTTTAATTTTCTCACTAACCTTGGTAGTGAAATTTTCAACAGTGCATAATTTGAATAATTTTCTGAGTAATAGATTCCAACTTAATTATTACCTTAGATAGCTTAACCTTGTTAACTGTCACTTCTTGGCTGATCTTCTCTGCAATTTTCAATTGTATCTTTGCCTCTGCCCTTTCCTCTATTCTCTTTTCTACATTTATGTCTAGGGCATTTATGTGACTAGTTAGAGAAGCAAGTTGTTCAAGTATGGGAATATCCTCATTGACATTGATCTCTGGAACTACTTGTTGTAATATGTCTCTAACTTCCTCAAGTATTTTCTTAGTTTTGCTTTCTTTTCTCAACTTTTCTTGTGCATCCTTCCTAGTGCACAATTCCCCATATTTTCTAAGTTCTTCGGGGTCTAAATTTCTAGGGTCATAGTCTGGTATTTCAATTACTTCATCTAGTGTTACGTGACCCTTTCCATGTTTCTTCTTCTTCTTCTTCTCAAGTGTGGGAGATTTGATAAATGGAAGTAGAGCTTTACTATCTATATTTGTCTTCTCAAAATCTATAGACACACTCTCTTCTTTAAGTTTCCCTATGACTGGTGTCTCGATTGATTGTCCAGGGGAGTCGGTAGTGGTGTCTTTTTGTGTTGTCTTTGTTGATTTACTTTCCTCAAGTGCTTGTGATACTACCTCTGTTTGTTCAGGCAGATTTGTAGTATTCTTCTCTATTGTTCCCTGGTCCATTGTGCCTTGTTCCTCTGTTGTCCCCTGATCCTCTATTGTATCCTTTTTTCGCTTGGGGGTTGAGCCTTTGGGTTCCTTCTATGATATTATCTCAACAACTTGTACCAAGATCGGTAGGTCACCCGATATCACACTAGTTAGGTTATCTGATTAGGAAAATGTTTTGAGTGTTGTATTTCCATTAATGCCAAAGGGGGAGATTTTTGGCATAACTGATGCATTGTTGATATAACTGATGTAGTGATGGTAAGTAAGAAGATGTTACATATTTGGTGATTGAGGTGATCAATTATAATGTTGTCATTGATGTCAAGTATTGATCTAGTTTTCTTAGTGTGTTGCCAAGTATGAGAGAAGGATGAACAATGGTTCTAGTGGTCGTGATTCTTAAGGTAGACTTGGGTGTTGGATTGTGGTGACTGATCATGCAAGTGTTGTACACTTTTCCTTTATCATGGTGTTTGGGGAAATGACATGAATTTTTTTTGGGGGTTAACTCATCAAGCATTTTTGAGTTGACATCTCAAACATTTCCCTAGGTTGACTCATCAAGTATTCTAGAGTTAACTTGTTAAGCGACATAGTCTTGTTATAATGGCTTAGGGTTAGGATTTTCTCATCATATGAGGATTTCATAGCTTCTTGAAGCGGTATTGAGTTGCAAGTGCTTGCAGATTCTAACAAGTTGAAATTACTTGATAATACTATTGGACTCTCTGTTTGGCAGATGTAGCTCAGGGATTGGGTGAACCACATTAAATATTTGTGTCATCTTATTCTACTTATGTGTGATTTATTCCTTTGTATTGTTGAATATATTTGCATGTAACTATTAAATTTATGTCTACTAATCCTAAGAGTGGGGATGTATCTAGATGTTAATTGTACGATCACAATTATTGAATGTATGATTTGAGTAAGTTATGATTTATTGAAGTGTGACAGGGCAACTGCTAGAATAGTTTGTGACTAGAAATGATTGATTTGATTGGTTTATCAAATATATGATGAGTTAGATGGTGCGATCATAGTATGGTGTTGCTGATACTATGTTGAGCTCATGGTTATGACCGCAAATAATTTGGATGACTGGTGAGCACGTTTTATGGGTACACAAGTTATTTTAGTGTCTGGTGACAATGTTCTTGTGTTCCGATGATAGATCTTCTGTTGGCAATCAGTAGTCATGTTGTGATGAATCATTTAAGTTCTATCTATCATGCTGATGTGTATCAATTCATTTATGGTGATGAGTTGGCATTACATTGATCGAGGTAGTTGCTTTATCGAGATGAAGGCTAAATTGGTCAAAATGTGTTTGACTATTCTTGGTAAAATAAATTATTTGGGTCTATCTTTTGGGCTGGCCTATTTGGTAACGATGATTGTTACATTGGGATGTGTTTTTTGGTGCAATCTCTCTAGGTGTGAAGATTGGAAAGGAATTTTCATGTGTTGGATGAGAATCTAGGTCAGTGGAACATTTTAGGGCTTGAGCAGTGATATTTGTATCATGAAATCAAAAATTTGTGTGTGTAGATTGTGATTGTGATGGTGGGATCAAGCTAGGGTATTCCAAATTTATCTGAGAAGAGAATGTATGCATTTCAAAGGATATGATCAAGAAAAGGAATTGCTAATTTCTAGATCAACCTTCTTGTTGTATCCTAACATTTACAATAGGTTAAATCCCTTAACTAGATAGATCCTAACAGGTCTTATTTGTACATCCTTTAACATGATGACACTTTACCTAGTGTTTGAAGCTCTCTAACAAGGATTCTCCTAAGAGGGTAAAGATCCTAACAGGGCTAGAGGTAAATCCCATAATTGGGTGGCACCTAATAGTTTCTTTGTAAATTCCTAACATGGTTAAGCTCCTCACAGGGTGTACTTCAGAAGAGTAAAAAATTTGTGAGTCTCATCTCACACGTGGTTTTCACCCATTTGGGTTTCCATGGGAAAAATGTGTTATGTGTCACATGCTCTATGGTGGATGCATTTATTTGGTTTAAGTTTTATTTGCTTATTGAATTGGTAAACTAGTGAATGTTATCTTTGAGATTAAATAAGTAAAAAGTTGAAGATATCTTTATTATCGATTCACCCCCCCACCCCCCCTCTCTCAATAATCTTGGACCCTTAGGACTAACATTGTAAAGAATAAAATATGCTATAGGGTACAAAACATTGTATTATAGGGTTTCATAGTGAAAACACAAGCTATTTATTTGCAGTTTCCATGGTCAAATTTTAATGTTTTAAGACATTAGATTTGAAGGGATTAAAAATCATTTGGTGGGTATCATTGACATGTCAGTTCAAATTGTGACTGTTGCAAGTATATGTTTTTCTGATATATAAGATTGTTATGATAAACTTTCAAATGCTTGAAATAGTAAAGATGGAGAATGTAGAAATTCAAGTGGAGAGTGGTTTTAATGGTAAGGTACAAATTAAAATAGCTTCAAGAGAATCATCATTTATATTAAGTGAAATACTATGCACAATAATTATTATCAAAGGAGAATAAAGGGATGCTAACAAATCTTTTCACTGGAGTGAAAGGGGGTAAAATACTCTATGTGAATTGGGTGAATTCTTTCACCACAGGGGACTTGTTTTACCAATGAGGATAATGTGTGACATGAATTTTATTTTTACAAAGAGGAAATACTTTCACATAAGTAGTAAGAGGGTAAACAAAACATGAAAATTTTATTTTAATGTGATGGGACACTTCCAATAAAAGAGAAGGTAGAGGGAAAATCTTAGTCAAATGTAAAAAAATAAAATGGACATGAAATTTTTTCACTCAAGGGAAAAGTAATGCGATGAAGTTACTTGAGGAAATCAGTTTGTTAATGGTAACATAACCGTCATAAAAAAACACATACTTCAAAGGATGTACAATGTGGAGTTATGTTTTTGCATATCAATGAAATAATTTTCACTTAAAAGAGAGAAGGTCTCTGTAGAATATAAATGGGTAAAATTTTATGAAAATACTAAGGCATGGAAAGGGATATAATATTTTTTAATTACATGAAAATGTCAAAAGGCAAATTAGGAAAACAAAGTGCAGTTTTGTGTGAACATGAACAAATATTTTCCAAAGAGGGACAAGTGGCAAGGGTGAGAATCAAATATTTTTAGTTTGGAGAGATGAAAGAAGGTGAGATCAAATATTTCTAGTGAGACAAGAGAGGGAGAATATTCTTTTTTTCAAATCAAATTTGGAAGGAGGTGGGCACATGTCACCAGGAGGAAAAATGTGAAGATCTTTTCCTTTTTTGTTTATTCTTCTTTCTTTCCCATTCTAAGTTTTTTACTTCCAATTCTTCTAACATAATTGTTTTGTATAGGGCATATTACATTTAGTATTTTCCTTTGAAATTTAAGTCTTAGAATGCTATAATTAGGCTTGTGTCGATTGCAAGCAAACCAATTTATATTGTAAGAATTTAATACATGTTGTAATGTCTCATAAGTGTATGTAATTTTTTTCTGAATCAAAACAACTAAGGATTGGTTTGGTTTTTGTTGCACATTTGCTATAACAAGTGTTTGGTTAATAGGTCATATTTAAGGAGCATTCTAAATTAACATTTTAGCTAAATATTGGAGTTAATTGTATTACATTTTAGGATTAAGAAGAATGTTATCAACAAGTTCATGAGAGATATCATCTTTTTAATGCATTGATGGCTTGAAGATCACTAGTTTTATGTTTTTGTTGTTTTGGTAGGGGAAACATTTAATTTTGACTCTGGTAATGGATAAGAGACTACTCTAGTCTATTATTTTTTTTCAAACCTTGGAAGGAATCAAATGTATAAAATCTGAAAATTATTTTACTTTCCTATTTGTAAAAGTAGAGTTAGATTAGGAAAATCACTCTCAACTTGTTTTAATAATGTATAAGGTTGGAATAGAGCCAATTTTGAAGAAATTCATATCTTTTGATTCAATATACTGAGAGTTATCTACTATATAAAACATATTCCATACATTATTTTGATATTTATAGATGTTGCAGGGTTACCCCCTAGGTCCTGCAGAGCTTGAAGAGTAGGAGAATCGTTCATCCTATGAGTAATCCTTGTCAATTGGATATTTGTCTCAAGTTTCTATTGATAGGAAAAGGTTAAATCTTTAGGTTACTTTGAGATAATAAATGGAGGAACCAAAAAATTGGTGACTCTCTTAGGGATTCAATTCCAAATTCATTGAAAGCTAGAGTTAAGAAATGTGAAAGAATTTGAAATTTGTTTCAAATCTAAAAGTTTACAGCCTAGATAAAGTTTATTTGTATCTTATTTGAAAAATATATGTGACTCTGTTGTTTGTCGAAGACCCCATAACGAACTAAAGCAATGAATAGTTTCCATCTATTTGAATTATTTCCTCAACAAAGGTAATTGAGACTTTGAATGAAGAGCCAGGTGGAGATGTGAAGAAATTTCTAGACCTGCAATTTTTTTATTCAAAAATAAAAAATGAACAATTGATGCATTTTTCCAAGTACTCTCATGATTTTAGAAGAAATAATGTAATGTCTAATAGTAGTTATGAGAATTTAAGGTGTTCAAAGTTCCATATGAAGTGATTTAAGCACTAATTTATGGAAAGATAATTGGTAGTCTTAACATACTTCTCAACTATCATTTACATTCTCTTATTATGAAGGAAGTATGTGTAAGTCATAATTTCATGCTCACGGAAGTGAGTTCTTTATAATTTTTTTGTTTACAAGCCATATATTATATGTTATGTGAGATATCTTGTTGATAACAAATATTTGTAATAGTCTAAGTGTCAAAATGAATGATCAATCTATGCATCCTTGTATGGTTCCAAGTATGACCATGTCATGTAATCATCCTCAATTGTGAAATCTAAAAAGAGATTCAGTGCTAAGAAATACAAGGCCATTAAATTCAAATGAATACACGGTTTCTCAAATTATATACCAGTTGAAGTAAGAAATGAGATACCAAATTTTAGTGGACAAAAGTGCGAGTCAACAGACAAGCATTTACAGAGGTTTGGTAGTCTAATGGATGATTATGAAATTGATCTTGAGGATGTCATCATGAGATTATTTTTGAAATCTTTGAGGGATGAAGCCATAGATTGGTTTTTGAATTTGTTCCTTGATTCAATCATCTATTGGGGAGAGTTTAAGTCAAAATTTAGTGCGAAATTTGGTGAAAGTATTTGTGTTTATATAGTGATTAATGTTTTCACAAGTATTCATACCAAGAATGATGAGTTGGCTCATGAATTCAATCTCAGATTCATGAAGGTATTGAAGAAGACTCTTGATAATTGTAGGCCTTAGAATATAATAACATTAGTGGTATATTTGGGTGCATTTGAAAAGAAAATAAGCTAACCCTTGAGAAATAGTGTGCATCAAGTTTTTCAAATGGCAAAGGACATAAAAGGGATGATGAAATTTGGACTAAATTTCAAACTACTAATAATACTTTTCTCAACATTACTCATGAGTTAAGAGTATGTTGAAAATATGCATGAATGAAGCAAGTATGTTTCAAAACCCAATCATTCCACATGTGACTATTCAAATGGATGTGAGTTCGCTACCCCTAATGTTGTACACTTAACCACCAAAAATAATCAGATGTATAGAAGACCCTTTGGTGTTAACATCCACTTCATTTCCTTCTGGTTCTCTGGATTCTTTCAATTCATCCTAATTCTGATTTTGCATTTCCACAATTTGATTGTTATCTTCAGTCATATCATACCTAAAATTCCTTTATGATCTCTTCTCATTCTCATCAACTCTTACATTTGCACTTTCAACAATCTTCTTTAGTCTATAGTTATAAATTTATATGCATTGCTCTTTGTAGAATAACCAAGAAATATTCCTTCATCACTTCTAGGATCAAACTTTCCAATATCTTCACTCCTCTTAATGTAGCATTTACTTTCAAAAATTAACGCAGTGCAAGGTATGAAAATCCAAGAATGGATAGTCCAAACCTACACTAGCAACAACAATACAATGGAAACACAACAAGAGAATACTCAAATAGAATTTTCATTCAATATGCCTGACTGTAAGGCCTTCCGGGTTAGGGCCAAATACAAATAATTGCAACAGTAGCTCTGCAATTATCTAGCTAGTCCATCTTTGTGACACATCAAAAACTGGTAGAAACACTAAGGAAAATCTAAACTTGAGCTCGTAAGCCACCAAGCAATCTCCTTGTCTCTAAGCATGCAAACCACTAGCTCTGCTATTACAAATATCAGACAAACAATATGATCTGCAAGATCTCTCAAGATCCAATTACTATCCTTCCCAAATCCGTCTGACTCCCTTAAACAACTACCCAAACCTTCCTTAAATACATTTATTCAACCACAAGTCGGCTGGAAGAAAGAAATAACTCCTAAGCCCAAGTCAACTCCTAAAATAAACAATTATTAAATGCAATACAAGTCATCTCTCAAATAGCCTCATGAACAATTAATTCTCCATGTTGGCCTCCAGATCCACATAGGAGGATACAAGATAAGCTACCCACATTAAATACATCAAGTCGGCCCACCAAATCCCCAAGAACTCTAGTCGTAAGCCAAACTACGGAGCGTAAGTAAAAATACCGAGCCATCTAGGTATCACCGAGCAAACATGTCAACCAAGCACCACAAGAATCATCGAGCATAGGTTCTGTTGAGTGCCAGAAGTTTATCGAGTTCCCTTCAATGACCAATCCCTTCAATGACCGAGCTCCTTGGTCAAAGCTACAACCGAGTAACATAGAAACACTCCACCATACAAGATTTCCAACTACCCTAGGATGCTCCTACATCAGACACCCCAGGTGCAAAAATATGTTATCATTGGTTGGAAGAACATCTTCCTGGATTCAATACATAAACCCTAAACTGGTTCTTCACATACATGTCCTCCAAGTCTTCAACTTGCATACTCTTCCACTTTTGCTTTCTTTGCCTTTTCAAGTCTTTCCTTGACAATTCACAAGTCTGTTCTCCACACTGATCTCCAATCCTTTCAGGATCCTCCAACTCAACTCGGATCCCAAAGCTCAGGTTCCTCCTACCAAGTGTTGTATCCAACAAAGGCATCAGGGAAAACTTCATGTCATTCTTCTCAATAGTAAACACATTCTTGACACAGTCAGGCACAGCCCTGCAATCATACTTCCAAGGTCTACCGACCAATATGTGACAACTACTCATGTCCACAATACCACACAATACTTGATCCTTATACTGGCCAATTTGAAAATCAACAAGACATTGATCCCTTACTTCCAAAGCATGAACATCTTGCAACCAACCAATCCTATAAGGATAAGGATGTCTCACTCTCTTCAAACCAAGTTTCTGAACCATCTCCTCAGCTACAAGGTTATCAATACTACCACTATCCACAATCACATTACAAAGTTTAACTCCTGACTTGCACCCAGTTCTGAACAAGTTACTTATTTGACAAGGTTCTACCTTAGTACCAAGCAATGTTCTTCGAACCAAAAAGTTTTCTGACTCTACCTCAGGTTCATTCAGAATGTTCTCATTCACCACAACAATTCTTTGATCACCAATCTTCTGGGAACATTCAAATGATCAATGTCCTTCTTCACCACAATTATAACAAGTACCCTTAAATCCACCTCTTCCTATTCTCTTCCTCGGTTTAACAGGTTTAAGTTCATCTTCAACAGTTAGTTTATCCTTCACTGAGTGATCTTGTTTCTCCTTCCCTCAGGAATTACCATGATGCCTCCTCTTCAACTTATCTTCTACCTTCAGGACATACTGATAAGCATCCTCAACCAAATCAATCTTCAACATACCAATCTCATCCTGAATATTGAATCTCAAGCCATTCACATACCGAGCTACCTTTTCCTTACTGAGTTCTTTGTGTCCAAAATGAATAGTCAACTTATAGAACTCCTCGGTATAGTCTTCCATAGTCAATTCTTTCTGCTTCAAATTATGCAACTTCTTAAACAACTCAAGTTCATAGTCGGTAGGTATGAACTTAGCTTTCAACTTCACCACCATCAAACTCCATCTATTGATCTTCATTTCACCTTCATCTTCTCTTTCTCTCTGTAATTCTTTCCACCAAAGAGAAGCATGTCCTTTCAACTTAGTCTGTCCCAACCTCACTCTAAGAGGATTTTCAATTTCTTCAAGCTCAAAGAAGTCTTCTAACTCACCAATCCAATCAATCAAGTCCTCAGGTCTCAAAGTACCAGAGAAGTTAGAAACTTCCATTTGGTAACTAGTACTTAATTGAGCACCAGATCTCTGCAATTGACCAGTTTTGTCTTCACCATATCTGTTCCTCTAATTAGTTCTATCATCTCCACTAGATCCAACAGCTTCAAAGTCTTCAACAGCTTCCTCATAGCCATCATCAGTACCAAGATTCCTTGGCATTCCAGTAATAGCCCTCATGATCTCAACAACCATGTCATTCTTCATCAATTCCATCTCAGATTTGAAATCTACTTTAACCTTCTCTGTAATCTTTGACTCTACAACATCACAGAGATCTGCAATTGCGCTAGGGTCCACTATTCTTAGAGGCATCTTCAAGATCTTCGCAAACCCAAGGTAACAAATCACCAACCCAAGGTCTTGGTGAAAACTGCCTCAACTCGGTGATCTATCCAGACACTCGATAACTTCAAGCTCTGATACCACTTGACGCAGTGCAAGGTGAAAAAATTCAAGAATGGATAGTCCAAACCTACACTAGTAACAACAATACAACATAAACACAAAAAGAGAATACTCAAATAGAATTTTCATTCAACATGCCCGACTGTAAGGCCTTCCGGGTTAGGGCCAAATATAAACAATTACAATAATAATGTTGCAATTCTCTAGCTATTCTAGCTCTATAACACATCAACAACTGGTAGAAACACTAAGGTAGATCTAAAATTGAGCTCACAAGCCACCAAGAAATCTCCTTGTCTCTAAGCATGCAAACCACTAGCTCTACTATTATAAATATCAAACAAATAATCTGATCTACAAGATCTCATAGGATCCAATTACTATCCTTCCTAAATCTATCTGACTCCCTTAAACAACTACCCAAACCTTCCTTAAATACATTTCTTCAACCACAAGTCGGTTGGAAGAAAGAAATAACTCCTAAGCCCAAGTCAGCTCCTAAAACAAACAATTATTAATGTAATACAAGTCGACTCTCAAATAGCCTTACAAACAATTAATTCTCCATGTCAGCCTCCAAATCCATGTAAGATAATACATCATAAGCTACCCACATTAAATACATCGAGTCAACCCACCAAATCCCCAAGAACTCCAGTCGGTAAGCCAAACTACCGAGCATCAGCAAAACATTTGAGCTAGCTAGGCATCATCGAGCAAACACGTCGACCGAGCACCACAAGCATCGCCAAGCACAAATTTTGTCAAGTGCCAGAAGTTTACCAAGTTCCCTTCAACGATTGAGCCCTTCAATGACCGAGCCCCTCGGTCAAAGATGTAACCGAGTAACACAAAAACACTCCAACATACAGGATTGCCAACTACCCTAGGATGCTCCTGCATCAAAAATTCTAAAATATTTTACTGTAGGAATATGACCATACCAAAGTTCATAAGGTGTCTTACCAATTCCTTTCTTAATATGTACCTAGTTCAAATTATATACTACACTACACATTGCTTCTCTCCAATAGATTTGTGGTACTTTTCCTTCAAACATCTTTGTCCTAGCTATGTCTAGAATAGTCTTGTTCCTTCGCTCAACAACACCATTCCCTTGTGGAGTTTCAGGTGCAAAAGTTTGTCTCTTTATCCCATGCTCTTCACAAAATGCATAAAACATATTATATGTAAACTCTCCACCTTTTTCTAATCTTAGGCATTTCAATCTTCTTCCAAATTTTGTCTTCGCTAGTATCTTGAATATCTAATTTTTTTGAAAGGCTTCTAATTTATCCTTAAGAATTGTAACCCATATAATCCTTGAATAGTCATAAAAAAAATATCATAAGTATTTATCATCGAAGTAACTTCTTGTCTTAGTAGGACCACATAGGTTTGTATGCACTAAATCCAACAATCCATTTGAAGAATATGTCTTATTCTTGAAAGTAGATCTAGTTAGCTTTCCCAATTGACATTATTTGCACATATTGTTAGATTTTAATAGTTTAGGCAAATCTCTCATGGCATGAGTAGTGCTAATCTTCACCATATTATCAAATTTCACATGACAAAGTCTTATATGCCATAACCAACTATCATCAATCTTAGTAATCACATATTTAGTCTCAATAGTTCTCAAATGAAATAGATTACCAATAATTCGTGTACCTGATGCAATAAGATTTCCTGTACTTCCAATGATTTTGTAGATTCCATTCATGAATTCCAATTTTTAACCTTTATCCAATAGATGTCCAACACTCAACAAGTTATGAGTTAAACCTTCAATATACAAGACATCATCAGTACTATTTTTACCATCAAGAGTAATAGATCCTTTTCCTTTAATTAAACAAAGAGAATTGTTACTGAATCTAACAACACCTCCATCATAGTCCTCAAGCTCAAAAACTTATCTTTGTCACCATTCATATGATGTGAGCATCCACTATCAATGAACCATTCATCTCTTTTAACAAATCTTGAAACTAATGCTTTTTCTTCATTAGGATTATTTTCTTTAATAGAAATAAATGAAAATTTTTCCCCATTAGAAATAGACTCATTATCAGTCACACCTTCTTCAACAACATAAAAAAATTATGAACCTTAGAATGATATTTCTTAGATTTTGGCTCCAACATCCTTATAATTTTTGTTTGAACATCTAGATGCAATATGGCCAATCTTATTAAAATTGAAACATTTCAAAGGTAATCTTCCTTCTTACTTATTAGATCCCTTAGGTAGTCTTCTTGCAATCAAGACTTCAATTTCATCAATCTTCCTTTCTTCTTCCACAATCTCTTCCCAATTCTGAAGCATAGTGTTGAATTTCATCTTTGTAGAGATTTATCCTTTCATACTTGGTCACACTAGCTTTGAATGTAGTTTCAACCTTCAAAAGTTCCTTATTAAGTATAGTCATCTCATAGGAATAAAGATTCTCTTGAAATAGATCTTATGGTTCTCAATTATTCAATAATAACAACCTTCTCACAATAACATGCAAGAAAAGATCTCAGAATCTTGTCAACAACTTCATTATCTGTCAAGGTTCCTCCACCACATATGATTTCATAGACCAGATCTTTCACTCTTTGCAAATAAATTGAGGTAGTCTCTCCTTCACTTATTTTAATGTCTCCATGTTTAGCTTTTAGTCCCTACAACTTAGCTTTCTTAACATAAGTATCACCTTCATAAATAATTTCTAATTTTGCCCATACCTCATGTGTAGTTCTCAATCCATAAATGTGTGAATATTCTAAATCTGATAAGGTGTTAATCAATGCCTCTCTTGCTAATATGTTCTCCTTAAATTTATTCTTTTCATCTTTAGTAACATTTGTTATGTCATTCAGAATAGTATAAGGCTTCTTAGTGACCTACCGATATTCGGTAGTCATACTCTCCTTCCAAATCAAGTAATTATTTTCATTAAACTTTAGACTCTCTCTTCTTATATTTTCTATGATGGATCTCCTTCAAGCAGTCAAGCTTCCTCAAAAAGGACTTAGCTCTGATACCAATTGTTAGGCCCAAAAGGGGGCAAGCACAACTGAGATGCAATGTAAATCAGTTGTGTATACCTAATTAATTTAATTTTACTTTAGCTACTTAGATCTGAAAGATAAATAATAATACAAGATCCACAACACAAAGAACATAACACAAAAATTTATTCTCAAGGAAACTTGGTTAAGGGAAAACCTCAGTGGGAGTTGAACCCACTAGACGAGTGTACTCTATTAAATGTAATACCTAGTTAAGAGCAAAATAAAGAACAAATAATTCACTTGCAACCACATGCTTACAACCCAATATGTAGGCTCATTACTCACAATACAATCTCATATCTAGATCTCAGTCAGGTTCACCAATCTATCCTCAATTATAGTGGGGTGCACATACAAACCTTTAAAACTAAACTGACAAATAACATCTCCTATGCCAATATAGTTCCAGTGAAGTACAAACTATACCTTAAGTGCAAAATATACATATACACCATTCTCTCTCGTGCATACCTACATACAAAATGATCTCTTATTTATACCAATTAAAAAGAATAATCAACCACTAGGTCGGCTAAGACCTAATACGATAAAAGATATAAACATTATGCTTAATCTCTAGTGCAATCCAAATCAAGACAACTAAGACTTATATAGGGCCCAAATATTCAACCTCAAACATGTACAAGTGCTACCAAAGAAGCAAAAAAAATCGCAACACGTTACTTCATCAAGTCAACTAAGATCTAAATGAAGAAATGACAACACACTACCAAAGCAAAAAATCCAATCACCTCAACCAATATGAACACAAAAAACAATCATCACATGATCCAAGAACACTAAAAAGAAACATGAATACCATCTAGAACCTTTACATCATCTCCAATACAAAATTCAAACTCATCTTCATCTATGATCAATAGGAACACTAAGATACTGAATTCATACATAAGAAAAGATAGTGTGTTATACTTTGAATCATGAGCAACACCATCTGTGAATATAATGGTAAGGAAACATTCAATCACCAGCTTCGTAACCTATGAAACATCAAATCCAAGTCATACCAAACCAAATGCTCATCCATTATTCACAAGAACACTGTAAAACTAGTAACCAGAAACTCAATCATATCTTACTCAAACTATTGAACCAACTTGTATGAACCTTTATAGATGATCTACAAACATCTCAAAATAATATTGTTAGAAAGTAAAGTCCACCAAGATAACTGAGAGGGGGGGAGTGAATTAGTTATCTGATAATTATAAATTTTATCATCTTCAACAACATTAAACCATATAAGCAATATAATTACCAACCATAGAAAGATATTCATACACAATAACATAATGACACAAGATATGTTGACTAGGGAACCTCTTGATCAAAGAGTAAACCCCAGTGGGAATGATGCCCACAAAAGATGCACTAATATGAATATTCCTTGTGAGAGGATGGACTCTATTAGGAGTCTTATGAAATACATTCAGTACATATGAATCCCTATTAGGAGATTTTGAATCCCTGTTAAAAGATTCTAACCCGGTTAAGAGTTATAGAAGACAAAAGGACCCACTGCCCAAACAGCTTCAGGGTAAGATCACTGAACACACTGTCCAAATAATCTTTGCATTACTCAATAGAATAATATGTTACCTCTTCTCTGACTATGCCAAACCACACTCAATGTTACATCAGATCTCAATTTCAAATCTCTATACTTCGCATATCTTCCTTCATAATTTCGCTCTCATACTTAGCTCTTTTCTTCACTTCATGCATACCGCATCACACATCATCACTACTACTACATTATGATTTCACACACTACAAAAAGGAAATACATTCCTTCCTTTATACTACACTCAAATAATTACAAATGAGTCGGCATACAATTACAAAATAAAAGTTTCCACATGCTACACCAAAATTACATAAAACTGTCAGCTTCCAAATATAATAAATCTTCACTCGTGTGACCTCAAAGTCTATGTTGTCATCCATGTCACTATCAATGTGTCTTCAACTTCCCTTAACTGCGCAAAATTAGATTCCATCTCGATTAGGAGATATCATCCGATTTCCACAAATCGCTACTCGGGAACATTGCCTGAACACTGCTTCCACCAAAATGATCATAACTTCCATGAATCAATGAATTACTATCTGCGCTCTTAACCATAGACATATGACATATCAAAGAGTATATCCTCAATGTCACATAGCTCCAATTGTAATAACCCACATGTGCTAATCCAAACTTTGTCTGCTTCTCTGCAAGTCTTCGATAAATCACTGTGTTGACATCAATGACAATCATAGTCATGAATGCAACAACAACTACTACAGAATGGCTGTCAAACACTTTAGCATTCATTCCTAACAATCTCCCCCATTGACATTGATGGCAACATAGATGAAAAACATCCAATGTTCCAAAAATCCAATATTGCAACACTGCTTCTTCAAATCCTCTTCATCAATCAAACCTTGCTTTGTTATCCTGTTCAGTTCTCTCCAACAACTGTCTCATATTGTTTTTCATGCATACTTCTCCCCCATTGACATCAATGAAAAAAATTCCATCACTAAGTCAACAAAAACTCAATGTCAAAAGACACTTTTCAGAAAATACATTTACTAGAGTCCTCATGACTCAGCTCAGATACACATACTCCCCCATAAAGGAAGTACCAACATCCAGTCCAGAAGAAAGATAAGGCTCATATACCACTGGACGGATGCAACCAACTACATCACGTCTCAAAAGTAGGTTGGGGCATAACCCCAAGCATACCTCTCAGATACTCAAATGTATCCTTAGGCAAAGGCTTTGTGAATATATCTGCTATCTGCTCCTTTGTACTTATGTACTCAAGTCTGACTTCTTTTTCAGCAACTTTCTCTCTTACAACATGATTCTTAATCTCTATATGCTTTGTCTTAGAATGTAATATAGGATTCTTAAACATACTAACTATACTGGTGTTATCACAATGTATAACAATAGGTTTAACAAATTTTATTCCAATATCCTTTAGCATCTGCTTCATCCAAATTATCTGATTACAATTGTTTGTTGCTGCTACATATTCTGCTTATGCTGTGCTTTGTGAGATACAATTATGCTTCTTGCTTAGCCACGAAACTAATCTTCCTCCAAGGAAAAATGCTCCTCCACTGGTGCTTTTCTTATCATCAACACTGCCTCCCCAATCAACATCTGTATATGCACATAGGGTAAAATCATCAAAATTTTCATACCATAATCCATAGTCCATTATGCCTCTTAAATATCTCAGTATCCTCTTTATTGCTACATAATGTGATTCTCTAGGTTCAACTTGAAATCTTGCTACAATTCCAACTGAGTGTGCTATATTGTTAAAGTATTAATTATGTTAATTAATCTTTACTCCCTTCTTAAGATATCAACTCCTTTTTGCTTTAGTTAAACCCACATGCACTAGTTGTTCTAAACTCATGCATTAGTCATGTAATAGTTAAACTAATTATTACATGCACTAAGGTTTTCCTTTCAAAGCTTTTGATCTCTTTTATAAGGATGATCCATTGTACATTTAATTCATTCATTAATTGAGGATATTTTCTTCTTCATATTTTTGAGTCAAACCCTTACCCTCTTCTTGTCTCTACTTCCTTGCAATAGGTTTTTTGTATGCAGATGATCTTTGGGTTTTGTGGATTTGTATTGCTCAAATCCTATATATATTAGGTCTTGTATGAATCAAATACTGCAATCCTCCAATCATAGATTTGTATTTCTTCTGTTCTACTACAAGAGTCTCATCTGTGCTAGATAACTTATGTCCGGTCACCATAGGTGTTCCAACTGTTTTACAATCCTCCATTCCAAATCTTTTCAACAAGTCATTTAGTTACTTTGTCTAACTTACAAAGATACCATCATTGTTTTTTGTTATCTGTAATCCCAAAAAGTATTTCATTTCACCAATCATACTCATTTCAAATTCAATCTTCATTTCATCAGCAAATTTGTCACTAGCTTCATCTTCTCCTCCAAAAATAATGTCATCAACAAAAATAACTATAACTAACAAACCATTTTCAATTTCTTTTGTGTGCAGATTTCTATCAGCTATACCTTTTATAAATCCCAACTTTAACAAATACTTATCCAGTCTTGCATACCAAGTTCTAGGTGCTTGTTTAAGTCCATATAAAGCTTTCTTCAATTTACATACCATGTCTCCTTCTTGAGTTAAAGGAAAACCTTCAAGCTACTCAATGTAGACTTCTTCCAATTCTACATTCAGAAATGATGACTTCACATCCATCTGATACACTTTGAATTTCTTGTAAGCTGCATATGCCAAAAATATTCTTACTACTTCAATTCTTGCAACAGGTGCAAAAGTCTCTTCATAGTCAATTCCTTCTTGTTGTGAGTAACCCTTACATACTAGTCTTGCTTTGTTTCTCACTACTTCTCCTTGTTCATTCATCTTGTTTCTGAATACCCATTTAGTTCCAATAACATTCTTGTCTTTAGGTCTAGGGACCAATTTCCATGTCTTGTTCTTTTCAATCTAATCTAGTTCTTCTTTCATAGCATTAGTCCAACTTTCATCTTCACAAGCTTCATTAGTAGTCTTAGGTTCAATTTGAGAAATCAAACATAACTGTTCTTGTGCCTTATTTCGAGTAAGAACTCCTCTTTTAATGCTCCCAATAATCTGTTCAAAAGGATGATTCCTTAACAAACTCTTACTAGGTGTCACTGTCTCAGATCTCTCTTCAGATGTAGGTTCTTCAATAACTTCACTGTGGCTTTCATTCAACAAATCACTGCCAGTTTCATAAAACAATTCAGTAGTTCCAGTATTAGGCTTAGGATGAGTTTCTTCATCAGATTCATAATCAAGTATTCTTTCCTGAATTTTGAACTTTTCATCAACTTTAACATTTGCGCTCTCAACAATAGTCTTAGTTCTTTTATTGAAACATCTATATGCTTTGCTTTTCAAAGAATATCCAAGAAATATACCTTCATCACTTCTAGGATCAACCTTTCCAATATCATCATCTCTCTTTATATAACATTTGCTTCCAAAAATTCTAAAATACTTAACTGAGGGTGCATGTCCAAACCATAATTCATAAGGTGTCTTGTTTGTGTCTGCTCTGATTTGTACTCTGTTCATTGTGTATATTGTTGTGTTAACTGCTTCTCTCCAGAATATTTTTGCCAAATTATTTTCAAACAACATAGCTCTTGCTCCTTCAGTCACTGATCTATTCCTTCTTTCTGCAATACCATTTTGCTCAAGTGTTCTAGGGGTGAATACTATCTTTTAAAGCCATTTTCTTCACAAAAGTTGTTAAACTCTCTAGAAGTAAATTCTCCACCTCTATCAGATCTTAAACATTTAATCTTCATTCTAGATTCATTTTCAACTTTATTCTTAACAATCTTAAACTTATCAAATGCTTCAAATTTTTCTTTAAGAAATACAATCCACATCATTCTTGTAAAATCATCAACAATAATCATAAAATACCTTTCTCCATAGAATCCTCTAGTCATGGTAGGACCGCTCAAATCTGTATGAACAATCTCCAGCTTCTCTATAGATGTAAACTTCTTACTAGGAAAAGAACTTCTCTTCTATTTAGCCATTACACATTCTTTGTAAATCATGTTAGTAGGCTTCATAATTCTAGGTAAATCTCTTACTGCAAGTGTAGTACTTACTTTCACAATGTTATCAAAGTTTATATGAAAAAACCTTCTATGCCATAACCAACTGTCATCAATTTTAGTAATCAAGCATGTCATCTCAGTAGGATTCAACTGAAATATATTACCTCTGGTTCTAGATCCAATTCTAATAAGATTTCCATCTTTATCATTTATCATACAAGTTTTCTCAGTAAACCAAACTTGATATCCCTTATCAACTAACTGTCCAACACTCAAAAGATTATGTTTCAATCCATCCAAAAAATAAACATCATCAGTATTAGTCTTTTCATCAAGAGTAATAGATCCTATACCTTTAATCAAACAAGGTGCATTGTTTCCAACTCTAACTACTCCACCATCATATTCATTCAAATTTATGAACTTTTTCATGTCTCTAGTCATATGATGTGAACAACCATTATCTATAATCCAATCAACTTTCTTTTCAACTTGAGAAACTAAGGCTTTTTCTTCCTTAACATCAGATTCATGATTTTCTTCTTTAATTGCTACAAATCCTATGTCATCATTATTCTCAGTATCACTTTCACTTAAAGTTTTTTCTATACTAGCTTCAAGATCTTCATCATTAGCATAATAACATTCCTTAGATCTTCTAGGTTTGAAATTGCTTTTGTACTTTTTAACTCTCTTAGGACATTTAGATGCAAAATGACCATATTCTTGACAAGTCCAACATTTAAAAAATTTCTTACCGTCTGGTTCTCTTTTCACAAGCAAGGCAATACCTTCTTCAATCTTCTCATCTTCTTCATTTCTAGATCTGCTGCTGCTAGCATAATCTCCACTCACACTGATGCTTCTTGACAAAGTAGGGCAAACACTAAGAGCACTAAATGTTGTCTCCATTCTAGGTAAGTCTCCTAATAATCTTAGGTTCATTTTTGCTGCTTCCAATCTTCCAAGAAGAGTCTCTCTTGTAAAGTTTGTTGTACAAGGTATCACTTGTTCAATCATCTGTGTTGTCTACTTAAATACAGGAGTCAATGTCCTCAATATTTTCCATATCACTTCATTCTTTGTCTTTGTTCCTCCACAAGATTTTATACCTGAAATAATCTCTGACATTCTACCAATATAACTTCTAATAGATTCATCTTCCAACATTCTTATATCTTCAAATGCACATATCCAATTATGTAATCTAACTCTTTTTGCATGTTCATCACCTTCAAAAGTAGAGTGTAAAGCATTCCAAATTTCATGAGATTTTTTCAAATATTTTACCTGACTGTACTCATTCTCAAGTAGTGTTGTCAAAAGTGCTTCTCTTGCAAGTATGTTACACATGAATAGATCTCTCTTCCGCAGTACATGTTTCAAGATTGTCTTCTTCAATGATAGTCTTATTGTTCTTTGTAATCAACCAATAACCTGGTCTTAAACATAATAGGTGTGTCTTCATCTTTTCTTTCCAGCCGTCAAAATTTACTCCATCAAACTTAGGGCTTTCTTTCCTAAAATTCACCATGGATCTCCTTAAGCTGTTAAACTTCTCTTTCAAGGACCTGCTGCTTTGATACCAATTGTTAGAAAGTAAATTCCACCAAGATAAATGAGAAGGGGGGGGGGGTGAATTAGTTATCTGATAATTATAACTTTTATCATCTTCAACAACATTAAACCATATAAGCAATATAATTACCAACCCTAGAAAGATATTCATACACAATAACACAATGAGACAAGATATGTTGACTAGGGAACCTCTTGATCAAAGAGTAAACCCCGGTGGGAATGATGCCCACAAAAGATGCACTAATATGAATATTCCTTGTGAGAGGATGGACTCTTTTAGGAGTCTTATGAAATACATTCAGTACATATGAATCCTTGTTAGGAGATTTTGAATCCTTGTTAAAAGATTCTAACCCGGTTAAGAGTTATAGAAGACAAAAGGACCCATTGCCCAAACAGCTTCAGGGTAAGATCACTGAACACACTGTCCAAATAATTTTTGCATTACTCAATAGAATAATATGTTACCTCTTCTTTGACTGTGCCAAACCACACTCAATGTTACATTAGATCTCAATTTCAGATCTCTATACTTCGCATATCTTCCTTCACAATTTTGCTCTCATACTTAGCTCTTTTCTTCACTTCATGCATACTACATCACACATCATCACTACTAATACATTATGAATTCACACACTACAAAAAGGAAATATATTCCTTCCTTTATACCACTCTCAAATAATTACAAATGAGTCAGCATACAATTACAAAATAAAAGTTTCCACACGTTACACCAAAATTACATAAAACTGTCAGCTTCCAAATACAATAAATCTTCACTCGTGTGACCTCAAAGTCTATGTTGTCATCCACATCACTATCAATGTGTCTTCAACTTCTCTTTAATTGTGCAAAACCAGATTCCATCCCGATTAGGAGATATCATCCGATTTCCACAAACCGCTACTCAGGAACACTGCCTGAACATTGCTTCCACCAAAATGATCATAACTTCCACGAATCAATGAATTACTGTCTGCACTCTTAACCATAGACATATGACATATCAAAGAGTATATCCTCAATGTCGCATAGCTCCAACTATAATAACCCACGTGCGCTAATCCAAACTCTGTCTGCTTCTCTGCAAGTCTTCGGTAAATCACTGTGTTGACATCAATGACAATCATAGTCATGAATGCAACAACAACTACTACAGAATGGCCTCCAAACACTTTAGCATTCATTCCTAACAAATACCTCACCATCACATCTCAAGATATTCAACATAGCATTTGAGCAATTGAAATCCTCCTTACCAAATGTCCTGAACACACTATCTGAGACAACGAGTATTTTGACATCAATGAAAAAACATTAATGTCAGCACAGCCAAATCCAAAACTATGACATGCTCAACAATATTTCAACAAAGGGCTCTAACTAAGGTGAATGCTAGACTATATTCAATTTACCGAATTATGATGGTAAACTTGATGCTAATGAATTGCTAGATTAGATCACGAAGATGGAAAAGTATTTTGAATATGAGAATACTAATGCAAACAAGAAGGTGAAGATTATTGGCACTAATTTGAAAGGACATGCTTCTTTATGGTGGGAACAATTGCAGATAGATAGACAAATGAGAGGAAATGGTAAACAATTTGAAGAGTAAATGCTTACTTGGTGATTATCAAGTTAGTTTGTTGAGGAAATTGTAGAACCTAAAGCATAATAAATCTACTATGAAGGAATATACTAAATAATTCTATAGGTTGGATATTAGATTTGGACATGTGGATGATGAAATTGAAAGAATCACAAGATACTTGAATGGATTCAGGATATCTATTCAAGATGAAATTAGTTTGTTCAAAATATATAGCATTGGAGAGGTCTATCAATTTTCCCTATAAAAGAAAAGGAAAATTTGAACAAGAGGTATGAACATAGATAGAGAGGAAGAGGTAGTGGATTTCAGAGAGGGAGAAGTAGATCATTTGAAGGAGGTAGATCTTACTCTGGTCAAGATAAAGGAAACTTTGAATGGAAAGAAGAGAGTTCATACTGAGGAAGAGGAGGAGGTTACCCTAGAGGTAATGGTTATAAAAGATAGGACATGAATTGGTTTAAAGGAGCTTTTTTCAAATGTGGAGAAGAAGATCATAGAGAATTTGAATGTACTCATGGAAATTCAAGAAAGAAGGATGTTAGCATTAGCAAAAATGCACTCATGCACGAATAATCACCTGAATCTATGAATAAAATAAAAGATGAAGAAAACCTGATGATCTGAAGGGTCTTATGTAATAAGGAACGTAATCAAGAACTGATGTTAAGGAAGATTTTGTTTAGGACAATATGTAAAGTTGCAGGAAAATGTTGTAAGGTCATCATTGATGGTGGGATTTCAGATAACCTACCATTAGAGGATTTAGTTACCAAGATAGAAGCACCCTAAGCCATATCAGATCACATGGGTTAAGGATGAGCATAAGATTATGGTAAGTGAACAGTGTCTTGTGAAATTTAAAATTGGATCTTACCATGATGAAGTTATTTGTAATATTTTGTTGATGGATTGTTGTCATATCTTGCTGGGTAAACCTTGGCAGTATGATGAACAAACAATACATGATGATAGACTAAATAAGTATACTATAATAGAAAATGAGATGAAGAAAGTTTTGTTTCCTTTGGTAGAAGATCAGGTAGGAGTGAGAATTATACTATGGTAAGGGTTTGTTTGGTTGAAGGAGGAAAATTATTGAATGGCTTGAAGAAAGAAAGTATGTTTTATGCATTGATTCCTAGGAAACCTGATTTGGGAATAATGGATGAGCAACCATTGGAGGTAAGGGATTTACTATTAGAATTTGAGGGCATCATTTTAGATAAAGTACATGATGGATTGCCACCTATTAGGAGTATCAGTCATTGTATGGATTTGATTTTAGGAGCTACTTTACCAAATAAAGTACCACATAGAATGCCACCAACAAAAAATGAGAAGTTGAGCACACAAGTGCAAGAATTGTTATAGAAAGGTTTGATCAGAGAAAGTTTGAGTCCTTGTGTACTACCTGTAGCATTAGCACCTAAGAAGAATGGATAATGGAGAATGTGTACTGATTCCAAAGGTATTAATAAGATCACAGTGAAGTACATATTTCCTTTGCCTAGAATGGATGACATAATGGATTACTTGAGTGAAGTAAGGTATTTTACTAAGATTGACTTGAAGAGTGGGTATCATCATATTAGAATTCAGAGAAGGGGATGAATGGAAGATCTCGTTTAAGACTAATGAAGGTTTGTATGAGTGGTTAGTTATGTCATTTGATTTAACTAATGCACCTAGTACTTTCAAGAGGTTAATGAATGAAGTATTGAAGAAATTATTGGATAAATTTATAATTGTGTACCTAGATGATATTTTGATTTTTAGTAAAACCAAAGGAGAACATTTGTTGCACTTGAGACAATTATTGTAGAGATTGAAGGAAGAAAAGTTGTTGATTAACATCAATAAATGTACTTTCATGAAGGAGAAAATAGCGTTTCTTGGATTTGTGATTTCAGCTGAAGGATTGAAGATGGATCTAGAGAAGGTTAAAGCAATTTTGGAATGGTGTGTACTCTAGAGTGTTGGGAAAGTTAGATCTTTTCATGGATTAGCTAGTTTTTTCTTAAAGTTTATCAGGAATTTCAGTTCAATTTTTAATGCTATGATAGAAACTATGAGAGGGGATCAGAAGGATTTCAAATGGACACATGGAGAAGATAAGAGTTTTGACTTATTGAAGCAAAAATTTACTAAACAATTGGTATTGGCTTTACCTGATTTCACTAAGGTATTTCTAGTTGATTTTGATGCAAGTGGGAATGCAATTGGAGCTGTATTGGGTCAAGAAGGTAGACATGTTTCTTTTTATAGTGAGCATTTGAATGATGCTAAGAAGAGATATTCAGTTTATGATCAAGAGTTCTATGCAATAGTTCAAGCTTTGAAGAAGTGGAGACATTATTTGATGCCAATGGAATATGTGTTGTATACTAATCATAAAGCATTGCAATATCTGAGTAGTCAAGGAAAGTTAAATTAGAGACATATGAGATGGGTTGAGTTCTCACAAAGATACATTTTTGTGTTGAACATAGGAGTTGACAGTCAAATAAGGTTGCTGATGCATTGAGTAGAGAAGGAATTTATTGATAGAGATGAGAGTGGAAGTGTTGGGATTTGACGAATTAAAGACTTTGTATGAGATAGATCTTGATTTTGTAGAACCATGGAAGGCTTGTAAGGAACCTGTTATAGTTGACTGAAGCAAGTGGTTGTATTATTTCATTCAAGATGACATGTTGTTTAGAGGAGTTTAATTGTGCATACTTAGAGGATCAATGAGGGATAATCTGACTAAGGAGAAGCATAGTGGAGGACTTACAAGACATTTTGGAATCAATAAGACAGTGAGTTTGTTGAGTGAAAGGAAATTTTGGCCACATATTCATAACGATGATTATATATTTGTTCAAAGTTGCAGAGTTTTTCAAGTTGCTAAGAGAGTTAGTTAGAATGTTGGATTGTATACACCTTTACCCGTACCTAGTAGACCTTGGGAAGATATTAGTATGGATTTATTTTGGGGTTTCTTAAGACACAAAGAGGTAATGCTTCTATATTTGTGGTAGTTGACATATTTTATAAGATGTCATATTTCATTTCTTGTAAGAAAACATCAGATACTGTACATATTGCTAACTTATTCTTTAGGGAGATTGTGAGATTGCATGGATTACCGAAGATTATAGTTTCAGACACAAATAGTAAGTTTGTTGGCTATTTTTAGAGGACACTTAGGAAGAATTTGAACACTGATTTGAAGTTTAGTTCTACTTTTCACCCATAGAAAAATGGACAGACAAAGGTTGTGAACAAGAGTTTGGGTAATTTACTAAGATGCTTGGTTGGAGACAAATCAGGTTATTGGGATTTAATTTTTCCACAAGCATGGTTTGCATATAACAATTTGGGGAATGGGAGAACACGAAGGACACCATTTGAAATAGTTATTAGCATGAATCCTAAAGGAGTTAAAGAATTAATGAATCTTAGTCATAAAGGGAAAAGGAGGGTTGAAGCACAAGGATATGCAGATCTTATGAAGTCATTACATGAGGAGGTTAAGTGTCATTTGGAGTGTAGTAATTTTAAGTATAAGGACCAAGATGATAATTCTAGAAAACATAAGGATTTTGCAGTAGGAGATGAAGTTATGGTTAATTTGAAGAAATGAAGGTTTCTGGTTAGAACTTATAGCAAGTTGAAGATGAGGAAATTTGGACCATGTAGAATATTGAAGAAGTTTGGCTCCAAAAATTCTTTTGAAGCGAAATTGCTTGAGGATGTGGATATATCACCTACATTCAATATTGTTGATTTGTATGGATATCATGAACTCGAGGATGGTTCAAAAGTGAAATAGGAGTATCTGAAGAAATAGATGGACAAGATTGAGAGGATTTTGGACAACAGAGTTGGAAGGAGTACTAGGGGAAATGAATATTTTGAATATTTGGTGAAGTGGAAGGACATAACAGTTGAAGATTCTTCTTGGATTTCTTAAGATGAGTTGGATCATTTTGATTCTTCTTAGGTTACAAAGTGAGAGACTCACTTTCTTAATAACCTCGGCTATCTAATGCAGGAGCATCTTAGGTTCAGAGCAATCTTGCATCAACCAAAAATATTTATGTTAAATATTGTTCCTATTTTCTAGTCTGAGAGATCAAGTTGGTGATTCGTCATATGTTTGAGTTAGCTTATGCGATGATCAAATTGTATCTAGGACCTATCTTGAACCATGTTCCTAGGTTCACAGCTCATTTGGTTCATTGTTGCTCGAGTTATGATTCATTCTCTCTCATGTGGTGTGTTCTTGCCAGTTTGCAACCTGTTGGTGAATGTTGATCTTGCGATAGAAAACTATTACTTTTGAAGCTCAATGGTGCATACATATTTTTTCTTGGACCGCGTGTGGATCTATATCTTAATTTTCTGGGTTTTGCATGGTTTATGGATCGAGTTCCTTATGATTTAGAAACTACCCTATTTTCTTTAACATGTTTCCATGTTCTTGTGAAATGTTCTTTGTTCTTGGGACAACCTGCATGTCGTGATGCCTATTTATGTAATGTAATAGTTCTCTGGAAAGGGGGATCTTAGGAGGAATCAAGGATAATCTCTAGAATTGGGGTTTAAGGTCTCTAACCGAACACTATAATCAAGTGGGTCGATTGTAGTTTGGCAAGTATGAAGGCGTGTATGTTGCCAATTGAATGTAACTAATTTTGAGTCAATAAATATAAATCTTGCTTGTTCTCTCCATACCCTCTTGTGTTATTTCATTTTGTTTACTCTTGTTGCCCGATTGGAAGGATCTCTCTGAGGTCCCTCCATCGGCGACTGTGCCATTTTGTTAGACAACATTATAAACCGCCTAAAAGGGGCACGATAAGTAAGTTGTTGTGTGATGAGAAATTATATTATATTGTAATTTTCTCTTCACTAGATAATAAAATAAGTGGACGATTGTTTCTGGTGGATGTGGCCCATATTAGTGAACCACGTTAAATCTCTGTGTTTTTTTTTTTTTGTCTTCTCTATTTTTGCATTATCTTAATATTATTTATTTCACATATCTGCCTAAACCCTAACAACTAGTATCAAACTAATTTGGTAGGAAATCTCATATTTGGGTTGGAGAAATGGTAGAGGAAGGCAGGCTTAAGGTTGATAATTTCAAGAACCGAGACTATTAGCTCTAGAAGATACAGATGGTAGATTATCTATATCCGAAGGATCTTTACTTACCGTTGGGGGGAAAAGGAAATAAGTTGATGACTATGTTAGGTGAACAATGGGAAGTTCTAGAGAGGAAGGCACTACGAGCAATATGGTTGTGTCTGACATCATTGGTAGCTTTCAATATAGAAAAATAAACAACAGAGGATCTAATGAAACTATTTCTTCTGAAATATTTATTTAATATGAAGATGTCAGACGGTGGGTCTATTAGTGATCATTTAAATGAGCTTAACACTGTCACTATTCAATTACGTTTTGTAAAAGTAAATTTTGATGATGATGTTAGGGCTCTCTTTTTTTAGGCTCATTGCCTGAAAGTTGGAATGGATTGGTCACAATTTTAAGTAACTTTGTCTCTGGTTCAAACATTTTAAAGTGTGATGATGTTTTTGGTGTTATGCTTAGAGAGGAAATGCAATGGAAAAGCACAAGTGAGACATCAGGTAATGATTTGACTGTTGAGAACAAGAGACGATAGAGGTAAAGAGGAAAGAGCCTAGGTAATCATGGGGAATCTATAAAGAACATATCTAAATCTAGGGTAAATGTGGAATGTTGGCATTGTGAAAAGAAAGGACATATAAAGAGAGATTATTGGTCTTAGAAGGGAAAACAAGAAGATGGACAACAAGAAAATAAAAAGGAAGCAAATGTAAAAGGTGATGTGTTACAAGATGCTTTCGTTATTTCTTTGGATAATTTTATTGATTCCTGGGTGTTAGATTCAAGGTCTTATTTTCATGCCACATCCCATAGAAAATATTTTCTAGACTATGTTCAAGGTGATTTTGGATAGGTTTATCTAGGTGAAGATGAACCATGCAATTTTTTTGGAAATTAAAACATACAGATAAAATTACCAAATGGTAATCAATAGTTGTTGAAAGAGGTGAGACGTGTTCTTGATTTGAGAAGAAATTTAATATCAACAGGGCAACTGAGAAGTGAAGGTTGTGTTGGAGCTTTTTCTTATAGAATCCTATATGGCAAGTAATGTATGTGACTCTCTGTAACCCAACTCCCAATATGCTAGGAAAAGATCTAACTTAGAGAGGATAAAAATCCTCCTTTGCTTTGAGCTCCACAGACTCAGGCAAGTGTACTTTGTTGATTTACCACTTCTTAATAAAATCATACAGTGGATATGTGTCTTTTAACATAGTTTTTAAACATTCATCATACAAAACTTGTAAATAAAAGAGTTGAGTTAATTTTGAAGATTTTCTTGTAACTTTTGAACATGACCAGTGCTAAAATCCTAGGGCACAGAGTCTAAATGAATATACATCCACTTAACATATCAATGAAGACATTTCAAACCCATGAAAGACAACTATGCCTTACACAGAACTTTCACTCGTTCACTAGAAGATCATTAGATTTGTAAACCCTCCCTAAAACCCTTTGAAATAATCTTTAGGGCTTATACTTTCCTTGAAAGAAACCTGCAACTATTTCACAATCTACCTTATAGATTAATGAACTAGAAATGCCTTTCAATCCTATTTCATAATAAATCAAAGGAAACATACAAAGACAATCAAGTAATGAAAAGAGTCTTAAAATTGTATTTTCATTAATACCTCAAGCTTCAATACATTCAAGAAGAACTAAGTACCCTCCAAAAATAGCCAAGGGACTCAAACCAGAGTTGTATATATTTTTCTATCTCAGTTTTCCTAGAGAGAGCCCTAAATGATCTTGGGAATCCTTTTATAGAGCAAGGATTGCAACAAGCTTCAAATCATTCAGACAAAGTAAATTTTCAACCACCATAACTTGTGACAAAACAAAGTTATTACAAAAGAGACAACTGAAAAACCCAGAGATATAAGATTTTAGCGGTGATCCTCAAAAACAAATAAGATCTGATCGACCAACATAACATTGACTCATCAATTTCCTATCTACAATTGTGTCCTTTCCATTTTTGCAAAATAAATTGGATTTGATCAAAATCCAATCTTCATGGCTCACTGACTCCAATTCCTTGTCATCAATTTACCAACCCTGTAGAAAATACTTCATGAAATCTCAAAATTGTAACCTCAACGGGTAAAAACTAGAGCATTTCGCATCATGAAATCACCCAATCATAAAGAGGCATCTCAACTTCACATGGCGCCTAGGCCCCACCTTTTTTCCTCTTCATCAAACTGGACACACGTCAGTAAGGCACAATGCCTTGATTAGTATCTTTCTTACAGGTTTTGATCACGAGATTACACCTACCATCTGATCAAAATAGATCTCGCCATACTTTATTGACTTTTCAAATTGTACAATGTGATGTCATCTTGGACACACATCACCAAGGTGTGATGCCTTGATTAGTAATCAGTGAGAAACTTTTGATCACGAGATTACGCCAACCGTCCGATCAAACTCCACCTGACTACGATTTATCTTCTTCAAAACTGGTCCCATGATCATAGGGTAGACACTTGTCACTCAGGTGTGATCTTGCGAAGACTAAAAGGTATGCATATTCAGTTAGTGGCATCGCGCCTGCCATTGGATCAAAATTGATCTTTTCAATGTATATCTTCTTCTTTACTCCCAGCCAAGGTACCACCACTAGCTACATGTTACTTAGGCATGATGCCTTGAAGGGTAAACTTCACACATCTTTTGATCAATGGATCACACCCACTTTTAGATCAAAAGGGATCTGAATTTATTTTAAAACATGATGAAGAATTCAGGCTTAGGAAAAATATTAAAACATGAGTCCCGCTAGGAAACATAACTTTAAAGGACTTGGCCCTTTCAACGACAATTTGAGACACATGTTTTAAAATGACTTTAAGTGACTCCCAAAAAGTAATAAAGAAATATAAAAAACCACAAGAGACTTAGGTTTTATAACAAGGAAAACAATTAGGGCTTGGATAAAACAAAACCTAGGGTTTTGAGAATAGGATTTTAGACACAACATAATGCAGAAAAAGTATTGCAGTCCTAACAATGGCTCTAACTAAGGATGCTTAAATGTAAGTTCAAGACAAGAAACGAGAACTCTTGAACACAGACCACACACGACAAAAAGAAAAAAAACACCTAAGATATATACAAATATACCAGACTACCGTGCATGGAAAATAATTTTAGTTAAAGAAAGGTTTTAGAAATTGTCCATGCACTAGCAATTACCGTACCTCATTATCTAGATTTTTCAAGAAGTATGAATCCTTACCATGTGTTTGATGCACAATATAAGGACCTAACCACAAAGATTCAAACTTCTTGTGCTTCCCCTTATCTTCATCTCTAGCATTCCATTGGAGAACCATATCATTAGGCTGAAACTTTCTATCACTAGCTCTTTTATCAAATAAGTACTTCATCTTTTTGCTGGGCCTTCAAATTTTTCTTCTATCCTTCTCTTCTAATTTCCTCCAATTCTACAAGATGTGCCATTTTGTCCTGCATAGAATCAGTTGTCTCTAAATCTTCATCATTGATAAACTTATACACAGGAAGCAAGTTGTTCAATGGAAACCTTGCTTGAAGGCCATACACTAGCTCAAAATGGGATTTTCTAGTAGCTTTCTTCATAGTAACTTTATCAGCCCACAAAGCCATCTTTAACTTTTAATGCCAAGCTCTTTTGTTGTTCTCTAAAGTTTTCTTCAAAATCTGCAGAATACTCTTATTGTTGGATTCTGCTTGTCCATTGCTTTGTGGGTGATAAGGAGAAGAATAAGACATGACAATCCTATTTTCATCACAAAAAATGTTTGAATTCCTCAAACCTGAAGCACATGACATTGTCTGTTATTAATTTGACAAGGACACCAAATTTGGTGAGTATGTTGTCCATCAAAAAATCAATTACAACTCTGCTAGTTGCCTTTTTAGTAGGAATTGCTTTGATACATTTTGTGAAGTAATCTATGGAAACCAAAATCCAACCGTGTCCACCACTAGATTTCTTTGTGAACTCTCCAATAAAATCTATTCCCCACATAGAAAAAGGTGCTTCACCTATCACTGGATTCAATAATAGAGCACCTAAATATTTCAACTTGGAACAAAACTTCTGACATGATTCACACTTCTGCAAAAACTTGAAAGTTCTCTTAAATAAACAGGGCCAATAATAACCAGCTCTTAAAATCTTGTGGGTAGTTGTTCTGGCTGAATAATGCCCTCCACAAACCACGACATGCATTTCTTTTAAGACCTCATCATCCTGTCATTCATCTAAGAATATAAATAACACACCATTTCTATATTTCCAATACAAATCACCCTATATCAGTGTGTATTTTTGGGCTTGCAGCTTGAGAGTTCTTTTCTGATTATCAGTCATATTCTCAAAGCAATTGGTATTCTTAATAAAATAAACAATATCAGAGTACCAAGACTGCATCTCAATGCTAAAAACTAAATGATCCTCTAATCCAACATTATTTACTTGCACCATATCCATCCTCTCTTCTATCATAAGCTTAGTTAAGCCTACTCCTCGTACCAATTTTGTAATATGGATTTCTAAATTGAACTCCTGAACCCTATTAATCCATTTACATCTTTTGCTAGAAACTTTTGACTGGGTAAGAATATCCTTAACTATTGCATGAGGCACATATGCAGTCACCTTAGCACAAACCAGATAGGGTCTGATTGTTTTGACTTCCTTAACTAATGCATATGCCTATTTCTCCATCATTTCATATTTCAGCTCTGTTGCTTGTAGGGATTTACTAAAAAATGCAATAGGGTGTTCATATCCCTCTTCATCCTTTTGTAATAAGACAACTGCAATTGTGTGAAATGATGCAAATGAAAATAATGAGAAGGTCTTATCATAATTAGGAGACTTTAGGACAGGTGCTTCCTGGATTGTTTTTTTTTAAAAATTTTTTTTTTCTTTCAAATGCACCTTTTGCTTCACCATCCCATTCAAACTTTGTATTTTTCTTCAATAGTTTTACTATCGATTTGACAACTTCTGCAAAGTTTACAATGAATCTTCTCACAAAATTGATCTTTCCTAAGAAAGATTGCAATCCTTTGATATTTTTGGGAGCAGTGACCTTTTGGATAGCTTCTACTCTTTCTAGATCAATTCTAATTCCTTCCTTTGACACAATATGCCCCAATAACTTCCTTTCTGTTACTACAAATTGACATTTTTAGGATTCAGTGACACACCATACTCCAAGGCTTTATTGAAAATCCTTTCCGAGTGGCCACATGATGAAGGGTGCTCCCCTTAATACCACAAACACATAACATAAACAGAGAAACAACAACAATTTGCAAAAATAAAAAATGGGCTTCTTATTATCTCCACAAATGTGGAATTACAAATTTTAGAATTATAATATGTAAAGCCACATGGGCATTTTCCCTTATAATATTCTATAGGACAAAGCCTCGAATCATTACCTAGATCTACCCAGAACTGTCATAGACAACACTACACACCTTTCTTATATAGACAATTTCCACCACTCGAGAAAGTTCCAAAAATTTAACCCTTAAGGTCGACTTCCCTAAGAATTATTTTATTTTCATTTTATTTTACATAGGGTCGGCTCCAAATAATTACAAAATATGTTTTTAGGTACCCCAACTTCCAGACGCCATAACTTTCTAACAGTAGCTCTATTTTTCTACTATAACAACTTTTCAGAAATGACAAGACTTGATCTACAGTGCCTGACTCGTGCAAGCTCTAGTCAATCGGGGGTCGATCGCAATTCAGAGCCTCTAAGGCCTTCAAAATTGAGCTCAAATATTTTGTACCCAAAAAACTCAATAACTTCATTGATACAGATGATATGACAATGAAACTCAACTGGTAGGCTGATATGACTAAGATGAACCTCCACCTGTGAAATCAGAACATTCTGAGATTGTATGACCAACTTACTAAAAATGGTAAGTTTCCATAAATAGTAGCTCTGCGTGAGATAACCCTTATTGAAAAGAAACCAAAAATATTTTTGGGTGATGCAAGATTGGTCTTACACCCAAGATGCTCCTGCATCAGACACCCGAGGTAATTTGAGAAGTGACCCTATCACGACTCAGGTGTGAAGAGGAAAACCAAGACAGTTAACCTCCTCTTTGTCAGCCATGATGAATCTTCAACATGTCATCCTTTCCATTTGGCTAGATATTCTTCATATGTCATGTTCCTAGTACTTCTGCCAACACAACTATCCAGTATGTCCTCAATCTCCTTGGTAGTTGAAGTAGTTGCTGGAATACTCCACTGTGCTTCTATGATCTCATCTTCAACACCCCCTTCATAGTACTTTATCAAATCTGAAATGTTAAATACTGGTGAAATATTCAGCTCAGTAGGCAATTCTACCTCATGCATTTCCTGAATCACGCTTCTTCAGTATCTTACATGGCCCAAACTTCTTCATTTTCAGCTTGTTATATGTACCAACTGAAAATCTCTCCTTCCGCAAATGAACCATGACTTCATCGCCAACCTGAAATTCTTATGCCTTCTTTTCTCATCTGCCTTAGCCTTAAACTGCACATTCATATTGGTAATGTGCTTCCTCACCTCCTCATGGATGTTCTTCAAATGTTCTGCAAAATCCTCAGCTTCAGCACTATTTATCTCTCCTTTATCTATCTTCCTCAACTCATATGCATTTCTGGGACTACTTCCATATACAATCTGGAATGGTGATTTACTAGTGCTCATGTTGACATAATTAGTGTATGCAAATTCCGCCTGTGGTAAAATCAAATCCCATCATGTTGGCCTATCTCCAACCAAACATCTCTGCAAATTTTTCAAATTCATATTCACAACCTCTGTCTGTCCATTAGTCCGTGGATGATGTGATAAGCTAAACTTCAAATCTATCTTTAACTTCTTCCACAATGTGCGCTAGAAATATCCAACAAACTTAGTGTCCCGATATGAAACTATACTTTTTGGCAAACCATGTAGTCTTGCCACTTCTTTGAAAAACAATTCTGCCACATGAACTACATCATTAGTCTTCTTGCAGGGAATAAAATATGTCATCTTTGAAAATCTGTCAACCACCACAAAAATTGAATCATGTCCCCACTGAGTCTTTGGTAAACCAAGAACAAAGTCCGTACTGATATCCTCCCAAGGATTTTCTGGTATAGGTAATGGTTGATACAACCCTGTATTTTGCTTTACTCCTTTTGCCATCTGACACACTCTACAACTTTGTACAAACTTCTTGACATCTTGCTGCAATTGTGGCTAGTAATAATTCTCACTAACCAAAGCAAGAGTTTTGTCATGACCAAAATGTCCAGCCAATCCTCCACTATGCTTATCCTTGATGAGATTCTCCCTCATAGAACTTCATGGAATGCACAACTGACTCCCTCTAAATAGCATATCATCCTGAATGATGAAATCCAACCACTTTGTTTTGTCTAGACTAACAGGTTCTTTACAAGCTTTCCAAACTTCACCAAAATCAAGATCCTCTGGATACAAATTCTTGAGTTCCTTGAACCCAACCACCTCAATCTGCATCTCTGTTAGCAAAATTTGTCTTCTACTAAGTGCATCTGCAACCCTGTTAGACTTTCCACTCTTGTGTTTCAAAACAAATGTATAACTCTGCAAAAACTCAACCCATTTCAAATGCCTTTGATTCAACTTTCCTTGACTATTCAAATATTGCAAATCTTGATGATAAGTATACAAAACAAACTCCTTAGGAAGAAGATAGTGTCTCCACTTCTTCAATGCCTGAACTATACCATAAAATTCCTGATCATAAACAAAATATTTTCTCTTGGCATCATTTAACTTCTCACTGAAATAAGCAACAAGTTTACCTTTTTGACTCATAACAACTCTTATTGCAGTACCACTAGCATCACAATATATTTGAAATGCCCTATTAAAATCTGGAAGTGCTAAAATAGGTTGTTCTGTAACTTTTTGTTTCAACAGTTTAAAACTTTTATTTGCCCTAGTAGTCCACTTAAACTCTTTTCTATCTCCTCTCATTGTTTCTGTCAAGGGTCCACAAATACTACTAAACCTCTTAATAAATTTTCTGTAAAAGATAGCCAAACCATGAAAAGATCTTACCTTAGTAGAACTCCTTGGGGTAGGCCATTCAAGAATAGCCTGCACTTTCTCTGGGTCCATTTTAAAACCTTCTATTGAAACTACAAATCCCAAATACACTAACTCCTTCACAAAACTACACTTCTTCAAATTAATCAACAATTTCTCTTCCCTTAACTTCTCAAACATCATACGAATATGCAACATATGCTCCTCCAATGTCTTACTAAAGATCAAAATGTCATCTAGGTAAACAATGACAAACTTACCCATAAATTCTTTCAGAACCTCATTCATGAGCCGCATGAAAGTGGTCGGTGCATTAGTTAGCCCAAAAGGCATGACTAAACACTCCTACAGTCCTTCATTTGTCTTGAAAGAAGTCTTCCATTCATCTCCTTCTCTTATTAGAATCTGATGATATCCACTCTTCAGATCTATCTTTGAAAAATACATAGCTCCACTCAAACAGTCCATAATATCACCCATTTGTGGCAATGGAAACCTATACTTGATTGTGATCTTGTTTATAGCCCTGAAATCTGTACACATCCTCCATTCTCCATTTTTTTTCGATGCTAATACTGCTGGTACAACACATGGACTTAGGCTCTCCTGAATCAACCCCTTTTGTAACAACTCATGTACTTGTCTATTCAACTCTTCACTTTCTATTGGTGTCATTCTGTGTGTTGCCTTATTTGGCAAACTAGCTCCTGGAATCAAGTCCATCTGATGACTAATCTTCCTTACTAGTGGTAATCCATCAGGAACATCAATAAATCTGCAACTTCTACAGGTACATCTTCTACTTCCTCTTTACCAGCTTTTGGAATTAAAGCAAAACACACATGCTCATGCCTCATACCATCTAAGAGCTTTCTTCCATCAACAAAAGTTATTCTTGCATTACCACATACCTTTTCTTCTATTTCCCTCAATGGCTTTAGCTTATGTCGCACTCCATCCTTTGTCAGGGAATAGATATTCGCACGACCATCATGTACAACACGCCTGCCAAACTGCCATGGTCTACCCAACAACATATGACATGCATCCATAGGTATGATATCACATAGTACCTCGTCAAGGTATCCGCCAATCTTGAACTTTACTAGGCACTATTCACTGACTATGACCTTGTGGTCATCCTACACCCAGGCAATCCGATATGGATGTGGGTGTTTCTATCTCTTGATCTTCAACTTTGTGACCATCTCTTCTGACACCAAATTGTCAATTCTTCCACTATCAATAATCACATCACAACACTTATCCTCACACTTGCACCTGGTGCGAAACATGCTCCTCCTTTCCTCGGGTTCATTCTCACCACTCATCAGGACTCTTCTGTTAATTGGCGTTTCTCTTCTTTTAGCATCTTCATAATGTGATGATCTGACATCTTCATCTACATGTGCAACTCTATCCTGGCCTTCAGTTCTCCTATCTGTCCTTCCTTGGCATTGAGGACATTCATATGCCCTATGACCTTTTTCTCCACAATGAAAACATGTTCCACGGAAGCCTATTTTTCCTGAACCTTGTCCTCTTCCTTTTTTATTTCTATTATTCTGATCGTAGAAATGATTGGAACTATTTCCTCTCTGATTTTGACTGCTACTGGCTTCATCCTTCTTTTTCGGATCTTCTTTTCGGCCACCATATGACTGTCCACCAGATCTTCCACCACGTCCTCTTCTGTTTTGTTTGCTCTCAAACTTCTTGTTCAACTTTTCCTCTACTTTTAGGGAAAATTGGTATGCCTCTTCAATACTATTCATTTGAATCAAATTCAACTCCTCTTGAATGCTGGGCTGAAAACCCAATAAGGTAACGAGCAACTTTCTCCTTAGCAGCTTCCACATGGCCTGTTCTGAGGAGGATTCGATAGAACTCCTCTATATACTCCTGAACAGATCTTCTTGCTTGCTTCAAACCTTGCATTTTCTTCAGTAGGTCAAGCTCATAATCAACAGGAATAAACTGTCGCTTCAATTTATCCACCATCTGATCTCATCTTGTGATTTTATCATTTCCTCTTCTATTTCACTCCAATTGAATCTCTTGCCACCAGATCTTCGCATGACCCTTCAGTCTCGCCTTTGCAAACTTGACCTGATCAAGATCCTCAACATTTTCATACTCAAAATATTCTTCTAATTCATTGATCCATTCAATCAACTCCTCTGGGTTAAGATTTCCTGAAAATGCAGGAACCTCAATCTTAGGTCTTTTTCTGATCTTGGAAATGGCCCAAAAAAGTCTTTCTTCTTCCTGGTTCAAAATTTCGCCTTCTCCTTCTTGATCATAATTTCCTTCTTTTTCAACTTCATCCTCGCTTTCATCTCTGACATTAAGATTCATTCCTCTGCAAATCTCTTCTTGCAATGCTTGCACTTGTCTTTGGAGCGCTCTAACCTCAGGTGTCACACCACCAGCTTTTCCGCCATATTCCCTTTGTGGAGGCATTTTCACACTGCTCGCTGAAACTCTAAACCATGGTCCTAGTGCAAACTACCTCATAGTCGAGGATCTATCTACACACTCAGGAACTCCCGCTCTGATACCACTTGATGAAGGGTGCTCCCCTTAATACCACAAACACATAACAAAAACAAAGAAACAACAACAATTTGCAAAAATAAAAAATGGGCTTCTTATTATTTCCACAAATGTGGAATTACAAATTTCAGAATTACAATATGCAAAACCACATGGGCATTTTCCCTTACAATATTCTGTAGGACAAAGCCTCGAATCATTACCCATATCTACCCAGAACTGCCCTAGACAACACTATAAACCTTTCTTAAATAAACAATTTCCACCACCCGAGAAGGTTCCAAAAATTTAGCCTTTAAGGCCGACTTCCCTAAGAATTATTTTATTTTCATTTTATTTTACATAGGGTCAGCTCCAAATAATTACAAAATATGTTTTTAGGTACCCCAACTTCCGGAGGCCATAACTTTCTAACCATAGCTCCATTTTTCTATTATAACCACTTTTCAGAAATAGCAAGACCTGATCTACAATGCCTAACTCACGCAAGCTCTAGTTAGCCAGGGCTCGATCACGATTCGGAGCCTCTAAGGCTTTCAAAATTGAGCTCAAAGATTTCATACCCAAAAACCTCAATAAATTCACTGATATAGATGATATGACAATGAAGCTCAACTGGTAGGCTGATATGACTAAGATGAACCTCCACCTGTGAAATCATAACATTTTCAGATTGTATGACCAACTTACTAAAAATAGTAAGTTTCCATAAATAGCAGCTCTGCACGAGATAGCCATTATTGAAAAGAAACCAGAAATATTTTTGGGTGATGCAAGATTGCTCTTACACCCAGGATGCTCCTGCATCACCACAGTGGTCCTTTGTCTTCTTGGAATATGCAATCAAATCATCTTGATAAATAATCATGAATATATCAAGAAATTCTTTAAATGCAACATCCATGGCTCTCTAAAATATTGCCCTTGCATTCATGAGACCAAATGACATCCTAACATAAACATAAGTCCCCAATGGAGTAGTAAATGCGGTCTTAAATTGCTTCGATTCCTTCACTAATACTTGATTATAACCCAAGAATCCATCCATCATTAACAATATATCACAACTGGTAACTTTATGCAACATAGCCTCCATGTTAGGCAAAGAGTAGTTATCTTTTAGAGATGCAACATTCAAATCTTGGAAAACAACACAAACCCTTATGTCACCATTCTTTTTTCTAACTGGGACCAAGTTGGAAACTCAAGTTGAATGTCTAATGGGTTGAATTATCCCTGCGTCTCTCATTTTTATAAGTTCCTATTGTATTTTGGGGGCTAACAATGGATTAATTGGTCTTTTCTTTTGTCTGAAAGGTTTGGTATCTGGTTTCAACGGGATCTCATGTTGGAACAAGTCCTCCCTATATGCTTTTAGGTTTTACCAAGAAAATACATGCTTGTGTTTTCTTAACAATTTTATTAAATTTGCCCTAACATGGGAGTCTAACTTCCTTCCAATATATATGAACTGTGGTGATGTTTTTGATCCCAAATTGACTTCTTCCAAATCCTCAATTTTAGCATTTGACTTCTTCAAATAATCATCCTAACCACTGAAAAATTCCTCTACCTCTACAAGCCCCTTAGGGATCTAATTAGAGTTTAATTGTACACCTTCATATTCAAAAACAATGTCCTTGTCATCTATGACCTCAACTAAAGTATTATAGTTAACATGTTGGTCTTCACAATGGTCTAGGCATTGAATAAATTTGAGTATATCCTGATCATTCTCAAAAAAATTCTATTTGTAAACATTATCATGCACGACTAGTGTACTCTTAACCTCCAAAATGGATACCCCACTTAAGGTCAAATCATCATCCTTTAAAGATACATTTTCTAAGAAATCAGCCATAATATTTTTTGACCTTTCTATCCATTTAATGTTAAATTCATCAAATAACTCAATTTGATCCCAAACAACATGCTTACACAATTTAAGTCTATCATTTTTTTACAGCACACTGAGATCTGACCTGTGCTACTACCAACTTAGAATCCCCAAAAACTTTTACAGACTTGACACCATGCCTAGTTGTAATGTCTAAACCCAAAAGTAGAGCCTCATACTCAACAATATTATTTGTGCATTGAAAATCCAACAAGAAAGAATAATTAAAGGTGTTACCTGCTGGGGAAATGAATAAGACACTAGATCCAGATCCTTGTTTTGAGAAAGCTCCATTAAAGTACATTTGCCACAAGCCACACTATTATGATTTCAGTTCCTCCACCAATGGATCAATATTTCTACATCATGGAAGTATCTTCTCAACTTTGAAATTCTCCATGTCAACATCTACATAACAGTTGAGTATATTTTCTTGCACCTTTTTAACAATTACTAGTGCTTGTGGCTCCCTATACAATTTTACCTCATTCCCATTGACTAGGATTGTTTCATATGACAAATCCAATTGTACATGCCCTCCAACTACTGCAGCCAATTCTCTTGATAACAACATGCCATAATGTGGTTGTGTACCCACAACAACAACAACATCCATCTTGTAAGTGGCCTTAGGGAATGCAATAATCCATTTGGATAGATACTGTCCATTATGTTTTGATGGTATTCCTGGCCAACCAAACGTCATCCCAAATGAGGTAAGAGATAAGATCCCTAGATTTAGTGGAAATAATGCTATTTCTTGTGAAGAACACCTTAAAACCTTCACTGACAAGATGAATGACTTTGAGATTGAGCATGAGGGCATAGTGATGAAATTGTTTGTCCAATCTATGAATGAAGATGCTAGAGAACTGTATAGAGGATTGCCTGAAAATAGTATAGCGTATTGGGATGAATTTGTCAGATGTTTTAAGGAGCAATATGGTGAACATGTTAACTCAAGTTTCATGCTTAATGAGTTTAAAAATATCAAGAAATTTCTAAATGAAAGTATGACAAAATTCAATAATAGGTTTCAAAATGCCATGAATAAACTATTTCAGGTCTTGATATTAGATGAAGAAGTGTGTTTAACAACCTATTTTAATGCAGTTGATGGAAAGACGCCATATCTTTAGAGGGATAAAAATCCACAAATGTTGAGGGAAGCTTTCAAAATGGCTATTAATATTGGGAAAAGATCTGCTAGGAAAATATCTAACTTACTGAGGATAAAGATCCTCCTTCACTTTGAGCTCCACAGACTCAGGCAGGTGTACCTTCTTGATTTACCATTTCTTAGTAAATCATACATTGGATATGTGCCTTTTAACACAATTTTTAAACATTCATCATACAAAAATTGTAAATAAAAGATTTGAGTTAATTTTGAAGATTTTCTGCAACTTTGGAACATGACCAGTGCTAAAATCCTAGGGCACAAAGTCTAAACGAATATACATCCACTTAACATATTAATGAAGACATTTCAAACCCATGAAAGACGTCTATGCCTTACACAAAAAATTTAAAATTTCATTACAAGATCATAAGATTTGTAAACCCTCCCTAAAACCCTTTGAAATAATCTTTAGGGCTTATACTTTTCTTGAAAGCAACTTGCAACTATTTCACAATCTACCTTATAGATTGATGAACCAGAAATGCCTTACAATCCTAATTCATAAGAAATCAAAGGAAACATACAAAGACAATCAAGTAATGAAAAGAGGCTTAAAATTGTATTTTCATTAATACCTCAAGCTTCAATACATTCAAGAAGAACTAAGTACCCTCATAAAATAGCCAAAGGTCTCAGACCAGAGTTGTATATATTTTTCTATCTCAGTTTTCCCAGAGAGAGCCCTAAATGATCTTGGGAATCCTTTTATAGAGCAAGGATGGCAACAAGCTTCAGATCATTCAGGCAAAGTAAATTGTCAACCACCACAACAACTTGTGACAACACAAAGTTATTATAGATATCAGATTTTAGTGGTGACCCTCGAAAACAAATAAGATCTGATTGACTGACATAACATTCATTCATCAATTCCCTATCTGCAATTTTGCCCTTTCCATTTCTACAAAAAAAATCGGATTTGATCAAAATATGTTAAGGTTTTAGGAACGTTGCAAATGTAATAGCACTCCTATTGTATGTGTTTTCCAAATGCAACAATCTCTTGCATTTATATAAGAATGAGCCAAGAAGAGACATGTCTATTCATTATTATGTAAATAATATAATGACAATTATGATTATATATATACATACATATATAATATCTCTTGAGTATTATATTAATTTCTCTAATATTTACATTATATATATATATATATATATATATATATATATATATATATATATATATATATATATATATATATCTTCACTAGTATTGACTCATAGTGTTTATCTGACTGAAGCTACAAAACATCAACAAAATCCTATCTGCCTGGCTCACTGACTCCATTTCCTTGTCATCCATTTACCAACCCTGTAGAAAATACTTCATCAAATTTTAAAACTGCAACCTCAATGGGTAAAAACCAGAGCATTTCGCATCATGAATCAAAATTCAAAACAGAGTCGTCGATCAAAACCCTCTCAGCATATTGTGTGGTTCACAAAAAGTCAAAAGACCGACGACCTCCACATCACCCCACATGGCTACTAAATCAATCAATCATAAAGCGACATCTCAACTTCACATGGTGCCCAGGCCCCACCTTTTTTCCTCTTCATCAAACTAGACACGCATCAACAATGCACGATGCCTTGATTAGTATCTTTCTTGTGGTTTTTGATCACAGGATTATGCCTATCGTCCGATCAAAACATATCTCACCATACTTTACTACCTTTTCAAATTGTGCAATGTGACATCATCTTGGACACATGTTGCCAAGGCGCGATGCCTTGATCAGTAATTAGTGAGCATCTTTTGATTGAGGGATTACGCCAACCATCTGATCAAACTCCACCTAACTGCGCTTTATCTTCTTCAAAACCGGTCCCATGATCACAGGGAGGACACTTGTCACTCAGGCATGATCTCACGAAGACTGAAAGGTATGCAACTTCGGTTAGTGACATCACGCCCGCTGTTGGATCAAACTTGATCTACTCGATGTCTATCTTCTGCTTTAGTCTAGACCAAGGTCCCACCACTAGCTACGTGTCACTGAGGCATGATGCCTTGAAGGGTAAACTCCGCACATCTTTTGGTCACAAGATCGCACCCACCGAAAGATCAAAAGGGATCTGACTTGCTTTTAAAACATGATGGAGACTTTAGACTTAGGAAAAATATTAAAACATGGCTCCTGCTAGGAAACATAACTTAAAAGGACTTGGCCCCTTTCAACGACAATTTGAGACACATGTTTTAAAATGACTTTAAGTGACTCCCAAAAAGTAACGAAGAAATATGAAAAACCACGGGAGATTTAGATTTTAGAACAAGGAAAACAATTAGGGCTTGGATAAAACAAAACCTAGGATTTCAAGAACATGATTTCAGACACAACATAATACAAAAAATATTGCAGTCCTAACAGGTTGCACAGTCATATTCATAGACAATTCGTGGAAGGTTACTAAAGGCTCATTGATTACAACAAAATGGGCAAAGGTAGGTACATTGTATTTATGTACTAGCAATACTAATTATTCCATTTCTCTAACTTCCATAGGAACGAATAGAACTCTATGGCACAATTGACTTAGGCACTTGAGTGAGAAGGGGATGAAGCTTTCTCCATTCTAAGAATTTATTACCAGGTTTGAAACAAGTTGATTTGGATTTTTGTGAAAACTATATTTATGGAAAACAAAAGAGGGCCATATTTCTTAGGGTTGGGAAGGAAAAGAAAAGTGAAAAGTTAGAACTTGTGCATTGTAATGTATGGGGACCAACCTAGGTACCATCTATTGGTGGGTCTTATTATTATGTTACTTTAATTAATGATGCAATTGGAAAAACTTGGGTTTATTTCATTCACCAAAAAATTGATGTATTTTAAGTCTTTAAGAAATGGAAAGCTTTGGTTGAAAATGAGACAAGAAACAAGCTAAAGTGTCTCAAATCAGATAATGGAGGTGAATATTGCAGTAGAGAGTTTGATAGTTATTGATCATACCATGGGATTCGTAGACAAAAGACAGTTCCTATAACCCCATAAGAAAACAATGGGTCTAAAAGGATGAACAAAACTATCATGGAGCATGCAAGAAGTATGAGATTGCATATAGGATTGCCTTTGCAGTTTTGGGAAAATGTTGTAGATATTGTTGTTTACTTGATAAACTGAGGGCCTTCAAGTTCCTTGAATGGTTGTATTTTTGAGGAGGCATGGATAGGAAAAAGGTAAACTACTCATTGCTGAAAACTTTTGGTTGTGAAGCATTTGTCCACATTGACATAAAAAATCGATCAAAGCTTAAGGAAAAATCTAAGTGTATTTTCATTGGATATGGAATTAATGATTTTGGTTATTATTTATGGGATTTTGAGAATCACAAAATCATTAGGAGTAGAGATGTCATATTCAATGAAAAGGTCAAGTAGAAGGATCAGATATAGGGCAAGAAGCAAGAAGAGGAACACACAAAACACATGGTGCTTGATGACATCCCAATAAATATAGTCCTGCTAGTGCTAGAGAATATTGAACAACCAAAACCCCAACAAATTCCTAAAACTCTAGTAAGAAGATCTTCCAAGATAAGTAGACCTCCTAAATGATATTCCCCTTCATTATATTATGTATTATTGATTGATTTTGGTGAACCAGAAAGTTATGTAGAAGCAATGCAGGTTAAAACCAAAAAAAGTGGGTGTAAGGAATGAAAGAGGAGATGGATTTCTTGATACAAAATCAAACTTGGGAGTTGAATTGCCTAGAGGTAAAAGAGCATTGCCTAAAAAATGGATTTATAGGTTAAAGGAAGAACGTGGAGGCAATAAAAAATACAAGGCTAGACTTGTGGTAAAAGGTTTTGCACAGAAAAAAGGTATTAATTTTGATGAGGTATTTTCCCCTGTTGTTAAAATGACTTCAATTCGAACTATTCTAAGTCTTGTGGCCATTAAAGATTTGCATCTAGAACACTTAGATGTCAAGACAACTTTTTTCCATGGAGATTTGGAGGAGATTTATATGCAACAACCATAAGGATATGAGGTCAATGGTAAGGAAAATTTAGTGTGTAGGTTAAAGAAGAGCTTGTATGGGCTGAAACAAGCACCCCAACAATGGTATTTGAAATTTGACAGTTTTATGGTTGAACAAGGTTACAACAGATGTCATTCTAATCATTGTGTTTATTTCAAGAGATTGGATAATGGTAGCTATATTATCCTTTTACTATATGTTGATGTTATGCTTGTTGTCAGGTCTAATATGCAAAATATAAATGACCTTAAATAGAAATTAGCACAATCATTTGCTATGAAGGATTTGGGTGCATCAAAACAAATCCTTCGTATGCGAATAACTAGGGACATGAAAAATTACCCATTGACATTGTCTCAGAGTGATTACATAGAAAAGGTGTTTAATGGATTTCAAATATAAGGCAAAACCAGTTATAACACCTTTGCTTAGTCACTTTACATTATCCAAGAAGATGAGCCCCAAGACACAAGAGGAGATGGAGTACATGTCTAAGACTCCATAGTCTTCAACAGTTGGTAGCCTGATGTATGCCATGGTGTGTACAAGGCCAGATATTGCACATGCAGTGGGAGTTGTGAGAAGGTATATGAACAATCCTGGAAAAAACTATTGTAATGCGGTAAAGTGGATTCTCGAGTATTTGAGAGGTACAAAAACTTAGTTTTTATGTTTTGGAGGCTCCCATTCCACTTTACAAGGCTATGTTGATTCAGATTTAACAAGAGATATTGATAGTGGGAGGAGCACTACAGGGTATCTAGATTGCAAAAGGTTGTAGCACTTTCAACCCCAAAAGAAGAATATGTTGCTGCTACAAAGGCTAGTAAGGAGATGATTTAGTTACAAATGTTTATGGAGGAATTTGGCAAGACACAGGAGAATAGCAGGTTGTATAGTGACAATCAGAGTGCAATTCACCTTGCAAAGAACTTAACCCTTTATTCTAAGACCAAACATATCCAACTTCAGTATCATTTCATATGCTCAGTTTTAGAGAGTGGACAATTGAAGCTAGAGAATATAAATACTAGCAAGAATCCTACAGATATGTTGACCAAGGCAGTAACACGAAAGAAACTGACTTCCTGCTCAATTTCTATTGCTCTTCAAGCTTGATCATAGTGGAAATAAGAAACAATCAAGTTTAGGTGTATCAATCCAATGGTAGCTTCAGGGGTAGCAGTGTTGCTACAGGAGTGGTCTCCAAGTGGGAGATTAATTGGTGTGGAGCTTGATTAGTCTCCAAGTGGGAGGTTATTGGTTTGTGGTGACTAGTCATGTAAGTACTATACACTCGTTGGGTAGAGGTGTCAGCTGAAGGGCTAGTGTAATGTTGGTGCGAAGTGTTACTGTGGAAAAATGTTCTCATACATACAAGGATAATATTATGAGAATATTCTTTTAGGGTTAGGATTTATTTTGTTAGCCAACATTTTAAACCGCCTAAAAGGGGCATGATAAATAAGCGGTTGTGTGACTGATGAGGAATTGTATCCGATTGTAATTTTTTCTTCACTGGATAATAAAATAAGTGGACAATTGTTTCTAGTGGATGTAGCCCATATTAGGTGAACCACGTTAAATCTCTATATTATTTGTTTTTCTGTCTTCTCTATTTCTGCATTATCTAAATATTGTTTATTGCTCATATCTGCCTAAACCCTAACAACTTAGAAACTACAACCAATTTTTGACAATTTTTTTCTTACATATTTTTAAGATAATATTGATAACCAATTCAAATTTTAATGTCAAATTGCCTAATTTTTTTTTTGAATTTTCATCACCACTTAAGAACCTAATTTAATCCACTATGATCCTACACATACTCTATTGTCTACAACCATATATTCAAAATTATAAAGCCAATATAAAAAGAGGGTTTGCCTAGGAAAACATGACACTAGCAATTCAAAAACATCCCCAAAGATATTTTAAAATATTGTTATCTTAAGAAACATTCAAATATCAATGATTACACTTAAACGAACTCTACTAGATCAAATTACCGACTAGATATTCCTGCTACACTTTTACTCCAACCCACAAAGATTTCTAAGATTATTGAAAACTTGAAACATTAAACAATTGGAAAACAATTATATATTTTCCCCACATCAAGATTTTACAGAATAGCAATATTCTCCGTAAAAAATATTTCATTTTACCAACTCCACGCCTTCATTAAATCAAAGGAAATTAATAGTTACTGTAAAAAGGATTTATTCCCTTAGACTTTACACCCTGGACAATGCCAAAATTTAGTACCTTCAACATGTACAAAAATTCAACCAGGAGGGACAAAAAGATCATCTCACAGACTTCGATGGGAGAATCGAAAGCACTTTCTATAAAATAAACTGATATTCAATTTGGACAAAACCCCCCAAAACCAGGATTTGGTGCTCTCACATGGAGTGGATGAATGAATGAATGAATGAATTTTTTTTTAATGAAGTATGATTGGGCCTGCCAAAATCACGACTTTGAGTCATTGCCTCTTAAAAGGGGTCCCATGTACAGTGGGTCACTGCTCATAGATTCGTCCAAACTGCAAATGTCCAGCGATGCATCACATGCCTACATTATTATTAACAATGCCTAAAGCTCTCAGCACCCCCACCCGGAGATCTGGAACAAAGAAAAGCATTCACTCACTTGGAACCACTGCAACAATGGCGAATGATCGGTGTCTCTACAGTTCACTTCTGTGTTATGTGGTTGTAGTGCTTCTTGGGTTGAATCCCATTTTGGTTGTTTCAACCAAAGATTTACAACAATGGAATATACTCAGTCCAAAGAGGAACAGGGCAAAATACAGCTTGAAGAACTACTGTGAGAGCTGGAGAATGAATGTGGAGCTCAACAATCTCAGAGATTTTGAAGTGGTTCCAGGAGAATGCATATTCTATATTTCCAATTACATGACATCTACACAGTACAATGTGGATCAAGAAAGAGCAGTGGAAGAGGCGCTTGTGCATCTTACAGCCCTTCAATTAGCAGGAGATGGGAAGAACGCCTGGATCTTTGATGTTGATGATACCTTGCTCTCCACACTCCCCTTCTTTAAACAGCACAGCTATGGGTAAATTTGGAGCCCATCATAGAATTTATGCTGCTATGTTTGGTTTTTGTTTGTTGGGTTTGTTCTGTTTTAACAGCTTTTTGTACAGTCAAGGTTAGTACCTGTATTATTTAAGGGTTTACCCTTTTCTAAAATGATGTGGACCTTAGATTCTTTGATTAACTAAAATGACAGTAAAATGGAACTGCTTAAAACATACTAATAAGTATGATTTATTGAAAAGTGGAGGTATTCAAAAGATTGTTTTTGAAATCAATAATTGTGTTTGATTTGATTCAAGAAACAATATATATACAATTGATTTAAGAAACAATCTTTTGAATACTACATACAATGTAGAAACTAATGCAATTAGAATATCAAATTGTATTTTTTTTTAACATAATTGAATTTTTTATCAACAAAAAGTCTAAGCCAATAAAGAATATATTAAAAGTAATATATAGAAATACTTACATTTAGTATTTCCATCAAGTATATCAGAACTAAGAAAAGACCTAAAATTACTACAAATCTTCTGCCAAAAAAGAGTCTGAATCCTAAAACATCCATATCAACAAGAGCATCATATAGCCTCAAAAAGATGCTCTGAAAGTTTCATGACAATCTTAATTACCCAACATAATATCTTATGTAAAACCACCCAAGCAAAAACTACTAGCTATTCGACCAAAAAATTGCAACAACTATCGATCAGTTTATGATTGTTACACACAAAAGAGTTTCTTGTCACAAAAACTACTCAACTATCCAGCTCTAATGACAGTAATTTTATAAACCAAAAATTTAAAGAGCAAGGGCTTCACTGAGCCCAGAAGAACTTGATCCAAAGCTGGCAAGGAAGATATCGTTATGATCTTGTGGAAGGCCCAGCTTCCAGATTCCCTTGAGGTGTAGATTGCCCTTTAATCTGCCTAGCAGCCTGGATATCACGTCCACTGGTTCTCCTTGTCTCCCCAGCCCAACGAAGAATCGTTTCTCCTGCCACCTAGTCTGGATCCCAATCTTCAATGTCTGGCAGTTGAGGTCCCTTCTTGTCCATAATTTTAACCAGGTCATTAACCTCCTTGATCATTCAAGCCTCCCCTTCTTCCTCAATCACTAAATTCTGCGCTCTCAGAAAGTTTCTAATCCAGAAGGGTCCTCATTCTTCAGCAATTTATATAAGTTCATGAGAAAATCAATTGTCTCCCTGATGCCGAACCTCCTCGCTCTGAAAATTTGGTGATCCTCTATGACTAAAATGGGATATCTCATAAACATAAACATAAACGTAATTGAAAAGTTTTCAAATCAATCTCATAAACATATTTTGAGAACAGTGGTTGGCACAAACCTGTTTATTCTGATCATGTATGATCCATTTAATATAGAATTAGATAATACAATATCCACTACAAAATTAAAATTTGATACTTATCTCAAGTTTGCTATTTACCATTTTATTCCTAGCTTACAATCTTTGTCAATACATTGAAGATCTATTCATCAGTTTATTCAATTTACAATATTTATCATTTATGGGATCACAGTTTTCATATCATATAATGATTGAGTTTGAAGATCCTATTCCACAGTTTAGGAAAGACGAAACCATTAAACTATAAGGAAAATTTGAAAAAAAAAATAAAAAAATCTTATTTGACTTGGCATCTTGCTGTTATTATTTGTGGGTCAGTCTTGTAATTCTTGCTTTTTTTTTTATCGTTAAGGGGCCGAAGCTGAAGGATTTCTATTAATAATATTATGTTTTCAAAATTAACAGGTGAAAGGCAGAAAAATCTGCAAATGAAGTATCAGAAGTACCCAAAAGACTGAGCAACATTGCTCAGAACCTCCATGAACACCCAAAAAACATCCAAAAATCCAACTTAAACAGTACTGTTAACTAAACTTAACACCCAACTTAAACAAGGTGTGTGATGCTTGATTATACATAAACACACAATTCTATTAACAGCTTTACACTCAGTAGAACAAAAACAATTCATTAAAATTTCTGAAAAGAAATTAGAATATCAGAAAACTGAGAGTTTAAACAAATAGCTGACACGTTCCAATTTATTTCTGATTTAGATTTTAAGAAGCAAATTTTCATAGGAATTATATTTATTCTAAGTGGAATTTTGGTAGTAGAGTTAAATGAAGACGCACAAATTTCAGTGTAGACTGTCATTTGCGATTTTGACTCTCGAAAATGGTGGATCTCATTTTCAAAAGAATTGAACTGGTCTTTCCATTAAGAAATGCTTCAAAAGAGTTGAGTTTTTAGATTTCAAGAAGTTAAGATAAAAGAGAAATTAAGACGTTTATATGATTGGTTCAGAATATTTCATATTCTCTTTCATAAATTTTGTCAAGTAATTTGCATAAATGTTTTAAATTTATCAAGTTTTTAAATATCTGTAATACTTTTTACGCAGTTTTTTCCACATATTTAAAGATATTTTATCGAATAACTGGCAAACCTATTCAAATTTGACGAATTTTCCAAACATCTAGCATAGTCGCTGTAAAACATTTTGTCAAATGATTGATACACTTCCAATTTTGTCATGTCTTCCTCACCTTTCGTTCTCTTTTGAAACATTTTGTCAAACAGTTCTTCCTCAAGATATTTTGTCAGTTTTTCCAAAAACAATTCATCAAACAATTGGCACACTCAATTTCTACAGTTCTCCCAAATATTTGTTCTACTCCGTAAAACGTTTTGTCGAATAGTTGGCACACTTCTTCAATTTTAGCATTTTCCCTAAATATCTATAATATTCTCTTGAAACATTTTGTCAAACAATTAGCGCGCGCACACACATTTTGCCAATTACTCCATGCATTCTCTTGAAACATTTTATCAAAACATTTCTTTCCAACTCTGTCGATTTTTCCATCCGTCATACTCTCTTTGAAACATTTTATCAAACAATTAGCGCACACATACTCATTTTGTCAATTACTCCATTGCAACTAATTTAGCTTCTCGATGCCATCTTGGATAGAAAAACACATAATTCCAATCGTCATTGTCAAAAATTCATCCCTCTTTCTACATTAGAAGAAGGCTTTGCATTGGGACTCTGAAAGCTTCTGAACAAGTAGGTTATGAAATTGCTTACTTGTTTGTTTTACAGCGGGGAGCCAATTGATAAAGATGCGCTAGAGAGCTGGATGGAGGAGATAAAAGCGCCCGCAGTGGAAGCCATTTTGCCTCTTTACAATCAGCTTAAGATGAGCGGAGTGAAGATCATCATCATCACCTGGAGAAGCGAACGTTTAAGGGATGTGACCGCAGAGAATCTGGTGAAGGCTGGTTTTACAGGATGGACGCAGCTGATAATGAGGTACTTCAAATTCATCGATTTCATTGCAAAATTGTCGAAAAGTTTCTCTTTTTCCACATGGATCTAATTGATCTTTGAAAGCAGGGGAGATGGCGATAATGGGAAATCGGTTTCAAGCTACAAATCTGCCAAGAGGGAGGCGCTGGTGAAGGATGGGTTTCGTATTCTTGGCAATGTGGGGGATCAGTGGAGTGACGTCCTCGGTACTAAAGCTGGGATTCGAACCTTCAAACTCCCCAATTCCATGTATTATTCTGCATAAATTATGTGGGTTTAACATGGAGAACAAGTGGAATCGTTTTTGCAGTTGTCCCATCATCAATCCTCCGCTGCGCCTAATTTTCCTGTATCGCGATGAAAAAAAGCTTCGATCTATGAATGATAATTTAAATGATAGTTTGTACAACCAGGTGAAGTAGAATTTTAAGCATATTAATGTTGGTACTACTGAAGCATTTAGCAGAAGAACTTCAATTTTCAGTTGAATTCAAACATTAGATTGTCTATTTATTTTGTTTGGAGTGAATAATATAAATTTTATGTTAAATTATATAAAAATAAAATATACTGTTCACTTTAAAGATGGGTGGAACGAGAGCACACTTCCAATAATTAATTTAAAGGTCCATAGATACAATATCATAAGTAGTTACATTGCTATAGAATTAGATCAATCTCAACAAAAGGGAGAGATGAATTGCAATTAAAGGGATTGTTAAAGAGGTCTTGGGCCATCGAGATTAGGCTTCATAATGTCATAGTATTCTTTTTGTCTTATATTCTATTAGATCAACAAAAGTGATGCGAATAGGGAAGCAACAAGATCTAGTCAAGAGAACCCCCTCTGTCATGCTAATTAGAGATTCCGCCATCACACTAGCTAGTACTTGCATTAACAAGGTGCAATGGTTATGCCGATAGCAACATATGTTCTGTAGTGCATTACAAGGTAGGCAAATTTGGGAAAGAAGCAAACATAATCAAAATTATTCATAGCTAAAATTAAAAACAAGAAAAGTATAGGATGAATAGAACATGATAACTATATTTTGTTCTAATCACTCACCACACGGGTTGTCATGCTCCGTTATTAAATGTGCACAATATGCAATTACAAACCAAGCTTGTTCTCTCAAACCAAGCTTGATAATACAATTTGTGACCTTCAAGCATCAATAATTTAATGACCATCTAATGCATTGAAAACAAATTTGCAAGTTTTGAAGGAGAAATATCAACCAAAAAAAATAGTTTACCACAACAACATTATTTGTAGTACTAAAATTCAGTTGCCCATTGTCATTCTCTTATTTACAGATTACTGCCACATGTATGTTCCATCAATTTTTGGAACTTCTAAAGCAATAGTGAAAGTGTGCATTAAGAGTAGTACTAAAGAGATTGTAAGTTGTAATGTTAGAGAAAGAGTGTGTGGAATATGGCTGAATATAAGTAAATATGTTCATTTTGTTCCTTTTTTGTACTTTTTTTCGATACATGATTTACAATTATTTTTTTACTTCAGAAATGATGGAGTAGCCCAACATCTGGTTATTGTTGTTCAGTAGAACAATAGATTTAAAACAGAGCATTCATTTATTAAGAGAAATCCCAATTGTAGGAAAGGAAAAATTAGGCCCTAAAATAATCTGTTGGAAGAATTCATTGGATCAGGACCTGGGTATTTCTCCTTTCAACAAGATCCTTCAGGGACCAAACAAATTGTGCTAAGATGGAACGATTCTGTACAACATGGTAGAGAAGATCTTGGGACGGTAAAAGTTCAAGTTGAATTCTGGAAATGTGATTGACAAGATTGTACAATTACAATGTCAAAGATAGAAGCTTTGGTTTCAATCTCACTTATATATTCACTTTTCATGCCAGTTACCACATGATGCCACATTTCTTTGGGCATAAATCCAGTGGATTCCAAAGTTATGATTTGCATGATGAGAATGAATGGAGCATGGTCTAGTCTAGGCCCAAAGATCAATGCACGATATATAATGTTTGTGGCGCTTAAAAAATATGTAACTCTTACAATGTTCAATTTGTAAGTGCACAAAAGGCTTTCATTCCTAGAGACAATTGCTCATGGAATTTGTGAGATTGGTGCTCAACTGACTGTGTTCGATAGAGCCTATTAAATTGCAATACCGAAAATGGCAGCACTGACAGATTCATCAATTCCAAAGAAACGTTGCCTGATAAGCCCAATTTCTTTGAATACCCTACAATTAAAAATGATGATTATGAGAAAGCGTGCCTCCAAAATTGCTCCTGCACTGCTTTTACTTTCAATCCGCCTATGCCAAATCTGTACAGTATTGGGAGAGCGGAGTTTAGGATGGCAAAATTTTCAATAAAATTCTAGAAATGTTGTTGAAAAGATTGTACAATTTCAGCGTTGAAGATACTAGCTCTGGTTTCTATCTCAACTATACATTAACTCCTGCTAACAGGAACAACGAGATCTCACATTACATCATGCACAAATCCAGACAATATGAGCAATATGTTTTTCTTGATAAAAATAAATGGAGCATGTTCTAGTCTCAACCTATAGATCAATGTATCGTATATAATATCTATGGTGCTTACGAAATCTGCAACTCCAATAATGTTCAGTTGTGCATTGCATGGAAGGCTTCATCCCCAGAGGTAATCACTTAGGCCCCGTTTGTTTGCAGAATTGGAATTTGAGTCAAAACCTGATTATCTCAAAATAAGGTTTTGAAATTCCGATTTTGTGTATTCGGAAGATAGTTTGGACTGTTTGGTTGATTGGGAAGATGACTGAAACAATCCATCTTTTGCGTTTGGTTGCCAATGTTGATATTAGAATTAGAATTGAGAATTCCTATTTCAAATACCAGTCAATACTGAATGACATGGGGTTTGGCACGGGGCCTAAGGTTTTCGTGAATTTATCTTATTTGTGAATTTTCTATTGTTTATCTCAACCTTAAGATTTGAACCAAGATCATGAACTTGCTCAAAATTCACTGTTTTATGGCGCTACTTGTCAAGCGCATGCATTTTTGCATCTTCTTTCTTATGCATCCTTTACACACAGCTATCTCCATCTTCATTGAGTGGATACGAGAATCTGTATGAACTAATGTTTGTTCAACAACACCCTGTTGCCTCATACGAATAATATCTAGCTGCCAAATCTTTAATGCCATAGATGACTGCCTTACCCTTTCATTATTTTTCAATTCTGACAAAGTAAAGTTCAGTCTTCTCCTTTCTCCATTAGTAGCATCACTCAGATCATTAATTTCAATGGAAGGCGGGCAACTATAAGTCTTGCTATTATAGCTTGCATTGAAGCACCCAATTTGATTCACGGAACATCAAAGTGATTTGATCTAATATTGAAATTATCCATTACATGGTGAGTTGTTTGACTGCGAACATCAAAGTGATTCAACGATTCACAGACCCGACGCCTAATTAAATGGGGCTCACAAAATTCAAAACTAGAATTTGATTTCAAATTCCACCAATTCGGTGGGAAGATGGTGCCGCCCATTTTAGGGCCAAAACTCGATTTTGAACCCTAAACCTCGAGTTGCATTTTACTGTCCCAAACAACGGATTTGCTGAAAATCAGGAAGTCCTGCCGCCAATTCCGCCCCAATTCCAGCAAACAAACGGGGCCTAAATGGAATTCAAAAGATTGGTCCTCAAGTGGATGTGCTCGACTATGTTGCCAGAAATGAGAAACGAGACGACAACGACAACGTGACGAAAAATAGAATATTTAAAAGTTGAGTATAAGAAATGAATATATATATATATATATATATATATATATATATATATATATATATATATATATATATATATATATATATATATATATATATATATATATATATATATAATTTGTTAAAAATATATGCAAGTTAAAATAAAATTTATGACATATACATGCAAGTAAAAATAAAAATACGTATTTAATCATGACATATACATGAAAATTAAAATAAAAGTGCATGACATTAAAGTTTGTAGAATAAAAGTTAAAAATACATGCAAGTTAACATAAAAGTACATATTTAATCGTGACATATACATGCAAGTTAAAATAAAAAAAATACATACTTAATCATGACATATATATGGAAGTTAAAATAAAAGTGCATGACATAAAGTTTCAATTTCTAGAATACAAGTTAACATATGCATGCAAGTTAAAATAAAAATACATATTTAATCATAACATATACATGGAAGTTAAAATAAAAGTGCATGATATATACATGTAAATTATAATTGCATAACATTTAAGTTTGTAAAATACAAACCATAGTAAAATTAAAGATCAAATATTGCTTTTTGCTATTTTATTTAACATAATTCTGAGTTCAAAAAAGAAAATATAACTATCATAGTTGTTTGCAATTACATAAATATGATATTGAAAGATTTCATCAAAGTTTTTATGTTCAAGCAATGCTTCTGCTTGTTTTGCCTCTCTCCATCCCAACTACAAGTAAACTTTCCTCTCCTTTATCTTCAAGTACTTCTATTGGAAATTCATCATTTTCATCATCCATTGAACCACCATAGTCCCACATTCTATGAGGACCCGATTTATAATCATTGGAAGCTCGAGATAAAAGTCGAAGATTTGAATGAACATACACAAGATCTTCAGCTTTTTTTCTACCTAGCCTATTTCGCTTCATAGAATGGATGAAGGCTTACTCGCTCCAATTTCTTTCACACGTAGACGCACTAGAAACATGTTTATGTAAAATAAAAGTAAAAAATATTAGTATTTTTAAAATAAATCAATAGTCATATAAATTTAATCTGCAACTATCATATGACTAAGCATGTGAAATTTACCTGAGATAACACACGAATTGCAATATTTGTTAGTTTTGGTGTTTTTCCTCCATAGTTCTCCCAAAATGCTTTGGGTTCCATATTCAATCGATCAAATGGAACATCTTTATGAGAAAAATTATCTACTCCATTAATATATTTTGACATTTCCTCCTTGATTTAAGTGCGATCCTCCCTAATTGGATAAACTCTATCCATATAGGTTTTCCATCCAGTGGAAACCTCATCATCCAACCATGGTTTTTTGTGAAACCATTTAGGATTAAGTAAAAATCCAACAGAGTGAAGAGGACTATGAAGCATCTTCCATCTTTGTAAACTACATTCCCAAACAATATCATGTGTCTCTTGATCAAATGATGGCACCCCAACAATAAACATATCTTTAATCTTCTCCCTCATCTGATCTAGCTTCTCGAACACATCTCCCATGCATGGTTTATCTTTATCAAAAAGACGAAGGACTTCAAGATTAGGCCAATAAAGCATTAGAAGATCACTTGCCCATTGCCAAAATAAAAATGACCCACTACCAATTATGAGATCATAAATTTCATCACACGCTTGGCTACTGGTACTTGGTCTATCTCTCCATCTTTCCCATTTAGTAGACACCACCATTTGCCTCAATGTCCGTTTTACCTTTACAATTCGATCAACCATGATAAAATTTGATGAAAATCGTGTTTCTGCACATCTAAGTAGCTGCAAAGAAGCATATTTCCTATATATAGCATGTGACATAGAATGATTTACAATAAAATGTTGTATTTTTTTAACATTTGCAACTACCTCACTAACCCAATGAAGCTTATTATGCAAATCTTTAAGAAGCAAGTTCATGCAATGAACTGCACATGGTGTCCAAAAAATATTTGGAAACTCATCTTCGATCATCCCTCCTTCCAAAACATTGTTTGAAGTATTATCAGTTATAATTTGCACAACATTATTTCTCCCTACCTGTTCAATTGCTTCTTTAAAAAGACCTACCAAATATGTTGCATCTTTCACGTGTCCTGAAGCATCGTGAGATTTGATAAACATTGTGCCCTTTCATGAAGAAGTGATAATATTAATTAGTGGTCTTCGTGCAATGTCAGTCCAACCATCTGAAACTATGGAAACACCTGTATATGATCAAATACTTCTAATATCTTGTAGCCTTTCTTCGAGGCGTTTCTTCTCATCATCTAAAACAACAGTGCAAATTTTTTCATAACCTGGAGGAACATATTCTTTAGATGTATTATTGACAATCCTTATAGCCTCTTTCCATAAAGGAGACCTAGCTATGTTGAATGGCATTCCACAACCAAAGAAAAGCCTTCCAATAGAAGCATCTACAATCTTTCTGTCAGTAGCATCAAACATTTTCTCAATTTGAGATTCATAAATAGAGGTACTAGAAGCCCTTACAAATTGTGACATCCCTTGTTGAGAATCTTGTGATTGGTCCTCGATAGGTTTTAAAGACTCTACAAAATTAAACTCTTTGATCAAATCAACTTTTTCTCCTTTTGGAATCTTATTGCAAACAACAATTGGTTATTTCTTTCCAACTCCCAACAAATGATATCAAACTCGAGCAATTGAACCAGATTTGTCTTTCTTACAATGAGGGCATATCCAATGCCTACTTCCAGAATTACCATAATTCCCTGTTGAGTAATTTCTAGTTATTGTGACAATCTTCCATAACTTCTTCTCAAATTCCCTTTTCACTTTGTTATAATTTGTGGGACTCATGTGTTGATTTTGTAATTCATTCATCTCAAGATTTGAAGAAGCACCATCCATTTTTCCACAAAATCTATTTACAAGTATATGCATTTCTCAAAACAAGAATATATACAACCAATAGACATATTTCAAAAAGTTAAAATATAAATTCTTTTTACTTAAAAATACATATGCATAAAAAATCATACATGATTTGTAATGTCAAATCTTTAACTCCCTTCTCCTTTTTATGAATCTTTCAATCAACTTGTGATTTATAATCTCCATTGTAGTCTTTTTATAACAAAATACCAAAACTATATATTTCATGTCATATCTTAACAACCTATCAAAACTAATGTGAAACTAATAGAAAATAAAAACATAACTTAACATTAACATATTGCATGTCATATTAAAAACCACACAACTATATTTTAAATAGAATATATATCATTAACTATTTTAAAAGTGGTTGATAACCAAAAAAATCTAATCAGAAAAAAATACAAATTCAGAATAAAATATAAAAATAATAAGAAGTAAAAAATAAAAAATGCCACTGTATATTGCATGCTTCTCATTAAAAATTAAATATAATAAAAAATACTAATATATTTAAATCATTCACTTAACTTAAAAATGTTAAAATAACAAAAAATAAAAAACCTATCTTAACAACCACATATTGTATCCAAATTATCGAATACTTATTTCAAATTAAAATTGTAAAGTTTTTTTTTAAAAAAGTACGGAATAACTCTAGATTTCTTTGTTTACCATAGTCTTACCATAGTCTTTAAATATATTTTTTTAATGCATTCTAATGCATTAGATGTCATGGAATTTTTTTAACTAGCAGTCAAATCTTCTTAATTGGGGAACTTATCACTAAATACAAGCAGTTTCACCAAAGTTGAAAGCCCTAGCTTGAGGTAGAATCCCCGGCATGAAATCTCTGGCAAAATCTTGGGCGAAATCCTTGGCATGAAATCTCTGGAAAAATTGTGCGCATGAGATTTAAAATCTAGACAACGGAGAGAAACGAAGGTTTTACGGGCTGAAACACACGTTTCTATGTTGAAATGTTTCATCTTTGTTGAAACACACAACGACAGCCAAATGTTGCATTTCTGGCAACATAGGTGCTCGATAGAGCCCGTTAAACTGTAATGCCCAAAATGGCAGCATTGATAGATTCATCTACTTGACATCAACGTTGCCTGATCAAAATACCCTGCAACGACAAAAAATGATTGTGAGAAACATGCCTCCACAACTGCTCTTGCACTGTGTATGCTACAAATCCAATCACAATCCCAGCTCCAGTCTACATGCAAAACCTCCCAAAATAGCCGCAAAGTTTGATCCACTGAAGTTCACATACCCCATTCTGTGCAAGATAAGTTGATTATGCAACTGATGCAACAACAACAAGGCTTTGCATAGTCCATGACTTGCCCACAAAAAGAAAATTTCATGAAATCCACTTGCCCATTTTCTTCTTCTTCAAGAAAAACAAAGATGGGAACATGCTCAGCCTTCCAAAAATATGGCAAATAGCCTTCTACAAAATACTAAATGGAAGCAACGGTATTGGGTTGGATGTCATCAGATTTAAAAACTCCACCGCAAATCATGAAATTAACTGGCGAACACTTTCTATATCAAACTATCACAATTTCTCGTGGGCAAGCCCACAATCTCTGCAACAGTAAGATCTATAAAACCAGAAGTAATGTCCACTCCGCACGTTGGAGTTAAAAATAAAGACCAACTCACCCCCACTCCCCATCCCGACGTTAAAGGAGGAGGGTCATTGTTACGCTTGATAGAAACTTGTTGACTGACGGAAAAAGTGACTGATAATTTTTTCCATATTAGACAATTCCATCAGTGGGTGATGCCCACAATAAAAAAGCCTATCGGCTTAACAAGAAAAAGATTGGCTACATGGTTTGGGAGTTCGGCCATGACATCTATGTTGAGGGATACATGAGAAACACGTGTAAATCAAGGACCATGGCTATGACCATAGTAGTGTCCACATAAAAGGGAAGTGTCCCTAGTGATAAGAGAAGACAACACATGAGCAAACATAGAGCATTAGCCTAATGCATCATAAGAGCCTACAAGTGGGAAAGCTTCAAAATAACTTTATTGGCCTAGACATGAATAAATAGCATTGCATTAGAGCATATAATGGCGAAGTTAGTATATAGGGAAAAGTGATTATCTATAGTGGCTTCTAAAAATAAAACAACATTCATATATTTTCACATTTTGAATATAATTTTCACTTTGAAAGTATGCCAAATTTGGGTAAATCTTGAACACATCTTAAGTTATTTTCTTAGAAATATCATATTCTTGAGAAAGGGTTTGGTTGAAAATATTTGAAAAAATTATATATTTGATTCCACATAGCTTAAGTCTATGAGAAAAACTAGTAGACATGCTTAAGAGATTCTAAATATCTACAAAAAGGACAAGGGGTTTGCAAAAGTCAAAATGAACAAGTCAAGATAATAACACCTTGATAAAGAATATACCAAGCAAAATGAGCCAATCAAGCTCCAAAATTTGGTAAACCAAACCATTTGAAACTTGTAGTACCATTGAGTGGTAGTATATTAGGGTTTTCACACAACATTGAGTTTTAGAAGCATGAGTGGGTGAGGAGAACACCACAAATAACCTTTAAAAGAGTCGCAATTCCAAAAATGATTATCTAGATACCACTTCCAATCCTTCCATCAAGACTTGACACACCAAATCCTAGCCTTATGGATCATATCTAGAGGAGAAAACTCTACAAACTTCAATTTGAAAGGGTTCTAACCCAAATTAACAAGTTTGCATTTAGCCTAAAATTAATTCAAGATAGCTAGCTCTTAGTGGCTCTCAAGAAGAGGTCTAAGAGATAAGAAATCCTTCATTTGAAAAGCTCCAAGGAATCAGCCAAGGGAACTATAGAAAGAGGTATATCCTAGCAAGTAATTAGAAGAGACAACCAAAGATTGCTAGAAGACAAAAATCCTAGTTTTGAGTCTGTCCTCGTTCCAATGAGCCAAGACTTAAATGCTTCCCAATCCTTCCATAAACTTTTCACAATTTATTTTGAATTTGCATAGGCTCCATGATGAGAATAAAGTGAAGGCCTAGACCTTTCCAAGATTGTGTAACATAAGGAGTTCTAAAAGTAACACAATGCCTAAGAAGATTTTGTAGGCCTCATTTCTCTCTAAGAAATGGATAATTCATTTCTTTGAATATCAATAAGGCCACGACCACCCAAATCACGTGGAAAACATCAAATTTCTTAGGCAACTCAATGGAAACCTTTTCCTTAATCATAAGAGGTTGAAGAAGATCTTTAAATAATCTAACATATAATAAAAGATTTTTGAAGGATCTAAACAAGAAGGATAATACACAAGTGATAACAAGCACTTTGGAGAAAATTAAGAACTTCCTTGCAAGGGAAATGGGCTTAGCAATCCAAATGTTGTGATTTATTTTTAAATTTAATTATATTGGAGTGTCGCAGAGTTGAAGATGATGAAAAACACAAAGGAATGCCCCAAAACCTAAATATCTCCCTATGGTTAATTTATTTCCAACAAAAAAGTCTAGCCAAAGTGGCTTGGGCAAGAGTGGATAAGAATAACATTGAGTCTTTTGCCAATGTATGATAGAACTACAGGCAAGAAAAAAGTATGTAATCACTAGAAGGTTTGATTAACATTATCTTGTTCTTTCAAGATAATGAGAAAGGGATCATTAATAAAATAACCATTAACAAGCTAGATATTAGACTTGGGAACAAAAATAGCTTTGAATTTTTACTAGGTGACCACATTGACAACTATATAGAGTTGGAACAAGAGGGAATCCTTGGTGGATGAATGTAAAGAAACCAAAAGAAGAGGACCACCAACCATTATTCATGAGACAAACCAAAGCATCCACAAAACATTTAGATTAAATGACAAAATTTAGATCCATACACAAGAGCATGGCCAAATCAAATAACAATTGAATGTGATTATGAGCACGATGAAAATCAATTTTGATGAAAATGACATGTTGTTGAGAGTGGCAGTCTCTTTCCATACCTTCCCACACAACAATAATATTATCCAAGATATATTTGATCTTTGTAAGAATTTGTCTACCCGGGTTGAGCAATAAGTGAAAGCAAATGGAAAAGGTGGAGAGCAAGATTTGTGGCTATAGTCTTGCAAGAAGTATTTAGGAATGTAATTAGTTGCCAATTTTAGATTTCTTCAAGATCACCCATGTTAGGCATGAATTTGGAAAAGATGGTAGTTGACAAAGGGTCAAAATATTTGACTCATAGGAGAAATTAGAGAAATCCATATTTATTTGAATAGGAGTAGTAGGTGGTATAGAATGATATGTGTTTAAATTTCAAACACTTCCATGAGTGATATGGTTGATATAAAAGGATTGGGTTGCGATGCTCATAAGAGGTAAGTGTAAAACATTCACAACAAACAATGCAAGATGATGAAGAAAATTTAGCAACATGTAAATTTTTAATGAATCAAAAGAGAAGGATGAGAGTTTTAATGCCTTAGGATCACCATAATGTAATATAGGAAGTCTATTTAGCTACTTGAATTTCTATGTGAATTGTTTTCAAGGAACCACACTAGGATACAACTAGCTCTTTATAAATAAATAATTTGCTTGTATTCTAATCTAAAAGAACATAATTAAATTAGTAAATCCTAAAAACTTTTAAATTTGAAAAAAATGTTAAATGAAAAATTATCAATTTGCATAAGTTTAAAACATAATATTAAAAACTAATCTTAAGACTGTAAATGTAAAACAAAAAAGAACTTGTAGACTACACAATCTAGAAGTCACTACCAAAGAAACTTTTACAATGTAAGAATAGATAATGATGCATAAATTGAAAATATATTCTATAATAAAAATTAATGTTCTAGAAAAATTTAATAGAACTTCACTACAAAAATCTTAAACTCGTAGACTTCCTACAAAATAATGTGAATTTATATTAACAATCATTGTGGCCAAAAGTTATTAATACAATTTATATTGAGCTTCTTCAAATCCCCCACCTCTTTAAACTTTGTTCCAGTGCAAGTGGAAATCCCTCTATCAACTCCTTTAACAACCCAAGCTTGCTTTTATGCACATTACATGTGGGAACTTTATGACAATCTTAGACAATAAAAATGATCTTCATGACATGCAAACATTAACTATATACAATGAATCCTTCAAGATATGACATTTCAAGTAGCAATGCTTTAATATACTAGCAATGCATTCATTATGCTCATTAAATTGCATATTGTTGAGATGCCAACATGAAGGATTACAACTTGGTGCACATTATCTTTATTGATGTCATGTGCCTAACTAGAACTATGATACGGAACATGGTATACCTAGCATGGGTACCAACAAACAACATCTATTGTGCTCAAAATAGCTTCTTTGCACACTCAATTTTTCAAGTTTTGTATTTGTATTCTTTATTCTTTAAATCAACTTGCATTCTTGGTCAATGCAATGGTAATTGATAGAGTCCCTAGACATATGTAAGGATGGATTAATCAAAGATAAATGAAAGCTACATATTGTGATAACATAAAATATTAAGTTGATGAGTTTTTGAAAACAATAAAAAACATAGGTAAAAGATGTTCTAGATGTTTATTTGAGTACATATTGTAGTAATAAATGATCTAATTAAGGCAATAAGCATTTCCAATGATTATTTGTGTGTAAATACAGTTTTAAAGGTGCTAAATATAACATTTTGTCCTTTAATTCAACACAACTAATACTTGAAAGATTTAGATTTGTGTTAAATTTGAATATAAAACTAAAATCTCAATCATTTCAAAAATTGTAAGATTGATATATGTCAATCTCACAAATCGTGAATCTGACCCCAAAGTAGAAAAAAGAAAGGAAATCAAGGTTTGGCAAGAGTATTCATTGGGATTGGATGCAAATGAAATGAAACAAGGTTGAAGTTATGTAGCAAGTCCTAGGAGAAAATGTGCTACCATTATCATTATATAAGGAATAACCAATTCAAGTTAAATCTAAAGAAAGACAAAATATGAAAGCTATGCAAAAAAAAAATTGTTTGAGGATTTTTAATCCATAAAGTATTTTGGCTCCCTTGGAGCCAAGGACTGAGGGATATTCATTTCACTAAATTTGCCCAAGGCACAATCCCAACCTCGTCCATAATGGCGTGAGAGCCTTGTACTCCGCAAGACTTGATCTTTAGTAGGCTCATTTAGAACCATTCAACTTTACCAACAGACCAAGTATTTATTACCAATGATATAAAATTTTCACCATTACAATTAACACTCTCTCTTATGTCTCGAGTGGCCAAATAAGATTCCACGTTTTAAGAATACTAACTAATTTTCTAAAATTGTTATTGAACTTTACTAAAATACTCCCAATTTTTTATTTTGTCCAAGTGGCCAAATAAGATTCCAGATTTTAGAAATACTAGCTAGTATTCTACCAAAATTGTTATTGAGCCGTGCTAAGAGACTCCCAATTTTTTATTTTCATTTCTTTCTTGGTTAGTAAAGAATTATAAAGCTTAAGTAGTGCTTAATTTGATTAGTGCAAGAATCTCGTCATCAGGCTATCTTAATAGAAAAAAGGTTAAACAAGCTAAGAAAAATAGTAGCATGATAGTCCATTTAATCCAGAAACCATGGCGAGCACTTAGGGGTAATTATTCCTGGGATTGCCTTCATCCATATCCCGCCAAACTGGCTACATTTTTACCAATCTCCCTCTCTAAAACCCTATAAACACACAACCAACTTGAACAATTCAGCATAAACTACTGTAATTATTCAGAGAAGCATTAGAACCAGAAGAAATGGAGAAGAGTTCAGTGGTACTGGTGGGTCACATACTTGTAGTGCTTGCCTTGGTCCCTGTGGGAAGCAGTTGGGACAAATGGAGTATAATCAATCCCATACTGCAAAGCAGACCCACTGGGAAACTGCAATACAGTCTGAAGAACTACTGTGAGAGTTGGAGGATGAATGTGGAGCTCAATAACATCAGAGATTTTGAAGTGGTTCCAGGGGAGTGTGTGTATTACATAGAGCATTACATGACATCTAAACAGTACAAGGTTGACCAAGAAAGAGTGGTTGAACAGGCCCTCTTGCATCTCACTCTCATTGATCTTGCAGGGCATGGAAAGGAAGCCTGGATCTTTGATGTTGATGATACTCTGCTCTCTACAGTTCCTTACTTCCAAGATCATAGTTTTGGGTAAGGAAATCACAAATTGAAGACATTGATTGAATTTCATTCTTTGATGCTGATGATACTCTTTTTCTACTCTCCCTTACTTTCAAGATTATAGTTTTGGGTAAAAATAGATTGCATTGATTACATTTCATTCTTTGATGTTGCTGATACTATTTTCTCTGGATTGATTCTGGGCATACATAATTGAAGGCACTGATTATATTTCATTCTTTGATGTTGATGATATACTTCTGTACACTTCCTTATTTCCAAGATCGTAGTTTTAGGTAAAAATAGATTAAAAAATTGAAGGCACTGATTACATTTCATTCTTTGATGTTGACGATGCTCTGCTTTCTACACTTCCTTTAAAGATTGTAGTTTTGAACAATATATTTAAAATTTGAAGATTGTAGTTTCGAACAATATATTTAAAGTTTGAAGGCATTGATTATATTTCATATTGTGATGTTGATGATATATTTTTTTTCTACACATACATTCAAGATCGAAGTTTTGGGTAAAAATAGATAAAAGAATTTGAAGGTATTGATTACATTTCATTTCTAGGGCATTTGCTTGTCCAGCTAGACCTATTACATATTTATTCATAGATCTTATTATGACAGAAGCATTTATATTACAGATTATTTTTCACAGTTTCTTTCATTTCAATTTTTATTTTTTTTATTTAAATTATTTGATTAAAGGTAAAATAAACTTTTTAAAAGCATTTGAAACCCTTTACAAAATGCTGTTCTTATTTAGAGTTATAATAATAGCTCCCTCTTGATTCATTATATTAGTTTTTATCTTCACTTATTATCTTTTGTAATTATTTGTAGATAGTTGATATTATTTTTTCATAATTCATGAAGTTGTATATAAGATTTTATTTAAATCCACTAATATTTGTTTTCCTATTGATGTTTCGAATCACACTTCACAATCCAGTATTGAAAAAAAGAGAGTGATCCAAAACGTAAGCAGAAAAACATACAAAGTTAAAATTTTATCTGTAAATATTAATTATCATTCCAATCTCATCAAATTTCTTATATTTGATACCCAGTTTCTCCTTTTCCAATTTAAAAACTTGACTGTGATTTGAATGTTAGATATTTGGACATGTTGATTAAAAAAACCCTTAACAAGGTTTTGAGATGCAGTTTTTACAGTGAGAGCTTGAGAATACTCATTTTGGTACGAATTGTTTGCTTATTTGCAGAGGTGAAGTTACTGACAGAGCATCAATAGAGAAGTGGATGGGAGAAGTTAAAGCACCTGCAACGGAAGCAGTTCTGCCTCTTTATAACAAGCTTAAGATGAAGGGTGTGAAAATCTTGATCATCACAGGCAGGGGAGAGCACTTGAGGACTGCAACTGCTGAAAATCTGGTGAGGTCTGGCTTCACAGGGTGGACTCGGTTAATTATGAGGTATATGATTTCACTTAGCCCATTCATTCAAACTTAACTAAATTCATGAAATTTTAAGTTTTTTGGTTTCTGGATTTGATTATGTATTTTTGTTGTTGTGAATATTTTAGATCAAATTTTGTGATCCATCATCACGACTGATAGTTAGAGAAGAGAAATAATTTCTATTATTTATCATTTTCCTTCTCTAGCTATCTGGTCTGATGATAAATCATAGAGTTTGATCCAAAACGTTATATAGATCATAGAATTTGATCTGAAATGTTGACAACAAAATAAATATATAATCAAATCCAGAAGCGAGATCTTGATATCAAGCTACACTGTAGTCTATTTGTTAAATTTAAAATTCACTATAAGTGATTGATTCTATAACAAAAGAAACTTATCAAAACTTATCAAAAACATACTCAGTCAAATACAGAAATAAGATCTTGATATGAAGCCCAACTATCTGTAACCCATTTGTTTAAGTTCAAAGTTCACTGTAGTTGATTGATTCTATAGGCCAGAACTTAAAAACACTCTGAATGTTCTCATTACAGAGGGGCAGGGGACAACTATAAGACAACTGTGGCCTTCAAATCTGAGAAGAGGAAGCAACTGGTAAAGCAAGGATATCAAATACTGGGCAATGTTGGTGATCAGTGGAGTGACATTCTCGGGAGTGATGCTGGAATTAGGACCTTCAAACTCCCCAATTCCATGTATTACAGTGCATAAGTTATCTGACTTGAATTATAGCCATTAGATCTTGGTTGGAGCTACAATAGTTCCTGGTCAATGCAGTTTCTTGATAATCCATACATTTGAGAGATTGGATTCCAATGTATGGGTATGATTTACAGAACCTGATAATCATTGTCCTGTGGGTAGCTGCAATCAATCAATCTTTGCCCATTTTGTCCCTCTTCAGAGTAATTTGAAGTTCAGAACGTTTTAGATTGTTTTTTTGTTTTGTAAAGTCGTCATTTCAATATTTTTATTTTTTATATTAATTGTTTTAGAGTAGATTTATCATGATGAACAATTACACATTTATTTAATATAACTTTGCAGGTATAACTTCGCAGGTATTTTTATAGATAGTAGATAATTAAATATATTAATTTTTTTTATTTTATCTTTTCTTACAAAATAATAAATTGTATCAGAAATAAAATTCAAAATGTTGTCATCTTCTTTTCATGCTAAGGAGACGGATCGTATGAATAAGACTAAAAATGGAAAGGGCCCTTTGAAGATCGGGGTTTCGGAATTCAAAATGTGGAAGGTTGTCTAGAGAGGAGTCGAGATTGACAAATCTTGGTGATATAGTCGGACTTGAGCAATCGCATGTTAATTTGGAAGAAGCAAACACACAATCAACTCCATAAACCACAAGATCCTCCATGCTCTTCAAGATCCCAACATAGATCTTATTGACAATATCCATTTGAGGTGTCATAGCTTCCAATCTCACATATCTATAAAACATTGTTAACACACAAAACTTATATTGTGACCCACAAGCCACCAATAGTTTACAAATCCTTACTAATTCCCACAAGCTCGTCAAGCTAAGAAATAAAAACAAAGGAATACCTAGAACCTTAAACACCAAGGAAATTCACATGCATTGACATGCAAACACATAATCCACAAGCCACCAATAGTTTATAATTCCTTACTAATTCCCACAAGCTCATCAGACTAAGAAATCAAAACTGAGGAATACCTAGAATTTTAAACACCAAGGAAGTTCACATGCATTGGCATGCAAGCACATACTCCACAAGCCACCAATAGTTTACAAGTCCTTACTAATTCCCACAAGCTTGTCAGGCTATGAAATTGAAACAAAGGAATACCTAGCACCTTAAACACCAAGGAAATTCACATGCATTTACATACAAACACATACTCCACAAGCCACCAATAGTTTACGAGTCCTTACTAATTCTCACAAGCTCGTTAGGCTAAGAAATCAAACCAGAGGAATACCTAGAACCTTAAACACCAAGGAAATTCACATGCATTGACATGCAAGCACATATAAGCAACATGCAAACTTTCATGCAAGTACATGCAACTCACACATATATACATGGAAACAACATGCAAACTATGGAAGCCCTTGAAGCTCTGATACCAAATATTGGGAAAATTGCGAGAAATTGTTAGAAATCACTAGTACAATTGACCCTAATTTTTGACCAAAATTTCCGACCAACTAGCAAAATGATTTTGTTTGGTCGGATTGTAGAAGGAAAAATTTGATTTGTTTTTTAATCAATGCCCGTGTTCGTCGAAATTACGACCATGCCCATGTTGGTCGTAAGTTCGATGAACACGGGCATAACTTGAAAAAAAAAGAACATTGATTTTTCATTCTTCCCGCGGTGAGAATAGAGCAGAGTTAGTGTCCCACGCCTGCCAAGCCCCCTTTGCATCTTCACTGCACTCAGAATGCGTCGTCGTGACTTAGGGCACATACACCATGGATTACTGCGAAATTCTTGAAGGTCTTTCTATATTTTTCCACTACATATGAGAGGTACATGGATTTTATAAAAAAATTTCACTCTGAATCTTCTTTGTTTAAACAAAAAACTGACACAAAATCTTCCATAATGAACTCTGCTATCAAAAAATTATGCATGACTTTTATATCTTTACATATTCATGTTTGGTGTCTTGAAGTATTTGTCTGATGATATCGTGAATGTTCTAGAAACCAAAATATGCCCTTTCTTGGCACTTTGATGATGGCTTCTTGTATCCTGAAATAAAACTACTGTATCTAAATGCCATGATTCTTGTATGGACATGGTTTTGTATCATTGCAAAAACAAGGGCTTTTTCCTGCTTTGAATCTATTGTTGTAAAGATGTCCTCTGCTAGTTCTGTCTAAACTGTAGGGTTCAAAAACCTTGCATTTATATTGAGCCGCATGAATAGATCGAGGGTTTATGCGAGTGACTTGATTCTAATGGAATAAATAACCAAAGTTTTCAAAGATTACTTGTAGGTATTAAAGCTCTTTCATACAGATTTAAGAATCAGTGCAGGAGAACCTGATTGTGATCATACCTCCATAAGACAAATTAGAGTCTTTTATGTTTTTTTTTTGTCTAATAAGGTTGTAAGGACTAGTTGTAATTAATTCAAATCATGTTGTAAGGCATTTGAAGCATAGTTTGAGAGTTACAGTTGTTTCTCTATAAATTGTCAAAACCCTCAATGAGGGTAAACAATGAATACAAGAAAATACATAACTTTCATTCCAATCGTAGGAATGGTCTATAAATTAGTGGAACATTTCCTCTAAATTCTTATTTTATAATTCCAAAGTTATAGAATTTTGTGAAGAGATTTGATCATGTATTAATAATGCCCTAGTGGATTGTTTGCATAAGTTTCAGACTGTAATGACATGATTTAATGAAGTTTCAAAGGTTTGAACATGAAATGATAAACTTTTCATGGATAGAACTATTGAAGAAGGTAGATGGGATGTATTGTGACCTTTTTTAGATGAATAGGTGAAGAAACTATGAGTATTTGTATCCATTTTATTAAAATGACCTTAGATCTTTGGTTTCACTGACTGGTTCACTTTGCATGACAAGTTACATGAATTTCTTGTTACAACAGTTAGGTAAACACATAAGGGATGCTTACCTAGGGCTTCAAATTACTTCACAACTCCTGCATGTAAACAAAAATGCCTTTGGAAATAATAAAGCTACTGCTCCTAGCCCGAGTCTTACCAATGGCCATGTTGATCCTGTTAGAGTAAATAATTAATTTAATTACATTGATTAAATTAACTTTACTACCTCTTAAGCTTTCACTTTATGCACTTGCATTAGTCATTTAATTATGAAATGATTAATGCAAGTGCATAAAGTGAAATCTTAAGAGGTAGTAAAGTTAATTTAATCAATGTAATTAAATTAATTAGTTACTCTAACACCCCCCCTTAAGATGAGCAACAATGCAGCTACAAACAATGCAAGAAAGAAGCAAAGGAACTACAATGCTGAATGCAAATTTGGGTCCCGACAACATGGCCTGATGAGGTACCCAATCACAACCAAATCTCTATGAAATAGAGAAACATGGAAAACCACATGGGAAAAACCCTCCTCCAAAAAGAGATAGAAAGATGTGAAAAGTGGAGAAAAAGAAAGGAAGGTAGGCCTCACTAAGACCCCCCAAGAACAACTTCCTTCACCCCAATCATAGAACGTAGCTGAAGATATCGCAGGGATGCAAAAGGCTTAGTGAAGATGTCAGCAACCTGCTCCAAAGTGGGAACATACTCCAAGCTGAGAGAACCATCCTGGATCATCTGCCTGATGAAATGCATATGGATCTCAATGTGCTTGGTCCACTAATGCTCAATCGGGTTGTGGGAAATATGAATGGCACTCTGATTGTCACACCAAAGAAGAGTGGGACTATCATGAGGAAGCCCAAACTCTGTCATCAATTGTCAAAGCCATAAAACCTCCTGACTAGCTAGCACAACTGCTCAATACTCTGCCTCTATAGATGGTAATGCAACAATAGTCTGCTTCTTACAAGACCATGTGATAGGACCAGAACCAAGACAAAAAACAAAGCCAGGAGTAGACTTCTGACCATCTGTATCACCATCCCAATCGGCGTTTGTGAAACCAACAATGTGAGGAGCTCTTGATGTATAGTGAATGCCATATGAAGTAGTGCCCTGAATGTACCTCAAAATAGGTTTGGCAGCTTGCCAATGAATCTCATGTGGATCATGGGAGAATCAAGAGACAATGCCAACCGCAAAGGAAATGTCAGGACGAGTGTGTGTCAGGTACAAAAAACTACCCACAAGTTGCTTGTATAAGGTGGAGTCCATTGAAGGAGTAGAGCAAGTGGTAGACAAAAGAACACCTGAATGAAAAGGTGTGGGAGTAGGCTTGCAATCAACCATGTTGAATCTCTGAAGCATGTCAAGAGCATACTTATACTGGTGTATGGAAATCCCATCCGAAGACTGAATAACCTGTAGGCCCAAAAAGTAGTGCTAAAGTCCAAGATCTGTCATCTCAAACTACTCCATCAATGCTCTCTGAACACTCTTAATCATAGAAGATGAGCTACTTGTGATGATGAGATCATCAACATACAACACAAGTATCACACGATCAGCCCCATGACGCTGAATGTACACTGTAGGATTGGAATGACAACGGGTGAAGTGTGAGGCTATCAGGAAAGAGTCCATCTTCTCATACCAAGCCTGAGGGGCTTGTTTGAGACCATATAATGACCTCTGAAGTCTACACACAAGAGAAGAGTCCTACACAAAACCCTGAGGCTGCTCTACATAGATATCCTCATGTAGATCCCCGTGCAAGAATGCACTCTTCACATCCAGGTGAATAGAATTCATCTTGACGATAGGAGAAAATGTCTTAGATTAATCAATACCCTCCACCTGTGAAAATCCCTTCGCAACAAGACGTGCCTTATACCGATCAATAGAACCATCTGCAGCATACTTGGTACGGTACACCCACTTGCACCGAACCAACTTTCTTCCTTTCAGAAGAGTACAAAGATCCCAAGTGTGATTCTTTGTCAAAGAAGAGTACTCCTCATCCATAGCCCTATCCCACTCAGGATGTCATGTTGCCTCTAAAAACTTTTGAGGATCATCTGAAACAAAATGACTCAAAAGACTAGTACCAGATCATTGAGCATGAGTATGACGGGTATCTGAAGGATCTCCTGCCAAAGAACCAACAACACTAACAGTATCACGAGCCCACTTGGGCACTCGCAGAATATCTGGTGGAGGAGGGGAAGGTGGATCATCATCTAAATCATCCTCAGATGATATAGAAACCTTGAAGAGGAGAAGAGAAAGTACTAGGCAATGAGGGAGAAGCTGGTGATGGAGGCTCCATCTGAGGATAGCGCTCATCAAACTAGACATCTCGCCAAAACAAGACCTCTCTAGAATCAAGATCAAATAATTTGTACGCCTTCATATCCTCATAGTAGCCAACAAATATGAGTGGTCAGATCTTCCTCTCCATGGATTTCCTCTAAGCATATGGAATAAATGCCCAAGCCTCACTACCAAACACTCAAAATGCAGAAACATTAGGCTTGACATGGGACCAAGCCTCCTTAGGAGTCAAATGTCATAATGCCTTATGAGGCATCCGATTCTGAATGTAGTTGGCATAATTCACTACATTTGCCCAAAAAGAAGGCTGCATATCTCAAGACTATATCATATAATTGGCCATCTCCCGCAATGTTCTGTTATTTCTCTCAACAACTCCATTCTATTGAGGAGTATGGGGAACTGTCAGCTGATGCAATATACCCTGCTCAGTGAAAAAATCATGAAAAGACTAATTCACATATTCCCCCCCATTGTTAGTGTGTATATGCCTAACAAAAAGCCCAGAATGCTTCTCCATAATTGTCTTAAAGACTCGAAATGAATCAAAGACATCATACTTGTACTTCAAGAAGTACACCTATGTGTGTCTGGAGAAGTCATCAATAAAGGTGAGCACATAACGGGCACCAAAAAAAGGAGTGGGAAATGACATGAGATCACTATGTATCAACTTCAATGGTGCCTTAACACATGAGGATCTACCTATTGGAAAAGGATCTCTATGATGTTTTCCAAGTGCACAACCTCGACAAACACCATCAGTGCAAGAGATCTGAGGAAGCCCAATCACTAACTCCTATGTACTCATCTGTTGTAGATATATGTAGTTGGCATGGCCAAAACGCTCATGCCAAAGCTTGCTCACTGTATCTACATGAGAAACAAGAGAAATACTTGTATAATCAGAGCTCTCAAAGCCATCAAACCTATATAAGTGAGACTCTGAATCAACACTTCTAGTGGCAACAACCAAATCAGGATCATGGAGGTTTAAAATAACTACATCATATGGTGAGAACTCAACTGTCTTACCAGAACCAGAATGAAAAATATGATAGATAGACATGAGGTTCATAGAAATGGAAGGAACCAAAAGAACATCCTGTAGAGAACCACCATCCAATGAAACAATACCAAAATCTATAACTAAAATTTGTGCTGAGTCACCAACTGCAATTTGTGTAGTAGCACTCTAAGCAAGTGAGGTAACTAAACTAGGTGTGTGTGTGTTTCATATGGTGCGAAGCACCTGAATCAATGATCCATGTAGCAATGGAAGATAATTCTCGTGCAAAAAGAGCATGGCCTTTCCCTGTGGGAGTAGGTGAAGGCTATGGAGAAGAAATACTATGTTGTTGCAAGGCTTCCTTTAGAGCGTCAAGACATTTCCAACACCTAGAAACTAGATGCCCTTCCTTGCCACAAAAAATGAAAGGTTCACTTGTGAACTTCTTAGTCTTGGAGGAAGACTCACCAGACTTAGAAGATTTACCCTTAGGAGTGGATTAATTACACTCTTTTTTCTGAGGTGGCTTGGAGGAATGCTCCCTGAAAACTAAATCTGTTTTGGGCTTTTTCTTCTGCTTCTGTGTCCCCTTAAAAGTCTGAGAAACCAAAGCTTGGTTCTTAGTTCCAGATAAAGAATCCAACTGTGTGAGCTTGGCCTGCTCTCTAGTCAACTGATCATAGATTACCTCAAAAGTGGGCATCTGGAATCTTTGACCCAATGCATCCATGGTAGAGGAGAAAATCTAAAAGTTTCCCCGAAGCTTTGATAGAATCAGGTAGATACACTCTGTGTCAGTCTTAGTCTTTCCACATCCCTGTAATAAAGACCTCTGTTGCTTGAACTTCATCAAGAAGTCCTCAATGGATGGAAAATGATATGGTACAAGAGAGGTAATCTCTGCCTCAATCTGAACTGCCCTGAACTCATTCACTGTACCAAAAAAACCGTTAAGCTTGGTCCACATAGCTAGAGGGGTATTGCATCCATCAAGATGAAACTATAGACTATTTGATACATGTAAAGCAATCAGCCCCATTGCCTCATCCATCTTGTTCCTGTGTTGCATGACCTCAAAAGGCCTCTCTATAAAATTGGCTTTATTACATATAAACAAGACCACAACCCTTTTGACCAAAGAAGCTGTGTAATCAGGGATTTCCATGTGTGATAGTTATGAGGGGTCATAAGTTCTAGACAAGAAGAGGTCTCGGCCATATTTTTAGAAGGGGTTTTGTTTTGATAAAATTTTAAGTTTACTAAAGTAAATTACATAAAACAAGAAATAAAACACCCCCCCCCCCCCCCACAATTCAATAAATCGAAACCTAGAAGCTGGAAAATATCGCTTACAATGAGAGAGAAAAAAAACTTCAAATAAGTATCATGTGTACCTTTGAATTTTTTTGATGAAAATAACCATAGATTTGGATATCAATCGCAAGTGAAAAAGATTGCAAGTCAAAGTATGGTGCCTGCAGGGGTTTGAAGTTTTTCCTTTTCAAATCTGCCATTGCAGATGTTGGCTCATGCATAGCGGCCAAAGGCATAAGATGCAGGTCAGGTAAATGACATCGGAAAGGACACCACTATAAATGGCGGTCAGAGGAACCAGATCTGAAAACTACAACCAAAACCTCTCAAATTAGCTGAAAAATCCCATATTTATTATGTCAAACCGTTACTCCTCTTTTTTTTCTTCAAACATGAACAAGCTACTACAGATCCTGCTCTGATACCATGTATAAAAGTTTATTATCAGCCAAAAGAATGAATAAAAAATATACAATGGATCAATCCTTATAGAAGGAGATCGTAAAACCTAATAGGTAAATAGGCATTTAATAATTAGATTTAATTATTAAATGACTAATGCAAGTGCATAAAGTGAAATCTTAAGAGGTAGTAAAGTTATTTTAATGAATGTAATTAAACTAATTCTTTACTCTGCCCGATCTATGCTTCTGACATCCAAAACACTACTTCTTCCACATACACATGATATCTCCTTATTACACTTAAACCAGGATTTTTATGTCACCTTAAATAGATAATTGATCAAGCTTCTAGATCAAGATCAATGATCTAGATTCATCTCTTTTTACGCTTATACATTCCCTTTTTCTAATTGGTTACATTTCTTGCATATGGATTAATGATCTCAATTATAAGGTGTAATCAACTCCTTAATTATCTCAAGGATCATTAAATCATGCATAGAAGTCGACCAAAATGGTTTACCTAGGTGTTTGTGCCATTCCAAACACACATATAAAAATTGGTTCACTCGACATATAAAGTCTTCGGTGCTCGGTCAAAACTGTTATTCATATATTTGCACTCGACACTAACTGTTCTATACATCTCAACATTCATACTACTCGGTAACTATTGGGGTGCTCGACGACCACTTACTTTCTTGACGATAACTATTGCTTGGTACATATACAAAATACAAGTCTAATACATTACTCGGCCTTAGTAGGATGGCTTGGTCGCAGTGATGATCGACCAACTCTGCCTTGATAATGACTAAGTATTTGACACTAATAGACAACACGACTCGGAGATCAACAATCTCCTCCTTTGATATTAGTGGCAAAAACACTCTGTCATGACTTTACATTACATAAATAAAATAGTACCTAGTACTTCAGTACTCCCCCTAAGATTGTGACTTGGTCTTCATAAAGACTTCATTCTATGTACATGATATATACATGACTCTGACATATAATTAGTATACATTACATTCAAAATAGTATGTCATCATACCTTTATACATTTCCATCTATCTCCATCTATCTTCCCCTTTGGTCTTCATCTATTTCCCCCTTGTTTTTGTCACTCTGAGCTATTGGGGTGTTGGGGTTAGATAATAATTATCCAAAAATGGTTTGTGGAGCTATAGAATCATTTCCAATGCATTGTCCCAACAGGATCTAATAGACTCCAAAACCTATAGTTTAATCTCTAGCTGATCAGCTAGATCAACTAAACTCTCTGCAATAGAGAGATGAGGATCTCTTTGTACTAACTCTTTTGTCATTGTCAATTCTCTCTACATGACCTCCAAATGAGGTATCAACATTGTCTGTATAAAGATTAATTTGGCCCTTATTTTACCATTATTAGCATGAGCTCAACTAATCTCCCTTGTGCATGAGTCAACCTAGTAAAGTGAATAGAGCTGGAACTTGCATCCATACTTAATGAATGTCCTGTTGACTTCAAATCTAATTGTAGCTTCTCAATAAGCTATCGATTCTCCTTTGTAAAGGTTTCTACATCACAAAGATGTTTGTACAAAGAATGAACACTTTGTACAACTTCCTCTAACTTACTTACAAGGTCAGAAAGTTCAACCTATTTGGCTACAATCTCTATTGAAACTCTCTCAAGTACTTTGGTCTCAAACTTTCTCTCAAACCATTGCATCAATTTCTCATTTGCTTCACTATCATCACTATTCACCTTTTTAATAATATGTACCAACTTCTCTAATATAGGTGAATTCTCATTAATCTCTTCTAATTCCAATGCATCAACAAATATATCTTTAATCTCATGGAGTACTTGATTCTGTTGATGTTCCCTTCTCAATTCTTCTTTCTTACTCTTCTTTTTCAATAAGTCCTACAAAATTTGCATATGTCCATATGTCAAGTTACTAGTTTCCGATTTTGGAATCACTATAACTTCATCTAGTGTTACTTTCATGCTGGGAGACTTGTCCTTTTTCTTGTGTAACTTCTTCTTAGTCTTTGGTGTGCTGCTAATCGACAATTGTACTAAGGCTTGAATAGCCTCTTGTTCCCTAGGCTCTTGATTCTCCTCGATTTCTTTACGCACTTTCTCCTTTGTTTCCTTAACATGAGGTTCTGAGACTTTTGTTGTAGACTTATCTACTTGATCTTTCATGCTCTCCTCTCCTTCACCTATATTGATTTCAATGTTAGCCTCGATAGGTGTATTGATTTTTGTTATTGTCAGCTTACCCTATTCCTCGACATTTGTACCTTGTGTGTCCTTTTCTTCAACTGTGATTGTGTTAGAGATAATAGTTATGGAAACCACAGTTGGTGCACCCTCAATCTTTGGATAATCATGTATTTGGATTAGAACTAGATTGGTTCTTGGCAAAGGTATATCTGAGGCTGCCCCGGTAAGAGTTTGACTCTTGATTTCTTCCTTGGTTAAGGCATTGATATTCACTTGTTTATCCTTAGGTACATCTTCAATAGTGATCACATCATGTTGTTCACTCTCCTCTATCTTCTTCCTCATTTCTTCCTCAAGATTTTCTTGCTCATCTATATCGTTGGTATTGTCAAGCTCAAATTGTCTATATGTGCCTTCATCTTTGTTTGCACTCTTGTCAACTATCAGTCCAAAAATTTTCTTCCATATTAATGTACTGTGTTTAACAACTTCTTCAACATTTTTCTTCAATATGGAGTATGCTCTCAATTTAGGGATAAACCTATTTCTATACTTCTCCATGAATTTTTCTCTTTTCTTTGTTGTTAATTCAAGCATTATTTGTACTAAGGTGCCTTCCCTGATATGTCTTTTTGTCATAATGGCATGCTGCCATCTTTCATCAGTTTTACTAAAAAAATCATCAGGGATAAGATTCCCAATCTCCAATGGTGTCATCTTGAAGTTTCCCATCATTTCTATCATTGCATCTTCTATCTTTTCTTTATCAGTTTTACTCAGCTTTTCAAATTTAATGAATTTAAATCCTGCCAAACCTGCGGTACTCTTGATGTTTTGGAAAATCTCATCCACATTGGTTGGATGCCTATGTGTGGCCACCCTGAATTTACTGTTGTATTCTGTGTATGTCATCTCCTCATATTCATCATCCTTTTGTAATACTAATTTTCTTCTAGGCTTCTTCTTAGGATTGCTTGGCTCAACCTTAGTTTGTACTTTTTTTCTTTTCCCAGAGCTCTCCCCTTCAATATGCTTTGTTAAAAATTTCTTCTGTGGCTCAACTTTTCTTGCAATTGAAGATGCCCTTTTTCTCAGTCTTGTAGCTACAAGAGGAGTAGGTTTCGATTTTAAGATCTTCTTCATAGTGGGCTCGGAAACCATTATTTATTTTCCCTTCTTTTGTTCATCTACTTCCTCATCCTCACTTTCTTCAGACTCGCTGGATTGGTCCTCACCTTGACCATGTGTGATTGCTAGAGGTGCATTCTCATCTTCTCCTTGACTTAACATTTTCTCAAGGTTCTTCTCCAGCTTCTTTCATTTTCTCTCTAAGGTTGTAGATTTTAAGCCCATTGTTATCTTTGATTTGGCTTCTTCATACCTTCCAAAAATATTAGCATTACTGTCAATTTCCTCGGCTAGTAAGGTTGTAATAGCTGCAGATGTTTCATCTATATTTACCTCATAAGGAAATGGTCTCAACCATCCTACCCTCAGTACAACATCTTGTACATATGTGTGATTGGTATCAACAAGAAAACATACATCATCATAAAATTTCTCAACTAATGATACAAGGATTCTGCTTCTCTTCCCTATTTTCTTCTTGAATTCAACAAAATAGTTCTCCATCACACTATCAAAATTTTCTCCTAATTACTAAATAAATTCACTTATTTATTGTGTCACTGGTAGGTCCTAACTCCATATAACATCTCCTATAGTAGGAAAAGTATTTTGTACATAGAAAAATATGTACACTATTAGGGATCTGAACTTACGCATAGAATTATTCACCTTCCTGATTGATGATAAGTTCTCTTCAAGTTGTGTCAATTGCAACTCAGCAAGATCATATGCATGATCCTTCTTTACTATTTTCCATGCACGGTCAGCTGCAATACAAGGAACATTGTCCATCTTGCTTGACAAGTAAAACTTGTGTGCAATTACCCTCACTGCAAAGTCAATCTTAGGATCTATGATTGTGGAAATTGTCATTCCTCGCTTGTTCCATACTGCCATAGTGTTTTCTTGAATTACTTCCTTTCTCTAGCATCACATTGTCTTCTTCTTATTAAGAATGGTGTAACCAGTGACTCAGTGTATGATCTTCTTAGTGATTTTTACTAGTCCATTCTCCAACCATAATTGCATGTTGTGAACTCGTCTCAAAACTATCTTAATCCATTCAATTTTGAAGTTGTGAGGGAAGTCTAGGGAACAAACTAAGACTTTGTCGGCAATGTGTTGGTGTTCAACCTTCAATGCTCCATTTTTACACATTTTATTGTAAGCCTCCCTCAACTCATAATCTCCAATCTCACTAATCTTGCACATGTAGCATGACCTAACATTGTGGATCATCAAAACCTTCGGCAGGATCGATGACAGGGCTCCCGAGAGATCTCCCTTCACCGCACTCGCAGGTATTGCTTGGAATTTTTTTGGTTTGCATAAATCACTCCTAAATAATTGAACATTATGTACCTCCTTTCCTTGCTTCCTCACTCTAGCAGATGAACTTGATGCCATTTCTTCAAGTTAGGGTTCGTAAAATAGATTCTATGTAGCTCGATAATAACTAGTCTTATCAACACTTCACAATATTTGACAATGATACGTTGTTGAATCTTTACTGACTTCACACAAATCTCTCTCTGAATTGCCTTTGAATCACTCTACAAATTCTATAATCGCTTGGTGAAATAAAAATGAATGGTAAAATTCATTATATAGATTCAAACGGTCAAATTAGGTCTTCAATAAATGCTTCATACACTAGTAGGTGTAATATAGTTGTCTCAGTCGTTGAATGATAGCTCGGTTAACACATACCCATACTTGGTAAAAAACATGACTCGGTCATTATTGACACTTTTGATGACCTACAACTGATTGAATATCTTGATAAACTAAAGAGAAAGTGATTAGAGATCACTGAGCTATTAAAGTGATGTGTAAGATGATTAAATGAGTCAATATGTTGTCATTGATGTCAACTAGTTTTGACTATACTTATCATGATAGTTACAAACATCTGAATATCTATAGAAGGAATAAATGGTGATGAAATGAGACATCTACATAAGGAAAAGATGGATATGACAGATAAGGATAAGGTATACATTGGGTAACTTATTGGCGAGTCTATGGAATTATATTGTTGACTTGAACATGTTACATTATTCTATTATGAAGATGAGATCATCTTGAACAAGTTAATGTGGTCAGTAATTGAAGATTTCTATATATACTGAGTCAGTCTTGTGTATACCGAGTGATAGTAATAACTAAGTTAGTTATCACCGACGCATTCAGTATTAACCGAGTATGGATGAAAACATTAAATGCTATCGCAACTGACATAAATTGATGAGCTGGAAATTGCTTATGATTTCAAGGTAACAAATGAAGTTTTTTATAAGATCCACGACTAACAAAATTCAGAGATGATCTAAGGGAAGAGATTGAAACATGTTATTGACACATCTACTGAGGAGGGTTGAAGTGGCAAAATGGATGATGAGGATTAAGAGGCAAAATCTAATGGCTGATATGAAAACAATTTACTTGTCTATTTAAGAGACATGAATTTCATTGTTAAAACATTCTAGATAAAATATAGACTGCAGAAGGTTTTGCGTGAAGACATTTTTCATGCATACCTAATCAAACTGGTTACAGACAGAACCGAGTTGCAGGCATAACTGAGCGTCAGAGATTTATATACACCAAGTGAAATAAGTTGAAGGATATGAGGAATTGAATTGGTTATTGATCAGAAGAGTTTTTATGAGCTTAGTATAGATCTGAATATTTGCAAATAGAGTTGTATTTGAATCAGATTAGTACTATATCAGTTTAACCATTGATTTAGCAAAATCTCTTAACCGAGTGGACTTAACAGTCTTTTGTATTTCCATATGACATTCAAGGAATGTTAATTGTTATCTTGTTGACCCCATAGTGAATGCTGGTCAAAAGTTAACTGTTAGTGACAAATCCTTTAACCAGGTCACACCTGACAGTGTGCATTGTAACCTTTAATAGGTTTGGCCTCCTAACCGAGCTCACTTTAGAAGAGTGAAATGTTTTTTGGGTTACCAGTCGGTTGGTTTTTCCCTTAGTAGGGTTTCCACGTCAACTCATTGTGTTGTGTTATTTATTATGATTTTTTTGCTATCATACTTTACATGTTGCATATTTGATTAATCGGTAATCACACTTTGGATAATTACTGGTATTTGGTAAATGATCAGAAAGATAGTTATTTTATCTTACCGAGCTATTTGAATTGTTGATTAAGTTTAAAAAAGTACATCTGAGAGTTTGGGACTGTAGGATAACTGATTTAACTAATTCACCCCCCTCTCAATTATCTAACAATTGGTATCAAAGCATATTGGTTGCTTGGAGGAAAGTTTCAAGGACTTGAGCAAAAGATCAAAAGATGTATAAGAGGGAAGTGCCTAAGCTAAACAAAGACAACTTCACAACATGGCAAAGCAAGATGAGGCTGCACATATCTAGAATTGGATAATCTTCTTTACATCTCCTAGACAATGGCTACATACAACCGACTATTGGACCTTTGACAGTTGATCAGTTGAGAGACAGACATGAACACAATATAACTATGATAGAGATTGTTGTTGCTCTAAATAATGCTGAATTCAAAGATGTCAAAGCATGCACTACAATGAAATAAATGTGGGACAAACTTTCACTAGTTCATGGTGGCAATGTACATGTAATGAGTGCCAGAGTTGAAAGCCTAAGAGGCAGATTTGATGATATGAAGATGAAAGAAGGTGAGAACATCACACAATACTCTAACCAAATCAAAGAGGTTTTAAATGCTATCCAAGGAGTAGGAGGTATTATTTATGAAGACACTGTTGTAAGTAAAATACTGAGAACTTTTCTGCCTATCTATGCTATTAGAATCTCTACTATTCATGAAATGAGATCTGCACCTGGTAGTACCCTTACACTTGATAGTTTGATTTTCAAGATGACTACTTTTGATCTGAATAGCTATGACAATAGTATTGTACTGAGTGTTGAGTCTACTTTTATGTCATCCCTAAAGATTGGTAAATCTAGCAGTGAGCATAACATAAAAAATGAAAGTGGCAGTGAAAGTGAAGATGACCTTGATGAGCTTGAAGTACTTATGGCCAGGAGACTTCAGAAAGGTAAAGGAAGGTATAAAGGAAAGTTACCTTTAGCTTGTTTTAATTGTAAAGAGATTGTTCATATTGCTGCTAGATGTCCTAACAGAAAAGAAGATAAAGACAATGAACGATCTGGTGATGGAAAGTTTGGTAGAAGAGATAATAGAGGAAACTGACACTATGACAGAAGAAACAATTGAGACTAAAAAGAAAAAGGCAAGAAGGCATGTTACCTTGTTGGAGAAGATGATAATTACATCGACATGAACACTGATGATGAAATTGAAGTGATATTTGTTGCAATGAAAGATGATTGAGAAGAAGAAGAAAGGTATGTAGAAACAACCCTTATATCTAAAGTTAGCAAAAATGATACTTGGATTATTGATAGTGGTTGTACACATCACATGACTAGTGATGAAGATAAATTTGAATACCTTGAACACTACAATGGAGGATTAGTTAAAATGGGAAATGATACACCTTGTCAAGTGAAAGGAAAAGGGTCTATCTTGTTGAATGATAAGATTAGATGTGATAATGCATATTGGGTGAAAGGACTTAACTATAATCTATTGAGTGTAGCACAACTAAATAATTTAGGTCAGCGAGTTGCATTTGAAAGTAAGAAGGTAAAAATTATGATGAAACCAAAAAGTTGGTCAGTACTGGAGGTCAATCCAAAGGTAATCTGTTCTATCTTGACAATGTTGAAACTTCTTGTTTGTTGGCTAGAAATTAAGATGTATGGTTGTGGCATAAGAGATTGTGTCATGTGAACTTTGACAATATGGTTAAGATCAGTAAGAAGAGAAGAGTTAGAGGTTTACCGAGTCTAACTAAACCTGATCATGTTATGTGCAATCAATGTTAGAAAGGAAAGATGACTAAATCTAGTTTTTAAAGAAAAGACTATTCATCTAAAGGTATTTTGGAGTTGGTACATACCAACTTATGTGGTCCTATGAGAACTCAGAGTTATTATGGTGACAAATATTTCATTTTATTTGTTGATGACTACTCTAGGATGATGACAATTATGTTCTTAAAAGACAAATTTGAAGCTTTCAAATTGTTTAAGTGGTATAAGGCTAAAGTTGAAAAGGAAACTGGGAAAGATTTAAAATGCTTAAGATCTGATAGAGGAGGTGAGTTTATTTTTGATGAATTCACTAACTTTTGTAATGAGCATGGAATTAAAAGACATGCTTTTTCACTGAGGACACCATAGAAGAATGGTATTGCTGAAAGAAGGAACTAATCTACAGTTGATTGTGCTAGAACATTGATGATTGAGAAAGATGTTGCACAAATGTACTGGAGAGAATCTATTAGCATTGTTGTATACACCTTGAATCAAGTACAACTGAAGAAAGACACAAATAAGACACCTTATGAGTTATGGTTTGGCTACACATCGAATGTAAGTTATTTCAGAATTTTTGGAAGTAGATGCTACATTTTGAAAGATGATAGAAATGGTAAATTTGACTCTAAAGGTGATGAAGTAATATTTCTAGGATATTATACTAAAAGTAAAGCATACAAATGTTTGAACAAGGCTACTAATAAAATAGTTGAAAGTGCTAATGTGAAAGTTGATGAGTTTTCTGAAAATAATGATGAAGAAAGTAGGAAGGAACCGGAAGACTATGGTAGGTTTACATATGTTGAGCATCCAAACTATTTACCCAAGCCATAAGCTAAGTCTACTGAGCGACAAAAAAATGCTACTGAGAATCAGCAAATGCAAACCGAGAACTAGGAAGAAGCTACCGAGAGAGAAAATGAACCTAAACCAAATGATGAGAAAAGAAGAGAGGGTGAACCCACAATAGTGGGTTACACTTTTTTGCCTGAACAGACACTAAACTCTACATTTTGAAAAAAAATCAGATTCGGATGTATACTATCGTTAAACCATTTGAAATAAGAAGATTAAGTAAATTAGAGTATTTTAGGATTTTTTGTCTAGATTCTAAATATATTTTTTATTTTTATTTTTGAATTGATTTGAATGGTTTTTTATTTCTCCCACAAAAATTAGTATGTTGCTGAAAACGTCATTTTCAAAGAGTTACATTATTTTCATAGAGCATAACTTTTTTTCTAAAATAGATATCAATGTGATTCTTTCAAATTTACTTTTTTAACATCCATATGGAGGGCATGCAATTGGTTTTACAACATTATCATGATTATTTCATATTTTATTAACATTTGAAGTTGAATAAACCGTAATTTTGACATACCTTGACTGCATAGCTTATAACTTGTCGTGTATTTGTCCAATTTCATTTTTATTTTTTTTGATAGAAAGATAACTTCAATACCTAGGGCATAGATATTTTTAAAAAAAAATTTCTCTCTCTTTTACTATTTTTACATAAGCGTCAAACATAGAGGTAGACATATGGTGAAATATCTATGTTTAGTAAAACTAAAAATACAAAGTCATAATAAAATTAATATGTATTAACATTATAATTATTGGCAATATTTTTCTCAGTAGTACCTTACTACATAGATAGTTTTGTCAAATGGATTCATTTGATTTTCTAAAGGATAAATTTGAAGTGATTTTTTGTTAGCATTTTAATACATGTGAAGTAGACTCCATTATAGGTATGAATGAGGAGTATAGATGTTATATCAATGTTTTTTTTATCGAATAGGCTTTGAGCTAACCATTTGTAATTAAATCCTTCACTTATAACTTCTCAATGCTTAAATCATCATATTTTATTAAAAATGTGTTATTTCAGCAAAAATCAACATCTCTAAAAAAGTGTAACCCACTATTGTGGGGTCACCCGAGAACAAGTGTTGGTGAGATTTGTTAGAAGACACCATCCACAGAACTAGATCATTAGAGACAAGCAAGTTGGCATGATGACACGAAGTAAGTCAAGACAAAACACATGCTTAGTTTGTGAATTTGATCCTAAGAATTTTAGAGATGCACTTGAAAATGAGGAATGGATTAAGGCTAAGAATGAAGAAATTGAATAGATTGAGAAAAACAAGACATGGACATTGGTACCGAGACCGAGTGATAAAAATGTAATTAGTACTAAGTGGATTTTCAGAAACAAGTTAAATGAGAATGGTGAGGTAACTAGGAACAAAGCAAGACTTGTATGCAAGGGATATGCACAAGAAGAAGGAATTGAATATGGTGAAACTTTTACACTAGTAGCAAGACTTGAAGAAGTCTGAATATTACTTGCATATGCTGCACATAAGGGATTCAAAGTATATCAAATGGATGTGAAATCAACATTTTTGAATTGAATTCTTGAGGAGGAGGTCTACATAGAACAACCTAAAGGTTTTGTTGATCCGAATCAGAAGAACATGGTATGTAGACTACACAAATCACTATATGGACTGAAGCAAGCACTGAGAGCATGGTATGCAAGATTACATGCTTATCTTATCAGTACTGGCTTTGTAAGGAAAAGTGAAAATAGTAATTTATACATGAAAGGAGAATTTGATAATAATATTTTGATTGCTGAAATTTTTGTTGATGACATAATCTTTGGAGGACATGATCTGATTTGTAAATCTTTTGCTGATGAAATGAGAAAGGAATTTGAAATGTCAATGTTTGGAGAGATTAAATTCTTTCTAGGTTTGCAAATTATTCAACGGAATGATGGTATTTTCATCACTCAATCAAAATACATTAAGGAAGTGTTAAAGACTTTTGGCATGGAAGATTCAAAACCTGTAGGAACACCAATGGTGATAGGATGTAAGTTAAAAAAGGATGATGAATCAACCGAGGTAAATCAGACAATGTATAGATCAATTATTGGAAAACTAATGTATGCGGTACATAGTAGGCCTAATATAGCACATGTAGTTGGGATTGTGGCAAGATTTTCTACTAATCCTAAATATTCACATATGGTATTTGTTAAAAGGATTCTGAGATATTTAAAGAAGATTGAAGATTATGGTTTATGGTACACAAAGGAAGGAAAATTTAAACTCTGAGTTTACACTAATGTAGATTGGGCTGGAAACATTGATGACTGGAAGAGCACAACCGGTGGAGCATTCTTTTTGGGAGAAAGGCTTGTGACATGGATAAGCAAGAAATAAGTGTGTATTTATTAGTCTACTATTGAAGCAGAGTATGTTGCTGCTGCTGCAAATTGTTCAAATATTTCTTGGATAAAACAAGTGTTGGAAGGAATGAATGAGGTGATCACTAATCCAATGATTATATATTGTGACAACACTAGTTCTATAAAAATTTCCAAGAATCCGATGATGCATTCAAAAATAAAGCACATATCTACTATCACTATTTGAGGGAACAAGTACAAGAAAAGAAAGTGAAACTAGAATTTGTGAAGTCTAAAGAACAACTTGCTGATATTTTTACCAAGCCCTTACCAAAGGACACTTTTGAGTACTTGAGGACTAGACTAGGGGTCTATCCCCTGTCTATCGGTCACTAAGGTGATTAGGAGGTTGCATCAACCTATACTTTATCATAAAATCATTCATGTTGATGCATATAGCTCACAATTTAGGATTCCTAAGGTTGTGAAAGATTGTATAAGCTAGAACAAAGAATTGTTTATCAGTATATGAAGGTACTTGATCTAGACTGAACAACAAAGAACAACTTGGTTGTTGAAGATCTGTTTATTTTCTTTGGCATTGTTGTCAAAGGGAGAGAGACTTATATGAAATATCTATTGATGAGAACATGAGAAAGAATCAGAGAACTAAAAAAAATATATCAAATCCACAGGGAGAGTCTGCATGGAATGTTGTTTGTAGTGATTAAATATATTAAATATCAAGCTAGGGAGATCTTAACGAGCTACAACATTTATCTGTATAGTTGTAGAACAGATGTTTGGTATGTGTATGGTATATTTCATATTGTTTGTGTTTCCATCAATGCCAAAGGGAGAGATTGATGATCTACAACTGATTTAATATCTTGATGAACTAAAGAGAAAGTGATTAGAGATCACCGAGCTATTGAAGTGATATGTAAGATGATTAAATCAGTCAATATGTTGTCATTGATGTCAACTAGTTTTGACTATACTTATCATGATAGTTACAAACATCTGAATATCTATAGAAGGAAGAAATGGTGAAGAAATGAGACATCCACATAAGGAAAAGATGGATATGACAGATAAGGATAAGGTATACATTGGGTAACTTATTGGTAAGTCTATGGCATTATATTGTTGAGTTGAACATGTTACATTATTCTATTATGAAGATGAGATCAGAATTGAACAAGTTAATGTGGTTGGTAATTGAAGATTTTTGTACACACCGAGTCAGTCTTGTGTATACCAAGTGACAGTAATAACCAAGTTAGTTATCATCGACACATTCAATATTAACCGAGTATGGATGAAAATATTAAATGCTATAACAGTCGACATAAATTGATGAGCTAGAAATTGCTTATGATTCCGAGGTAACAAATGAAGTTTTTTATAAGATCCATGACTGACAAAATTTAGAAATGATCTAAGGGAAGAGATTGAAACGTGTCATTGACACATCTGCCAAGGAAGGTTGAAGTGAAAAAATGGATGATCAGGATTACGAGGCAAAATCTAATGGCTGATATGAAAATGGTTTACTTGTCTATTTAAGAGACATGAGTTTAATTGTTGAAACATGTCAGATAAAATATAGACTACAAAAGATTTCACATGAAGACTTTTTTCATGCATTCCTAATCAAACTGGTTACAGATAGAATCGAGCTACAGGCATAACTGAATGTCAGAGATTTATATACACCAAGTGAAGTAAGTTGAAGGATATGAGGAATTTAATTTGTTATTGATCACAAGAGTTTTTATGAACTTAGCATAGATCCGAATATTTGCAAATAGAGTTGTATTTGAATCAGATCAGTACTGTATCAGTTTAACCATTGATTCAGTAAAATCTCTTAACCGAGTGGACTTAACAGTCTTTTTTATTTCCATATGACATTCAAGGAATGTTAATTGTTATCTTGTTGACCCCATAGTGAATGTTGGTCAAAAGTTAAATGTTAGTGATAAATCCTTTAACTAGGTCACACCTGACAGTGTGCATTATAATCTTTAACAAGGTTGGCTCCTAACCAAGCTCACTTCAGAAGAGTGAAATACTTTTTGGGTTACCGGTCCTAGGTGGTTTTTCCCTTAGCAGGTTTCCACGTTAAATCATTTTGTTATGTGTTATTTGTTATGATTGTTTTTCTATTATAATTTACATGTTGCATATTTGATTAATCGGTAATCACAGTTTGGATAATTACTGGTATTCATTAAATGATCAGAAAGATAGTTATTTTATCTTACCGAGCTATTTGAATTGTTGATTAAGTTTGAAAAAGTACATCTGAGAGTTTGGGACTATAGGATAACTAATTTAATTGAATCACCCCATCTTAATTATCTAACAACTTTCACACTTAGCTCGGTCAATATATCAGCTCAGTCGTCATGGGATCTCAACACATACCAAGAGACTCGTTCACTACAGACATTAATACTGATGCTCAGCTCCAATTGTGCATATCAACTCTTTGCCTCAAATCTATCCTTATCCATCTTTACTTATGCAGATATGGACTTTAACTTATCTAATGTTAGGAACTGGTGTAAAGTATAGCATTTTAAAATACAATTCCTTACATACCTTATTTTCTTAGTTAGAAATAGTGTGATCACCTGATCCATTGGATTGGGTGAACTCAGGTTCACTGGTTCCACTACTGTGTGCTTCCTCTTTATTTCTCCATGTCTGATTCATCTAGTTCTTTATCTGATCAATAGTCTATTTATATTTGCTTTGTTCATTACTCGATGTTAGTGCTATGGTCATCCAGTATTTTCTTAAATGACCAATCTTGTGGCAACTATAACAAACCAAACTTCCATTCATCCAACTCTTGGATTTAACTCTAAGGTGTGTTCTTATATAATTTTCTATAATATGACCATATTCTCCACAATAGTGACAACTAAACCATGTATTGTAATCCCAATTGAATGTGTTGCCTTTCCTAGGTGCATTGTCTTGCTTCTTGGATGTCTACTTAGGTTTTGCATTGGATCTATAGTCTTGTGCTCTATAACCATATTTCTAACAATTGTAGCAATGTCCTTGAAATTTAGGTGCAGTAGGTGTATTTCTAGCCTTTGATCTGCATTCATGTGCCTGATTTCCATGCTTTTTACAGTTAAAACAATATCCATTAAATTTAGGCTTAGGATTGGACTTACCATTCTTGCTTCTGCAAATGTTTGTTGTGTGTCCTAGTTTCCCATAGTGATGACATATAGGTTTGTTTTTCTTTGGCTTTGCATTCCTCTGTTCACCACTCTTTGATGATTCTCCTTCTTCAATGGATGATAGGTGCTTGGTATGGCCTAGGTAACCATTTGTCTTTTATCCTTTTCTTCCATTATCTTGTCATCCTCAGCTTTCTTTTTCTATTCAATCACTTCACATAGTCTTATAGATTGAATTTCTTGTTCTCTCCTTAGACTTCTGACTTCTTCATTCAGTGAATTATTTCTCTCCAATAGATCTTCTATTGCTGCATCACTTTCAATAGAATTTCCATTATCAAATAGACCTTTAATGTCTTCTTCTTGTTATTGAGTGTCATTTAGTTGGATTGCCAATTCTTTCCTCCTCTTTAAGAATTTCTTCAATTCCTCTCTTGTTGTCTCAAGCTGGTGTAGTGCAAGCTGGATGTCAATCTTCTGATTCTCTATGATCTTTCCCAACTGATAAGCCTCCATCTCCAAGATCTTATCTCTCAAGTGGTCAGAATTCTTCTAAGAAAACAAAGCTCTGATACCAATTGTTGGAAGTCTTATTGGGAAAGTAAGATACTAAGAGGGGGGTTGAATTAGAATTTATAAAACTTTTATACTTTGAAACAAATTCAACATTTATATCATGAATTACATAAACATAAACTTCAATGTTGTAATAGATCTAACTGTTAATCACATCCATGAAAATGAAACACATAACACAAAGATTTGGTAACCCAGAAACCCTTGAAGGTAAAATTGGGGTGGGGATGACACCCAAAAATCTTCACTACTATAGCAATAAAGTGTGCCTGTTAGGGCTACAAATTTTTTATCACTTCTAGTGCTCTACCCTATGAGGGGTCTTCCCTGCTAAGAGCTTATAGATTTATACAATCTACCTTGATTAAAGGATTTAAACTTACAACTAAGTAAGCACTATGTTAAGAGATTTACCCTGATTCACTTGCTAGAATGTATTAGTACCTGATCCTTCAATATGTACTTCAAATGTTGATAACAGATCTCCTCTTTCCAATTCTTATCTGATCTCAAAATATGATAAAACTTTGTTTTGCCCTTCACTACTCTACTCGGTCACTCTGCCTAACCTATGCTTCTGACATCCAAAACACTTCTTCTTCTACATACATGTGAGATATCCTTATTACACTTAAATTAGGGTTTTGATGTCACCTTAAATAGATAATTGATCAAGCTTCTAGATCAAGATCAACGATCTAGATTCATCACTTTTTCCGCTTATACATTCCCTTTTTCTAATTGGTTACATTTCTTGCATAAGGATTAATGATCTCAATTATAATGCATAATCAACTCCTTAATAATCTCAATGATCATTAAATCATGCATAGAAGTCGGCCAAAATGGTTTACCTAGGTGTTTGTGTCATTACAAACACATATATCAAAATAGGTTCACTCAGCATATGAAGTCTTTAGTGCTCGGTCAAAATTATTATTCATATAGTAGCACTCAACACTAACTGTTATACATCTTGACATTCATACTACTCAGTAACTACTAGGGTGCTCAATGATCACTGACTTGGTCGGTAGTAACTACTGCTTGGTACATATACAAAATACAAGTCCAATACATTAATTGGCCTTAGTAGGATGGCTCACTCATAGTGATGACCGACCAACTCCACCTTGATAATGACTAAGTATTTGACACTAATAGACAACATGAATTGGAGATCAAAAAATGCTTTTTCTAATAATAAAATGGAGGCTTCTTCATGAAGGATATGGTGTTTTCTAGTTGATGAGTATATAAAAATTACATTAAGGGCTTGAAGGTTCCACAATAACAAAGTTCTAATAGTATTTAAGTTCTAATGTGTACGTCATTGATGCTAAGGGAGCCCTTGACCCTACTTCTTTGGATCTACAAAATCTTAGTCTCCATATATCTATTTCCTCAATCTAATTAATAATCACCTAAGACCCTTGACTTGGATCAACCATCTTATTTAGATCTTCCAACACCATGTCAACATGGAGAATATCTGGCCTAGAGATAAGCTCCTCCTAAAATTGAACCACTAGAATATCAATAGTTTTTTATGGTTCTAGGCAACACCTAATACACCCAACTCTCCAAACTACCTCAAAGGCGTAATTGCCCTGCTTGTAGCCCTCTAGCAATACTAAATGACTTATAACTCCCAATCCTTCCAAAATAAAAGAAAAGTACTTTTCACTTCTAGACACCCATTTTGAATTAATTCAACATATCCCAAGCTTACCCCTTATTCCTTTGGACCAAATAGTACTATCCTAGCATTGTACCCTCACCAATGCATATAAATAAGTCCAAATAACAAAGAAACTATAAGATGGTTTTATCCCCAAGACCTAAAATCTTCAGAAGTCTTCTAAAATGAACCTAATTGAAGAAATATCAACTCAATTTCAACCTATGGGTTCTAATATACCAAAAGCCCCAAATCACCCCTTATAAACCCTTAAATCATGGGGTTTTCAAATCTTTGACTTCCAAACACCTTCCCTCCAAATTGGTGATGGATTCACCATTCATATGATCTATCTTGACACTTCAAATCAGAAAATGTGCCCCTTGTTCAGCCAGATTGCTCACTCCAATACATGTCCATGCATTTTCTTCAAGTTTTCTTCAAGTTTTCTTCACAAATCCACTAGTGCGCACCCCTGTCATTCACTTTTCTTATTATGAAAGGTTAGTGTGATATAATAAAATGTTATATAGACATCATTCCATGGATTCCAAGCCTAAGACTCCATGGAATGCCTTCCTTCTAAAAAAAAATCAAAACAGTTATAAGAAAAAGAACTAAATTGTGATTGTTGTGTTGAAGTATACAAGACACTAATATGGAAATGTCTTCAAAGCATTGAATAATGTTTAGAAATTTATGTTCAAACCTTCTTCAACACATTTGGAACTTGTTCAAATAAAAAAAAATGTAAAAACCATGCAAAGAGACATCCAAATGACAGATATAATGATTTCTTATTCAGCCACAGTTCGTACAGTGCTTGTAGATTCTCCTCTTCTCCCATACAATGGATTCCACAATAATTGGGCATCTTGAAGGTGTATTTTTTAGTAGAGCTTTGGGGGAAGATTTAGTTGTGAGTTAATTTGAAGGCTTTAATTGAATTCAAGAAGCAGGTTTGGAGGTGTAGCCCAAAGCTCTGCAGGAGCATTTTGTGGAATATCCATTATGAGGTAAATGAAAAACTTGTACCTTTCAACAGTAAAGGAATTTCACATAGGCATTACATTTCTAATCAGATTTAAGAGGAGCATTGTGTGCCTTACTGAGTTCACCAACAATAGGAGTAGGGAAAAGCCAAAATTTATTCCACATTTAGTGAAAATAAAAATGAAACTGTCATGACTAACTAAGCCTTCATTTCCCATGATATTATTGGAAAAGGGAAATAATTTCTTAATAGACAGAATATCACTATTTGCAATAGCAAAATACTTTAAAAACAAAAATTGTATATTTTTCATTAACTTTCATAGCAAAAGGGATTTAAAGGGACAAAGACAAATGACTTGCTCAAAATTATGAAATTCTGCCTACTCAATACAACCTTTCAAACATATAAAACAACTTAAATTAATAGTATTTTACATTATTGCATTCCCCAAATCATTACTGGAAAAAAATTGAACATATCTAAATGGAATACTTTGTGCTTGACATACTTAAATGGAATACACCAAGAAGTACCAAATGATGAATGCTCAATAGTTGTAATGGCAAAGCATCAGAACCGTCCATTTCTAGAACTTGATTTTGTATAGTCTTAATGATTTTTCTATAGTCCTAATGATTTTTCTTATTTCTTGTCTTTTGTCCCTTTTTTATTTCATATGTTTGTACTTGGTGACAGGATTTTGAATAGTGTTGACAAAGCGTGTTTCTTTTTGTGATTATTTGATTGATCCTCTCACCCTTCCTTACTTTGTAAATTCCATTGTCCCAATCAATTTTTGTAGTGTGCAAGTATTATGCAAGGCATTAAGTGCATTAAATGCCCCAATTAGCCCTACGCGATAACCGCAAGGCAATAGTTTTTTATTAGGTTTCATGTTTTTTATTGTGGGGTTCCACATTGTTTGTTGTTCTTGATAAATCAAGCCCTGAATTTGACTTTTCCCTTGTCCGAGTTTGTGCCAATTGTGGATTTCACCTTCTTTTGATGGTATATTTGATTCACTCTATGTGAATACTATTTTGTTCAATGCTTTATTCTAGCTTGATATTTCATTCATTTTTCGTATACATAGAGAAATGGATAGTTCTGAGACTACACATTTGTTGATATTGTGAGACTACACATGCTGATAAAAAAAATGAGCTATCTGATTTAGGTTTACTATTCATGATTATAAATGGTCAATATTTTTGATGGTACTCCTTGGTGTATTCCATTTAAAAATAAATAGGTTTCCATTTTTCTATCATGTATACTTTGTATATAAATACAAAAAAGTTAAGTTTACTATTCTAAGTGAACAAAAAATCTTAAATTTGAAAAAAAAATAGAGTTGAAAAATTTGTTGTTCAGTGACTGTATCTGCAGGTTGCAAAAAAATCATCCTTCTTCCATCAAAATTCTAGTCAATTTACTGTGTGTGTGAATTTTGTACCTGATCCGTAGACACAACACTTCAGTAAGACATTAGAGGTTAGTTGAAATTGAAATTGTGCAATAAATGAAAAACTAAACTAAACAGGTGATTTACTACCTTCTAGTAGATGCGAGTATGTATTCTCAGATTATACCGAGATCAGTGACCTTGACAACACCTAAACGAAAGATTTGAATGCAAAATCTAGATATGGAATGAATGTAATTAATCTATCTTTTTGGTTTTTTTGTGCAATTATGATAATGAAAACTTGATATGAATCTATGCTAATATGAAAATTGATATGCTAAAATGATCTAACAATAATATTCTAAATGATATGGATACTATGCAAAAATAATGAAAATCTCACAACTCGAATTCTCAAGATCGGTTCTTCAGTCTCCAATTCGGTAGTGCGAGTGTGCAATTCGTGGATGGATGGATCTCAAATGAAGAGCTGAAGCCTTAATTTATAGAAATCTAGGGCTTTGGAGGTGCATGAAAAAAAGCCATATATCACTCAAATAACTCAGGTTGATTTTTGAGTTATTTTTAAATAAAAGATAATTAACTCACAAAAACATGCAAAAGCAGAATTCAACTCAAAATAGAGTTTAGATTTAATTGATAATTGATAGTTGTTTGCTTTTCTGATTGTGCATGTTTTGTTTATGAATTAATTTAATAATAAAGTGATTTATTTCCAACTTAGCTGATTTTGAAAAATAAAACAATTGATTTATGGGTTAATCAATTATTTTTCAAAATTTTATTCAAAAACAATATTATTAAAAATTGACAACTTGCTTTAATTAATTAAATAAGAATTTAATCAATTATTCATAGGATTTTGGATTTATTGTCAAATTAAATAATACAATTTAGGAATAAATAGAATTAACTTCAATTAAACAATTAAGTGGCAGAATTAAATCTAATTAATTAAATATTGAGAATATTCAATTAATCAAACTTTAGGATAAATAGGATTTATCGCCAAATAATCATTAAATTAAAGATAATTAGGATAATTAGGAATATTACTGCGAATATTCCCTAATGCAGAATTTATGATAATCAATTAGGATTCGATAATGTGCCGATGTGCCTTAGGTTAGGACTTTGATGTCAATTTCATTCGATGTGTTGATATAGGAGGTTAATGAACCTATAGCCCATTTTTGGGGTATTACATTTTGCCCCTCTTTGAATTACTATGCGAAGCACAGTGGTTCAAAGATAGTCTGTGTATGATAAAGATGTTTGAGATTGAAATTGATTTGAAAGAGAAATTGATTGAAAGATTTGATATGAAGATAATAAGTCCTGAATGACCAAAGATAATGTTAACTATAATAACAAATGAACCGATGATTACGAAAAAGTGTCAAAACACCTGATTCTAAACCTTATGATTGCGAAGAAGTGAGTGACTGATTCCAGACCCGATTGTCGATAAGAATCACATTGGTATCACATTTGAACCCTTCAATTTTTGAAGAACCAAAGAAATAACACAATTTGAACCGATAGTTGCAAAAACTAATACAATTTACAAGATTAAGAGAATACCAGATTGATATGGATCTCGATGAATCTGATATGTCCCGAGTGATGATTGATTTGCCCCAAGCGATGAGGTCTTTTGATGAATCAACAACTAGACGTGGTTGTTGTCTTGATTACTGAGGAAAGATATGATTTCCATAAAAATATGATTACAGACTTTGAATGATATGCAATACCATGCCCCCTTTGGGATTAAAATTGAAATCTGACAAGAAAAGTTAGCGTTGTAGTTTAGAAGCATGTTAATTGATTTGAGAAGTGGTTGTGCACGTCCGAGAATGCATTCTGCATCGTTTAGAGGTCCTGAAGACCAAGTTTGACTAGGCTTGACCATGAGTTGACCATGGGTGACCAAGTTGAAATTTTGATAGTTTGGTCTAAGATAATCAGTTAAGTTGAATTATAGATTTTTGTGATGATAGAAGGTTGATTATGCAAGTAGTTAATAATATGAATGATCACAGATTTTGATTTTGATCCCGAAAAAGGATTCTACTTGCTGTTTCATTGGAGGAACCTTCATGTGAGATTCAACTCTTGTTAGATTTGAAGATACGATTTGAAGAATTGTTTAAGCATTGAAGTTTAGCCAACCATTGTGAGATCATGCAAACATGCAAAATCAAAAGAGACATGCAAAATGAAATGCAACCTAAGACCTAGGACCTAGTCACTGATCATCTGTTGGTCATTCTCATCATTGAATTTTTAGGTAACCGGATAAATCAATACAATGCCCACTAGTTATGAAACCATAGACATATGAATATCGATTTGTATGCGCAGGAATCAATACAACATCCACTAGTCAATCAACCATAGATATATGAATATTGATTTTATTTTTGGAATGTCGGATTAGATATAAGCACCAAGGCACAAATGCCAGGATGACCTGAATATCATGTCCATTTTGATATTGCAATTTGTATAAACATCAAAATATCAACGTTGTGATGACCAGAATACGCCTTGCGTTCAAACACATCAAACAGTCAAGAGATCATTCTAAATCCAATGTGAATTACCCGTAGTGACCCTTTATCGTTCACCTCCTTAGGTAAGATCACATTTCACATTAGGAGAAGGAACTCACTCAAAAAAAAGATAATAGTTAGATCAAACTTCCTTGAATTTTCTGGGTATCAATGGTTGAGGTACACATGGCCATCCAATTTGAGATAAAGGCTCTTACAGTCGGACACCATTTCAATCCAGAATTTCCAAAGTTGTTAGATTTTCACATCTAAGAAGAAAACAAACAAAAGATTATGCCCCCAATCATCACTCTCTAAATCCTGTAAAGGACATCATTGAAGAGCTCAAAGGACACAATATGCAAAAATCTCAATGTGAATCAGTAAGAAAACAAGGAGATAAAAGCATGTAAAAAGCATAGATTGTTTTCAGTTTGTGTTTGGTTGCGTTGTTGTAAATGCAAAATCCTTTTTGGAGACAAGACTGACTGACTGACTCAAATGAAGCTTCAAAGGACTCTGACTAGATATGATACGTCTAAGATACATTGGGGACCATAGGATATGACATTAATTACCCCCAAGTGTTAACATTGATAGGATACCGACACTTGAGTTGATTGGTGTACAAACTGACTTATTGAAAATAAGAAAGCAGGAACAAACCGGGAGATATGTAAAAACTAAAGCAAGACTGAAAGCTGGGAAAGACCAAGATTGCACTGATAGATGGAGTGTTTTGAAACACGTGGCGCCCGTTTGCCAGGTTTTCACCATCTTGGAAGAGATTCTATTTTTGCTACCAAGGCACTTTTTCTTTTTCTCATTTTTGTTTTGTATTTTTCATTTTTTCAATTTTTTTGTGAATCATCAAGGTGCCTATTGCTAGGTTTTCACCAAGATGTTCATTTTTTAGGACTTTTTCTAATTTTTATGATTTTTTTAGGACATTTTACCATAGACTGAATGCCTTAGGCATAGAATTTCTTCAAATGGAGAATGTTGATTGGTTCTCAAAGCTGTTCTCCTTCAGTCATTGAGAGTTGATAGGCACCAGAGCCAAAAGTAGCAGTGATAACAAAGGGACCCAGCCAGTTGGGTTCAAACTTCCCCTTGCATTCTTGATGTGATTGATTTTTAGGATTCTCTCTCAAGACTAGATCACCAACCTAAAATTCTCTGTGTCTGACTTTCTTGTTGTAGCCTCTAGATGTTCTCTTCTGATATACTCTAAGATGATCATATGCTACTTGTTTGCACTCATCTAGTAGTTCAAGTTCTTGCAACCTAGACACTCTGCAATCATCATCAGTTACTAGACCATGCATTCTGATTCTTAGTGATAGGATTTCAACCTCAATAGGTAGTACCGCTTTAGACCCATAAACTAAAGTGAAAGGTGTAGCCCTAGTAGGCATTTTGATACTTGTTCTATAGGCCCAGAGAGCTAGATTGATCATTAGATGCTAGTCTCTTCCTATTTTATTAACTGTACGATGCAAGATTTGCAATAGATTCTTGTTAGAAGCCTCTGCTTGTCCATTCCCTTGAGGATAGTAGATAGATGACCAATGTTGTGTAATCTTGAATTTAGCACATAAATAATCTAGATCTTTGTTCTTGAATTGTCCACCGTTATCTGTGATTATGGAATGAGGTATCCTATATCTGCATATGATATAGTTCAATATGAACATAGATATTTGCTTTCCAGTTGCTTGTGTCAAAAGGACTTCTTCTACCCATTTTGTAAAATAATTTGTAGCTGTGATTATATGGGTATGTCCATTAGAAGAATGAGGATGTATGGCTCCTATATGATCAAAGGCCCATTGATGAAAAGGCCATTGTGTAGTGAAGGGAATTAGATCTTTCCCTGGAGCATGAATTAGGTTGCCATGTACTTGACACTTTTGACAATTCTTAGCAAATTTGATAGCCTCTTTCTCCATTTCAGGCCAATAGTACCCAGCCCTAATAAGTTTTTGAGCTAGTGTTAAACCGTTCGAATGTGACCCACAAATACCATCATGGACTTCCTCTAATGCATGTTGAGACTCTTCCCGTTCTAAAAATCTAAGTAGCGTACCATCTAGACCTCGTTTGTATAGATCATGAGCAATGATGACATATGGGGAGGCATTACAGATAAGGTATCTCTTTTCATGGTAGTTGAAGGTATCGAAATGATTTGGTCTTGGAGATAGGAAAATAGGTTTTTGTATCTGGATGAATCATGACCAACAATAGTGCAGATCATGTGGGTTTCAGGGGAATCATATGCAGGATAAGATAGTGCTTCCACTAGGAACTTGTAGCGTAGCTCATGTTCAGGCTACTGTAATAAAGTAGATAGTGTTGCCATTGCATCAGCAACCTTGTTCTTCATTCTAGGAATTTGCTCAAATGTGATAGATATGAAATACTTCTTAAGATCATCTACCATTCTTTTGTAAGGAATGAGCTTTTCATCTTTACTTTGGTACACATCATTGACTTGATGGATTACAAGTTGAGAGTCTCCATGAATGTGTAGCTCTGTTACTCTCAATTCGATTGCTATTTTCATACCATTCAAAAGGGCTTCATATTCAACAATATTGTTCACGCAAGGAAACTTTAATCTGAATGCTTTTGGTATTGAGTATCCTTGAGGAGTTATGAACAATATGCTCACTCCTAATCCATTCTGTGTATAGGATCCATCAAAGAATAACTGCCATTCTCTAGAAGAAAGAGTCATGATAGAGGAATCTGGAAATTCCATTTTCATTGGTGTATCATCAATCATAGGTGCATCTGCTAATTGATCAGCAATAACCTATCCTTTGATAGCTTTTCTTTCCACATATTCAATGTCAAATTCACTTAAGAGCATGACCCATTTAGCTAATCTACCTGTGAGGGCAGCTTTTCTTAGTAGGTACTTGAGTGGATCAATTTTAGCTACCAAATGTGTGGTATGAGCTAACATGTAATGTCTCAGTCTCTGTGATGCAAAGATCACATCTAAACAAGCTTTCTCAATCATTGAATAGTTCTTCTCATATGCAACCAATGTTTTACTGATATAGTATATAGCTCTTTCCTTTTTGTTCTCATCATGTTGTGCAAGCAATGCCCCCAGTGATGTGTCTGTAGCAGAGACATATAAGATCAATGGATTCCCATGAATAGGAGGCATCAAAATAGGAGGATTGGATAGATACTTCTTGATATGATTGAATTTTTTATCACATTTTTCATTCCATGCAAAGGTCACACCTTTATGTAATATTTTTGTAAAAGGTTGTGATATGTCTGCTAGCTGTGATATGAATCTTCTAATAGATTGAACTCTTCCTTGCAATGTCCTCATTTGACTAATATTCTTTGGAGGTTGCATTTCCATGATAGCCTTCACTTTAGTTGGATCAACTTCAATTCCCTTATTTGAAACTATGTATCCTAAGAGCTTTCCAGAAGTGACACCAAAAGCACATTTCTTAGGATTTAGTCTGAGACTAAATTTTTCCATTATGTCTAGTATCTTGCTTAAGTCATCTAGATGTTCAGCTCTAATCATAGATTTTTCTAAAGTATCATCAACATAATCCTCCATAGTCCTATGCATCATGTCGTGAAAAATAGATGTCATGGCTCTTTGATATGTAGCACCAACATTTTTAAGCCCAAATGGCATGACATTCCAACAAAAGGTGCCCCATGCACATGTGAAAACAGTTTTCTCTTGATCCTCTGGAGCAATTTTTATTTGGTTATATCCATAAAAACCATCCATTAAAGAATACATCTCAAAGCCCGCAGTCATGTCCACTATCATATCAATGTTAGGTAATGGAAAATCATCCTTAGGGCATGCTCTATTTACATCTCTAAAATCCGTGCACACTCTGATTGATTTATCCAGTTTTGAAATAGGTACAATATTAGAGATCCACTCTGCATAGTCAATAACTTGGATGAATCTGGCTTTTAGGAGCTTCTCTAATTCAGCTTTTACCAAGAGTGCAACATGAGGATGCATCTTTCTTAATTTTTGTTTGACAGGTTTAACATTTGGAGCTATAGATAAATGATTCATTATAAGATTAGGATCCAACCCTGGCATATTTGAATATTTCCATGCAAATTTGATCTTCTTCTCTGTTAGGAATGTTGTAAATTTTTGCTTCTCTTCTTCTGATAAAGATTGTGCTACATGAATCAACTGTGGTTCTTCTGTTGTTCCCAAGTTGACAGATTGAGTGGGCTCTATTAGAACTGGAGATCTATCTTGTAAATGACTTGGAAGGACATCAAATATCTCATCTTTAGGCACCTTAGAGAGGTTTTCACCTTCAGATACATCTTTTATTTTTACTTTTGTAGGTTCTGAGACCGCCAAAAAGTGGTTTTCACCCTTAGAACTCCTTTTCATTTTCTTTTTATTCTTATTTTTCTGACTAAGATACTTGATGTATGACTCCATCATGCTAACGCTTGATTCACTGATGGAAGTACTCATAGGCTCAACTACATTGAGGTAGCAAGAAAGGGAATAGTCATTCAGGAAGATATAAATACCATGGCTCAGATTTGTGGAGGTTTGGTCAATAAGGTCTGGATATTGGATAGTCAAGACGGGGAAAGATTGGGAGATAGTATTTATGGATATGGATTTGTCATCATTGGTCCTAACCTGACGCTCGAGTTCAAAGGTGATATTACAACTTAAGACATTCAATTCATGAATAGGCTCAATGTCATTGTGGGAATCCAATTCAGCCATAGGTGGATTATACTCGATAGGTTCATCATTTCATTCTAGACTTATGTTGGGTTCAGGTGCATATTGGTGAATAACATCAACATGTTTCTTTGTAATAAGCTCATCTTCTTCTGAAATGGCTCCCCATTCATAGTCATTAGATTCCTCATCTATGCCTCTAGGAAATCTAAGAACATGAGTAAAGTCAGGATGAATACCCCAAGAAGGGTTACCCTCATATTCTGATTTAAATTCATATTCATGAGAATTTGTCTCAGAATAACTACCACCTTCCTCTTCTTGATTGTTTTCAAGATTAGCTGGTTCTTGTGTTGCAATTATCTCTTGATTGATAGTAGGTTCTTGTGTTTCTACTACATTAATTCTTTTGATTGGATCATCTTTATCATCAAGAAGGTCTTTGATCTCTTTAGGCAATTTTTCATAGGGGATGAGTTCTAAGCTGTCTGAATCACTATCTGATGGTTTTGTTTCTTCTTTCTTAAGAAGGGATTCTCCTAGTGTGATCTGCTCTATGACATGAGAACAATTACCTTTGAGGTGAAAGAGTTTCTTTTTAAATCCTAAGCCAACTTTGTCTTTATTTTCTCTACCAGTATGTGGGATAGGTGCCTCAAGACCTTTTCCTCTGACTCCTAGCGGTCCTTTGCCTAGATATCCCATCTTAGCTATCAATTTATCTCCTGGGCCATATGACTTAGAAGGGATTTTGGATACTGTAGAGTCACTAGTTTGAATATCATGGGATTTAGATTCATCTTTGTATAGCCATGCAAGCACAACTTCATCTTCTTCAAATTCCTGCTTGGAGACTTGTTCTACTACAAAATTCTTTTTATATGCCTTAAGAGGTTCTTTAGAGTCTGGTTTGGATTGTTTCAAAGATTGTCCATAAGACTTAGGTGAGATAGGGAAAGATGTCAAAGATAAGACTGGCTCTATAGTATATTCTCCCATACCATTTTCTTTTATATTGACCTCTTTTTCCATATCTTCCATTTTAGATGTGGATGCTTCTTTCATTGGCTCAATGGAAGATTCTCTGTTATTAGGTACAAGTTTATCTGCACTTTTCTTCAATGTATTGCAAGTGGTGGATATGTCTGCTGGAATAGTGACCTCTACTCCTTCATAAGGAAATTTCAAGCATTGGTGAAATGTAGAAGGAATAGCCTTCATCTCATGTATCCATGGTCTCCCTAGAAGAATGTTGTAAGCTAAAGGTAGATCAAGAACTTGACATATAATATCTTTGATAACTAGACTTGCTCTGATAGGTAAGACAATAGTGCCTTTAGAAGATCTTTCTTGTTCATCATAGGCTTTTATAGTTATTTTCTTTCTAGGATCAATAGCCAATTCTGAAAATCCCAATTGTGTGATCAAGCTGTAAGAACAAATGTTTAGGCCAGCGCCTCCATCTATCAACACACGTTTGACTCTACGGTTCTAGATCAAGACTTCTATATGCAAGGGCTGGTTATGCAGGTGACTCAAGGAGTTGTCATCTTCCTCTGAAAAGGATATATACTATGGAGATGTAAGAAGTCCAACCATAGTATGGAACCTGTCTAAATCAAGGTCATTAGGAACATTGGATCCGAGCAAAGCTTTATCTAGAATGGCTCTATGAGCTAGAGATATTCGAAGCAACTCAAACATGGAGATTTTTGCATTAGTGTGTTGGAGTTGTTGAACAATGCTATAAGATTTTGGCCTCGTATCTTTAGGATTGGAAGATTTAGAAGTAGCCTTTTGTTTGGAAGCGGAAGAAAGATTGAAGGGCATCTTAGGGACATTTGATGAATCTGGGATTTGTCCATTTAGATGTGCCTGAGCTTGTGATCGAGTAACTGCATTAGCTGAAGGATGATCTCTATCTCTTTGTACAATTGTGATGACATTGCAATGTTCAGAGAGACAAGGTTCAACCATTGATAACAACATTATTTCCAGGGTAAGCATAATTGACCTTTGCCCCCATATTAGGTTGAGAAGATGAAACTTCTTGACCATGTTTTAGAAATGGTTCTGTGAATGTTGTATGATCATTATTGTTCTTATGATTTTCAATGGTGATATCTCCCCTATCAATTAGATCTTGAATAGTATGTTTCAAGTGTAAGTAGTTATTAGTTTTGTGACCTTTACCCCGATGGAAATCATAGAATTTGTTCTCTCTCCACCATTTTGGTTTAGGATCAGAATCAGATTGTCAGATCTTAGGCAAAGAGATGATGTTATTGGCTAGCAGAATTCTCATAGCTGATTCTAAAGATTCTCCAAGAGGAGTGAACGTTCATTTATTATTAGCAGATCACTTTTTATACTCTGGCTTATTTTGAGATGATTCAGGCACCTTTTGTTATGAAGCTTTTATGGCTTGGGTACCAATAGTTAGATTGAAAGTTGGTGCCTTTGATGGGGCATGGATAGTATCAACAAAACCATCTGTGACAATGCCTTTGTTCTTATTCCAATTTTTTTTCTTGTCTTTAGAACTGGATCCTAATTCATACTTGTCCTTTTGAAGTGTGATTTCTCCTTTTTTCACAAGTACTTTTTCAATTTTGATCACATTGTCTACCATCTTATCAAAAGATGTATGATCTTGCATTTGTAAAGGGTAGTTGATCTCTAGAACAAGATTATTGATGAATATTTCCAGTTTCTTAGTTTCTGGAATAGGCCTAGCATATAGAGAGAATTTCTTCTTCCATCTCTTGAGAAATGTCAAAAATGGTTCGCCTAGATATTGTTTGAGATTGCAGATATCGATCATGGTGACTGGATGTTGAATGTTGTAGGAGTATTGTTGATAGAAAAATTTGATCAACTCCTCAAAATTTTTGATAGTAGAAGGCAATCTAGAGAACCAATGAATGGTTGCTCCCCCTAGAGATCGAGGAAAGAGACGCATTAGATAGGTTGGTTCATGCATGAATTCCATAGATTGTGTACAGAATTCTCTGACATGATCTTGGGGATCTGAGTGTCCATCATACTTATCATACTTAGGCATCTCCACTCTTTTTGGGAATGGTGGCATGTACAAGTCTTTGTCAAATGGAAAAGGACATAGGGCCTCCATGGAGAATTCCTTGGGTTCCTTTTCTTTCTCAAGGTTATTAAGTTTGACTTACATGGCATGCATCTGTTTCATCATAGTTGTGAGTGGAGTTTCTTCCTCTTGTATAATAATATCTTCAACATTAAAGTTGGGAGGAAGTTTAGCTCCTTGATGAGCTAATTGTAAAAAGTATGCCTCTCTGTCTTCTTTCAAGAAATGCTTCATCATTCGTTTGAAGTTATCATCATTTTGATATTGAGAAATTTCTTCAGGTGTGGGTTCCTGATCTGCACCATGTTGAGATTGAGCTCTTTGAGAGCCAAAGTTTTTCCCTGCTTGAGAAATGGTGGGAGTTCTACCTAGGATAGATTGATGGGGAGTTTGTTGATTACCCTCGTGAGTTGATGAAGGAGGAATGTAACCAGTTTTTAATCAAAATTTACCAAGACCGTCATCTTTGTAAAGACCAGAATTGTAGAGTTGCTCAAGAGTTGGAGCTTGGAGAGTGGTTATAGGTAAAGTATGGGATGCTTCTCCAGATTTCTTGTGAAAGGAAGCTCTAGTTTCCACCATTAACCTTGGGTGAAGCAAAAGAATATGATGAAGACAACTGAAGAAGGATCTAATTCAAGAAGATCAAATGACGCAACCTTGTCAAGGTTTTGATTGATTGAAGCTTAGGTTAGACGTAGATGAAGGAGATTGTGCCCTGGATGTATGGGTAGACTCCCAAAAGATAGCAGACACAAGTTCACAACACTTAGTCATTTTGATGATTGATTGAAGATTGATAGTTATGACAAGGTTTTTGACACAAGATGAAAAAGACTCAAATAGATTAAATAGAAGGCTAAATCTAATTCAAAAGGTCATTTTAGGAAAATGATTGGATTCTCAGTATTTTTTTCTCTATTCTTGACACAATGATTTGTTTGACAGATTCTGGAAATAGGCTGAAAAAGCTAGATATCTAGCAATTCTGACAACTTTCTGGCAATTTTTCAAAACTTCTCAAATGACTTTCTGCAGGCTCGTACGATAGTGTATAGCATGAAATGACAATTGAAAAACTCATATGATTATTGCAAAACTTTCACAACAGTTGATAGTAAGAATTTTGACTTTTTGGAATTGACTGGCAACAAAACTCGTACGACAATGTACTTGATACCATACAACAATCTGGGGGTTCTGAAATGATAATAGCCAAAATTCGTACAACTTTCTGACTTCACAAAATGACTATTGACTCTAGAAAGGGATTTCACTTCAATTTTTGCAAATTTTTAGGTTTTTAGTTTTAGATTGTTTGCAAATTTCAATGTCCAGATTTGAGGATTGTAACAGATTTGTTCATTTTCAGTAACCAGATAGATAAGCAAGCACGCAAAATAGCAAGCAAGTGATTTCAAGCATGTCTGAAAACAATGAAAAAGGGCAAAAGCAACCTTGTGCATGAACAATCATGTGACTTATTTGTGCTAATCCTTAGAAGTGCTAATTGTGTATGTTCCAAAAAGTTTTGCAATAACGCACATATTCCTAGAAAATGAAAATTTGGCCTCACTAGGGTTTTTAGTAATGGTTTGACTCTGCAACTTTTATGATCCAAGAGGGCGAACTCAAATCTAGGCACACTGAGGTTTTGACACAGTCTGAGAACTTAATCTTCAAGATCTGCTAGGGAGATCTGACAGCCCAACAAGAGACCACACCTGTGGAGATTTCTTCCAACAGGACATTTATATAGCGGTTGTCACTACCACAGTGAAAATGGCTATTACTACTTGAGGTTCCGTCAACGTGGTTGACCCAATTAAGGGAATGTCCACTACGATTGACCCTCTCTAAAGGTGACTCACAAGATATACCACATGGGGACTAGATCAGATTCAAGGATCTGGGTTTTTGGTACTATCCAAAAAGGAAGTAGAGCATAATCCCCTAGCCTCTTCACTTCACCAAAATAAAGCAGACAGATAAATCTGACATGCTAAGACTAAGATTATCTCACAAAGATCTATGACATCAACCCCTTATGATCTATCAACCTCTCCGAAGAGAGAATGCATCGATCAAAAGTTGAAGACACACGGATCTAGTAGAATGTGAGATGCCCTCAGTATCCTCCCTACCTACAAGGGTTCCTTCGTTGAGAGGAGTTTCACTAGAAACTCACTCTCTCAAGAGCCACAAATAGTGTTCATAGGGCCTATTTACTATGTGTAACAAAGATGCTGAAAGCAAATCTATGTTCATTTTTAGATCCCAAATGAAATGTGTGATATGGAAAAAAAAGGCACTCAAGCTAGACACGCAAGATGTTCATTTTAATCCAAATCAAAATGTTATCAGCTGAGAAGGTTATCTGAATTCCTCACAACGCACTTAGTAGATTCTTACCTATTTTTAGCAATTCTCACGCTTTTCCCAACCAAAATAGCAGAAGTCAATCAGAAATAGAAAATTTCAATCATTAATGTTAGCTGTTAGTCAAAATCTGACAAACTACCTGAAAAAGTGAAATGAGAATTGAACCTTGGCACTAAAACTCATACAACAGTGGGTTACCTCCTAGACGATAATCTAGAAGCTCGTACGACAATGGGTATCAGATCAAATGACAATTGAGCTTCCAGATGATAGTGGGTTTTTGCTTGTGCGCTCCTCGATCAAATCAACTGTCATACGATAGTGGGTATCTCTTGGTACAAGTTTCTGACAAAACTCATACAAAAATTGTACGGACAAAGAATAAAAATCATAGCTGGGAACAGAAAAAGATAAGAAAATGATAGAAATTGATAAAATTTGAAGGGAAACCCGTTTCAGGGTCCCATGGTGGGCGCCAAAAATGTGTGCGTGAATTTTGTACTTGATCTGTAGACACAACACTTCAGTAAAACATTAGAGGTTAGTTGAAATTGAAATCGTGCAATAAATCAAAAACTAAACTAACCAGGTGATTTATTGCCTTCTAGTAGATGCGAGTATGTATTCTCAGATTATACCAAGATCAGTGACCTTGACGACACCTAAACGAAGGATTTGAATGTGAAATCTAGATATGGAATGAATGCAATTAATCTATCTTTTTAGTTTTTCTGTGCAATTATGATAATGAAAACTTGATATGAATCTATGCTAATATGAAAATTGATATGCTAAAGTGATCTAACAATAATATTCTAAATGATATGGATACTATGCAAAAATAATGAAAATCTCACAACAACTCGAATTCTCAAGATCGATTCTTCAGTCTCCAATTCGACAGCGCGAGTGTGAAATTCGTGGATGGATGGATCTCAAATGAAGAGCTGAAGCCTTAATTTATAGAAATCTAGGGCTTTGGAGGTGCATGAAAAAAAGCCATATATCACTCAAATAACTCAAGTTGATTTTTGAGTTATTTTTAAATAAAGGATAATTAACTCACAAAAACATGCAAAAGCAGACTTCAACTTAAAATAGAGTTTAGATTTAATTGATAATTGATAGTTGTCTGCTTTTCTGATTGTGCATGTTTTGTTTATGAATTAATTTAATAATAAAGTGATTTATTTCGAACTTAACTGATTTTAAAAAAATAAAATAATTGATTTATGGGTTAATCAATTATTTTTCAAACTTTTATTCAAAAACAATATTATTAAAAATTGATAACTTGCTTTAATTAATTAAATAAGAATTTAATCAATTATTCATAGGATTTTGGATTTATTGTCAAATTAAATAATACAATTTAGGAATAAATAGAATTAACTTCAATTAAATAATTAAGTGGTAGAATTAAATCTAATTAATTAAATATTGAGAATATTCAATTAATCAAACTTTAGGATAAATAAGATTTATCGCCAAATAATCATTAAATTAAAGATAATTAGGATAATTAAGAATATTACTAGGAATATTCCCTGACGTAGAATTTATGATAATCAATTAGGATTCGATAATGTGTCAATGTGCCTTAGGTTAGGACTTTGATGTCGATTTCATTCGATGTGTCAATATAGGAGGTTAATGAACCTATAGCCCATTTTTGGGGTATTACATTTACAAGTAACAAGTCATTCCATTCAAGGTCATGCTTACAAATTCACAAAACATCTTTGTACTTACACTTTGATTTATCATCACCTTACCATGCATCAACTTGCCACCTTGTCCTTAACCAATTAAATTCCATCTTCAATTATCTCTACACACAATGGATATTAGCCCAACTAGATAAATAAATCACTGTCCTAAGTGTCTCCCAAAGAATAGGGAAAAAGGAACACTTTTTTTTGGTTCATTTTTGTGACAATTTGAGAAGAGTTTTGTTTAACTATCACAATTTGACAGTATAGTAAATCAGAAGGGAGTAAAGAACTACTAATAATTCTATATACAAGATACTACTAATGCTAGTATTTTTATATTTGACAAATGACAATATTAATGCTAGTATTTTTATATTTGGCAGATGAGAACATTAATATCTTAATTTAGAGTATAGGAGATGATTTTTTGGTATAATTATAGCCTGAATATTCACATGTGAAGAAAGACTGTGTCTAACAATATCAACCAGAACAAAATAAGGAGACAATTGCTAGATTGTGGTCTAACTTGAAAAGAAAAGGTGATGGAAAATGTTATCGTCCCTACAAAATTTGCAAGGGCTTAAAGACTCGAAGATATCTAATCAAAACAAATGAGAAAAATTGTAGATAGTAGGGTCACATTAAAGGGGGAAACAAATTTTGTCCATCGGTAAAGATTAACTTTTACAGATAAAAAATAAAATAAAATATTTTAATAATTTATATTCATAAGAATTAATTGATGATGACATCATGGTCATAGTTAATTTAAGGTCATCATTTTGATAAAGGTCAACCACCCTGGGTTTCATGTTATGGACCATGACAATTCGGAGAATGTGGATTTCCAACTGGGGGAACATGGAGGTGTGAATATCGAAGTAGAAGATAATGATCCCATGGAAGAAGATGGTCGTACATAAGATAACACAATTGAAGATGACGGTACTTGCGCATCTGATCATGATGATCAAGATGATGGTACTGGCGCAACTGATAATGATGATGAAGATGACCTTGTTGTACCTATACTTGAGAAGACATATGAGCCCCTATACAAAGGATCCCAAACAACTCTTCTTTTCGTTGTATTATTGTTGGTGAACTTGAAGGTTATGAATGGTTTATCCAACATAGTAATCACACGTATGTTAAGGTATGTCATATATGTCATCATTTTTCATCTTTTTTAGTCATAATTTTTTTATAGTTAACAAAGGGTGAATCATGTACCGATTAATATTCTTTATATTAACAAATTATATTTTTTGTCCTAGGTTGATAGGTGAGTGTTTGTTACCACCATCAAACATTCTACCTCGCTCGTGCCGAGAATTATCTACCATTATGAAAGATATTGGAATGGAGTATCAAACGATACATGCATGTCTGAATGATCATATTATATATCATAAACAACATGAATTTGCAACAGAATGCCTTGATTGTCATATCAGTAGATATTGATTGGATCAAATAACAAAAGAGGTGTCTCCCAAGGTTCTTTGGTATATTCCCTTTATTCCACATTTGCAATGATTATTCAGGTGCACTAGCTTGGCACAATTTATGGATTACCATGCACACAATAGAAGTCGAGATGACATTATGCAAATGTCTGTGGATGGTTCAAAATTTAAGGAAATAGAAGAAACTTGGCCACACTTTAAAGAAGAACCTCGTAATCTCAAGCTTTCATTGGCAGTAGACAACGTCAATCCGTTTGGAGAGATGAGATCAATTTACTCGGTGTGGCCTATTTTTGTTATCAACAATAACATTCCTCCTTATATGTCCATAAAGAGGGAGTACATAATGTTGGCAATGATTGTTCCAAGTATTTTTTTATTTAATAGTCATCTAAATTAATTTATTATAAATACCCCATCAAAATTGTCATGATAATTATGTAATATTTTTATTCATTCAACTAGGTAAGTACCGAGTTAAAGATATGAATGTATATATTGAGTCCCTTATCGATGAGTTGTTGGTGTTATGGAATGGGGTCACTATGTATGACATCTCTAGACCAATAAGACAAAGACAATTTCAATTCCATGTAATGTTTGTATAGACAATACATGATGCCCTTGGGCTAACACATTTTTGTGGTATGTTCTCTTGTTAACACCTCTTTTTTGGTATGATATAGTGCTAACACATTTTTTTTTGTATGTTTAATTTGTGCATGATAATTATAATTATCAAAATTAACATATTTAATCTAATTATACATGATCTTGTAGGTCTTCAGACAAAGGGAAAATCTGCATGTCTAGTTTGTGGTCCAAAGATCAAATCTCGTCATTTAAATTTTTTTTGAAAGAAGGTGTTTGATGACTATAGAAAATTTCTCCACAGAAATCATAAGTACCGAATTACCGAAAAATATATTTTCAATGGGAAGAAGAGACTACATCAAAGCCACAGAGAATGACACCTCACCTATGAAAGTTGAAATACAATAGAATAAATCGTCGAGGTAATTTCATTCTATTTGATGATTTTTGTTTGAAATTTATATTTTGATATTGTGTTTTATTTACTAATGATGTAACTGATGCATGTGAAGGTCGTCAATGCATTAATGACCAACTTTCAAAAGGACTACAAAGTTATCGTACACAATTTAGTAGGTTGTCGTACTATGAGCAACTCTCAATCATGCATTTGTTTGATGTTGTGCATATTGGAAATAATGTAATAGAGACATTATGGAAAATATTGGCTGGAAGGCGTGAAAAAGAAAAAATTGTCAAAATTTGTAGTGACATTGAAGATTCCAACCATGCATTAATGAAAAATGTCATTCGATCAAATAACAATGGAGACCATATTGATATAAGTTCCCTTCCTTTGTTATTGTCGGAGTAGTAGAGCAATGCTATAAAATAAGTCATCCAAAAATTTAATTTCTTACAGGATTTGTTGTGAACATAAATAATCTCATATTAAATAAAAGTGAATTTGGGCTAGGGATGAAAACACATGATTGGCATACATTTATTAAGGTAATTCATGTTATTCTATATTCACTATATATTTATATACTGCATGTAGTTTTCATTTTATTATTTTATAAAATTTTGAAAAGATCATTTTACAATTATTACAGTACACTCTACCTCTATCTCTCCCACACCACTTTGACAAAAGTGTCAAATAAGTTATATATGATCTTGGAAAATACATGAAGTGGTTGTCATCGAAAGAAATCAATAAAGAAGATATAAAATATTGGAAGAGAAAAATTTCTCATCTTATGTGTGAAATGCAAAAGTGTCTACCTTCAACTTTTTTTCAATACACAAGAACACTACCTCATACATTAAGTTGATGAGATTGAATTGTGTGGACTTGTACAAACTAGGTCAATGTGGATGGTTCAGAGACACTTAAACTTTTTGAAGGGCTTGGTTCAATAGAGAGCACATCCTAAGGGTTCTATGGTATACCAGACCATGGTGTACATTAGTGAATATCTTTCTAAGTTTGCAACAAATATCCATGTAGATCATATTTCGGATCCCAACTCCATTAACAAATTCAAAGGGGAGTACTTGATGGGGAAATATAGATTGAGGAAAGTGAGAGGTAATTATAAGATGTTATTGTAGTTAATTAATTCTTATTACTCATTAATATAAGTTATTTTTGGTCTATTTTTTTATACAGTTGGTCGAGAGTGGGACACATTACATTTGTATATTGTGAACAATCTTGATTGGATGACAGTATGTATTGAACGATGTCAACAAAATGGTCTCTCATTAACATGGGAAGGTGTTGCTTCATTGGTTAAAGAATCTCATCGTAATGAAGATTCCAATGTTACACCAATGGTAATTGATCTAGCATATGGTTTAAGAGGTAGACAGGTACGTAAAAATTTATTAACCATCATGACCCATATGTTTAATATCAACTCACGATACAAAAATTTTCACTCGCTTGAAAAATTGCATGTGGAGCACCACAAAGCTATGTACTATCATGACCACAAATTTTGCATTAAAAACTTGGATGACACGAAGAAAATTTGTGATTCTGGGATAACAATAGTCTTTGAGGTCACAAATATTTCATCTAAAAATGACATACATCTTCAACAATCTCAAAATTGATACTATGACATCTTGGATGGTATACTTGAGTGCGACTTTAACTCCTTGGTGACCCCACAATATTGGGTTACACTTTTTTAGACATGCTGATTTTTGTTGAAATAACACATTTTTAATAAATATGATGATTTAAACCTTGAGAGGTTCCATTTGAAATAATTAATTACAAATGGTTAGCTCAAATCCTCTTAGATAAAAAAAAAATATTGATATAACATCTATACCATCTATACTCCTCATTCATACCTACAATGGAGTCTCCTTCACACCTATTAAAATGCTAACAAAAAATCACTTCGACTTTATCTTTTGGCAGATCAAATGAATCTATTTGAAAAATCTATCTATGTAGTAAGGTACTACTAAGAAAAATCTTTCCAATGATTATAATGTTAATATATATTAATTTTATTATGACTTTGTATTTTTAGTTTTACTAAACATAGATATTTCACCGTATGTCTACCTCTATGTTTGATGCTTATGAAAAAATAGTAAATGAGAGATAAAAAATTTTAAAATATATATATTCCCTAGGTATTGAACTTCTCTTTCTATCAAAAAAAATAAAAATGAAATTGGACAAATACATGACAAGTTATAAGCTATGTAGTCAAGGTATGTCAAAATAACGGTTTAGTCAACGTCAAACATTAATAAAATATGTAATAATAATAATAATTTCATCAAACCAACTACATGCCCTTTGTATAGATGTTATAAAAGTGAATTCTAAAGAAGCATATTGATATCTATTTTAGAAAAAAAGTTATGCTCTATGAAAACAACACAACTCTTTGAAAATGACGTTTTCAACAACATACAAGTTTTTGTGGGAGAAAGAAAAGACCATTCAAATCAATTCAAAAATAAAAATAAAAAATATAGTTAGAATCTAGATAGAAAATTCTAAAAGACTCTAATTTACTTCATCTTCTGATTTCACATGGTTTAACGACAATATGCATTCGAATTTGAATTTTCTTTTCAAAATGTAGAGTTCAGTGTCTGTTCGGGTAAAAATGTGTAACCCACTATTGTGGGTTCAAAATTAGTTCTATTCATCATCAAATGGAACGTGCTACGACTGAATTAAAATGATCCTAATAGAACTATTATTGAACATGATAATGAATTTACAATGATTAATACAAAGTTGTTTGAGCCAGTTGGAGATGAGCCATGTGTTCCTTCAAGCCAATGTGAGCAAGTGTTTTACTTAGAGGTTTCGCATAAAATGGGTTGGTCATTTTTTGTTAGACATTATCCAAAAGAAAAATCGGTAAAGTATAATGTGATGAAAGAAGAAGATACAGAAGATGATGAAAAAGAAGAAGATGATGATGAAGAAGGAGATGATGATGATGATGGTGGTGATGGTGGTGGTGGTGGTGGTGGTGATGATCATGATGATCATGATCATGATCATGAGATGAATGAAGAAGATGATCAATAACATGATTGAAATGTACAAGGTATGTGATTTGATTATTTATATATATTTATATTGATTAGTATATATATTTAATATTGATTTAGTGATGTATTCAACTCTAATACCATCGTATAATTAATTCATTGTGTTCAATTATAATGATTACAACATATGTGATTTATGATATACATATTTCAATTATTACTCGTATATTTAATGATGCTCAATTAATTGGTGTTGATTACATGTATATATTTTGTGTGATTGTCACCCTTTGTGGAAATAGGCAATTGACTACACACATCGACATCACCCCTTCTGTTGATGATCTTGCATTCCACACATAAGGTAAAGACAAGGAATTAAAAAATATACAATTAATTCATTTTGTTCAATTCTAATGATTACAACATATGCAATTTGTGATACAAGTGTCTCAATTATTACTTGTATATTTAATATATTTATTGTTTAAGAAATTACCAATGTATTTCTTATGATGCTCAATTAATTGTTGTTGATTACATATATATATATTGTGTGATTGTCACCCTTTGTGGAAATATGCAATTGACTACACACATCATCACCCCTTCTGTTGATGATCTTGCATTCCACACATAAGGTAAAGACAAAGAATTTAAAAATATACAATGATTATGATGAATGCATATTGTTCATGTTGTCTTCTACGTAATTTGTAGCATACGTATCATGTAATTTTTAGCTAACTTAAGATAAATGATTCACATATGAAAGAAATTTAACCCCTTTTAGGAGGATCTTGCATAGTGACATGGATCAACAGGTATAAGTTAGTACGCCCTATAGAAATAGTTTATTAATTGCTTGCTTTCTCTTTACAGCCATCTTCATTGAGTGGTTTAATAATAAGATATTAACTTGCTCATGATTTAACACTACTACCCTCAACATCAATTTTAGGGTCGACTTCATCAACATTACCCTCATTTAGAAAAATATCTCGCTCCTTACCAACTATATATCTCATTTGATGGACTATAGGAACCACCAAATAGGTACTTGTCAGATCTGTCTTCCTCGAGTGAGGGAAATGTGGGAATAGAAGATGAAAGTTCAACATGTAGTAGGCCTAAAATAGGGAGATCAACTAGAGGTCAAAAGATTAGAAGAAAATTCAATAAACGCGTGCAATTTTTTCTTGCTGAAGGGGGGTCATATTCTTTTGACGATGAGACCAAAGATGACATCAAAGTTCCCTTGAGGTACACACATCTTCATAAAGAATGGGTACCCAAGGAACTACCTCCAATTAACACTAATTTTTGTGTTAACGAGAGGATATATCGCATAGCTACATTGTCATTACATGGTTTGGGCATATTTTCCATGGATGGAATAAAGATATGTTACAATAAAGTTGTTGAATTGATGGAGTATGTCAGATCTTGTTACAATTACAATGATTGGATGCAGATTGTTTGATATAAAAAAAGTATGCGTAGGTATGCACTGTCAGCAAATTATATACAATGGAAAGAAAATGATCAAAGTAAAAGATTTTCTATGTATATTGATGGAAGACCAAAAGCAACAGTGAATATTGTAAGTTTTATAAATAGTACATGACTTGGGTCAACTAATAAGCTACCCAATTGCATATTCAAGGCGCATGAGGGGAATCGTGTTTTTGTATGTGCGATAAAATCAATAAGTGCAGGGGAAGAATTGCGAATAGATTACCATTTGAATCGCATAGATACAACAAAGTAACTATCATGGGGGTGGTAAGTACTATATACCATTTAAACTAACCTCCAATTTATGACTCCAATATACCATTTTATTAATAAGTTTTTTTTGCTAAGTCTATTGCTTTCATTTCACTGAAGTTTTTATATTTAATCTTTGTCATAGGATGACATGGATCCACCACATGATAGAGGCGGGGATGTTAGTCCCACCAACTCTTCAGCAAAGTTAAGCCTTATTGTAATTATACAAATTAGATAGAAGAAAAATGTTATATTATTATGTTCTTTTCTTTAGGGTTTTGGAGTTATTCTCATAGTTTTACTGATATTCATGTCACAAATTGATGTTCACAGAAAGGAAAAAGCACCTGCAGGAACTGAGGCAATAGCGTCAGATATGGATGAGGACATCATAGATATCCCTAACCCTATAAATATGGTCAAGATGAAATTAAAAAAAATCAATTCAAAAATTCTTGCCATTTTGGTCGATCCAAATCCAACTGAGGAGACGCTGACGAGGAAAGAGGAATAATGCGGAAAGCACGTTGTTATGAAGTAAGCAGTAATGAATCTTTATTTATAAAAAAAAGTTCAATAAAGGTTTATATTTTATAATCTTTTATGTCATGAACTAAAATATGTATGTGTTCTTCTTACGATATTTTTTGTGTACTCAAGAAATTGCTCGTGGGCATCGCAGTGAGGTCGGTAATAATACAGCTCCCTTAGGTAAAATAATCCTTAAGTTAACAGGTTACAAATAATTTTTTCTTTGGAACATTCACAAACTTCATTGGAGTTACTAATTAGAAATCTACATTTTTCATTGGACTTACTAATACCATAGATATAGCTAGAGGAAAAGGTATAGTTACAACTAATTCAAAATTTCTAAGAAAATCTTCACTCAAACTTTATTGAAAACTACTCATACTTTTATTATTTTAGAATGTATTTGCTAACAATGTATTGTTCAGGTCATCAAGTGCAAGCGACTCCTCCTCCTACTAGGACTGACTCTCTGAGACTACCGACTACAATGTTAGAAATAATTAAGTAGCATGCAAACATCCACGCCTTCACAGTCTACAGCTGGTAAATCCTTGTTTTGCTATATTTGGTTTTGTGTTAATTATGATTTGATAATTTGAACTTTAATCTTGGGTGTATTTCATAGTGGATTAATTTTGTGCAGTACGAGATACACCTGCTACAGATACAGGTCATTCAAGTATTGGTGATAATTCACCATCATGTCCTGGATCTACTTGTGTTCCTAGTTCAAGAATGTTGCGGATGTCATTGTTGATGTCCAATAAAGAATTGATTCCTTTAAAATGTCTTAAGCTTTCAGGTACTTTAAAATTATTATTATGTATATTCTAATTGTAATTTACTTATTCATAACAAGTTTTGGATTGATGATCCCATGATATTTTTGCAAGGAATGATTCTTTTTATGGTAAGCTTAATGAGTCGACATTAAAGATATTCAAGCCCACAATACGTATAAGGTGGAACATCATATGTGAACTAACCCTATCACACTATTTTTATTTCATATCATTACTAGAATATTTTTCCTTTCATCCATTTCTTATACTATATTCAAGGTACACAACTTTAGTTTTTTTTTATCTAACAATTTTGTTTTTTCTTAAAAGATGGAATTTACAAGTTAAAAAAAAAAAGATTAACTCATAAATGATTTAGAGCATGCCTTTGGTAGTAACATTTTTTACGAGAAGAAAGTTCTTGATAGAGATTGCAAACATCTTAAGATTGTGAGGGACTCATATAGAAAGAGTCTAGTGTAGAACCCAAAGTACGAGCGTCCTCCCTTTATTTTAGAGATGCAATGGAGGGAATTCATTTTGGATGCAAAGGAGAAAGCACAAAATCAAAGAGGAATTACACCACTGGAAAATGAGAAAAGAAGGTATGGGATAGTATTAACTAGTAGAATGTAATTATGCACTAATTAGTGATCTTTATATTTATATAATCTAACATATTTCAAACTTTTCATAGGTTGCAAGACACATCAAATGCTACAAAGGCCAGACTACAAAAGCACGGGCAGCAAAAACTTGGCTCTGGTGGTTATTTGAAAGTTCAAGCACAAATTGTAAGTAGTAGTAAATGAAATTCCGAATCAAAATTTTTATAAATTACAAACAATTTTTTTTAGTCAAACAATACCTTCAAAAATTATGATATTAAGCAAAAAATGCAAGGCTCAGAATTTAATGTAGATGCCACGAAAGAACATAAAAGAATTGCCTTCAAGGAAGGCTATAAAGGTGTGGTTGAACGCGTATACCAAGCTTGCAGTGGCCAAGCCCAAGAGTCTCCTGCATCGGTTCAATAGGTAAATAGGCCAAATGAAAAATATTTCAAATTGAATACTTGAGAAACAATCTATTTGATGTTAATTTTGAACATAAATTGGCTATTTTTATTTTAAAAAGCAAATAGTGATAACAATGCGCATGACATTGCAATGCAGCCTTCTAATCCTACCACAGAACCTACGCCACATGACGAAGGCCCTGATGTGCATCATAGTGATGGATGTATTCATTTGGTATTGAAAATTAATTATGTAATTATTAATATAATTTAACAGCTTAAATTGAAATTGGTGTAACCTTTTTGTGTACATTTTAGAGCATGCAAAACGTCATGCTGAACGAGTGGAGGATGTTCTGAGTGATCACCATGTTGACTTTGGGGATGAACAAAATGTTATTGTAGATGATGTATCACTGTCAAGTACAAAAAATCTTTGTTTTGTTCTTTTAATTAATGAAATACTTGTAACACTAATATAAAATGTTGTGAATTTAACCCATGTAGTTGTTATTGCAGCGAATCCCCCTTTGGCGCACCAGCCTTGTGCTCCTCGACACATGAGGAGGAGACATGAGTTGAGATCAGAAGCAGTAGAGGAGGGAAATGACATAGACATTGATGCTCCGCTTAGCCATTACCTTAAAAAACAAAACAAAAAAAGAAATGATTGTAATAAACCTTTTTTTATAATGAAAGAACGTTGTCTTAATGAGTGTAATTTTGTGCTAGTAAATATTGATGAATGATGTGTTAATGAGTTATTGATGAATGTTGTGTGTTAATAAATTTTATGTGTTAATGAATGTTACATGATTATAATGATTGAATGTTATATTTCAAAAATGGATGAATGAATGTTATTAGATGTCGTGAAGTCGGCCACCACTAGGTAACCCTCTATTTAGGCCTAATTAGCCTTCCAACATCAAAGAAACCCATGCATCCACTCACTCCAAGGTATTGAAACTTTGAAATAGTCTTGTATCTTGTACTAAATCAACATATTTTCCAATATTTGATGAGGTTCCATGCTCATCTTCTCTTCCATTCATCAAACCCTCCTTTTAAGGTGCTCTAGCCTAGGGCTTACTAGAAATATTCCTTCCAAACTCTCCAGGACTCAACCAATGGTCCTATCACCATCTAATGGACTCATATGAACATAATCCAACACAAAAGTGGCCCTCATTCAAAAAAATCTCCCATACCTATGCATGGTGTTGTTCCATGCACCCATTTCTTGCACTTTTCACAATGACAGACACTGTTTAATCTTTTCCATGTCTCCTCGTGCATTCAAAATATCATAAGGAACCTATAATACAATGTTGAATGCCTCCCACAAACCAAAAACATTATAGACAGTGGGAGGGTTCCATAACTTTGAAGGAACAATAAAACTATTGAACTGGTGTGGTACAATGCACAGGTACAGTCCCAAAAGATGACTGATTCTTAATTATAGGGCCCACAAAAATTACATAAATGGATTGAAAAATAATAAAACTTCAATCATATGTATGTTAATATTCTATTCTTGTCGAGATAATAGATGTGTAAACATCTAGGATCAAAATAGAATGTACTGTTCTCACAGGACAATTAATATTGCAGAGATAAAACTTAATATTATTGATTCAAAAATGTGTTTCATGTCATCCTCCATCTACCACTGTCTCTTTTGAATGTTGTAGTATCATATTTAACTTGTTTCCTCTCAAAGGAAACTGACCAACCCACACAAAACTCCCTAAAGACTGACCTTGGATAGTTATAACTGATTGTTGCAATTTTAATTGTAATTTTGCAAACACAAAGTGTTGTCAAGGTTGACACAAGTTGTCAAACTATTAACTCCTTGCCTTCCTATCACCTCTAATGGTCTTGAAATGAAATTATAATTCATTGGAAACCATATTAATCCTATTCTACCCAAGATATTCATAATTGACCCTTTAGGCCTACATTGTCAATTTTGACAATTTTACAATTTTTGGAATTCACTATTGCAGTATCTTCCCATAAGACCCTTATTAAATCATGTTAAGACCCAAGTGGCCTTATTACATCCATTCCATGATTAAATAATCACATTTTATGACTTTCCACCTATTGAAATCTTCTACACCACAATGACCATTTGTGCTTATATGGCACTTACATAGCATTATTCAAGATTCATTACACAAAATGGTTTAATGACCATATGAACTGATTACAATGACTTTTTTTTCATATCATATAGCCCTTCAAGGTCTTCATTTGGTCTTCAACAACTCCTTGATGTCTATGGATGACCCTAGTGTACCTCCTTATCCCTTGTGTACCTTGATGTCCTTTTGGTGCCCTGCACCATACTCTTGCAAAATAAACATTATTACATCCATCTCCATGTCCTTGGAGAATTCTCACCTTAACCTTGCATGTGTACTTTCCCGCTTGATATTACATGTTCTCTTGGCTCTTCAAACTCCTTGTGACTGCTCCCTTTTCCTTAACCTTCCTACCCATGCTTGAATCTTCATGTTGACACTAACTTTCCATCTTTTCATATCCTTCCTTGAAGTTCACATCACTGGTTTTCTTTCTACACCTTCTTCTCTTCCTTTTGGGCTTAGTATCCATCACCCAAACTAATAGAAACAAGAAACAATACCACCATCCAGTCATGTAACTCTTACCCACCATTATTAGTTACACCATGCTAGGAATATCCAACATAAACTTGTTCTAGATACCCTTTAACAACTTCTATCAATCTCAAACCTTATACAAACAACTATCAATCTCAAGCCAGCTCTAGATACCCTTTAACAACTTCTATCAATCCTCAAAGACACCAATCTAGGAACTTGTTGTTGACCACTCAAACACCAGCAATTGCAGTGACCTAAAGGTGCCAATTAGGCCTCCATTGCTAAGCAATTACCTTTGTGACTTCAAGTTTCCCTCTCTTAATATTCTAGACACCTTCTAACCATCAAAATGACCATATATCTCTGGTTTCACTAACTGGTTCACTTTGCATGGCAAGTTACATGAATTTCTTGTTACAATAGTGAGGTAAACACATAAGGGATGTTTACCTAAGGCTTCAAATTACTCCACAACTCTTGCATGTAAACAAAAATGCCTTTGGAAATCCTAAATCTACTTCGCCTAGCCCGAGTCTTACCAATGGCCATGTTGAGCCAATGGCTAAGCCTCGAGCTAGGGCATAAAGAACATCAAAACCCTCACTGCGGGTTGTATACTCTTTAGCTCTGCAATGCAACGAATTTTCCCACACAAAATGGATGGTTACAACTTTAAGACCATGAGCGTGAAAGGATGAAACAAAGCCCTATCTAATACATCAATTCATACATGTGGAGACAACATGTGTTATTTTTGTGTTTATAATCTTTACTCAATTCTTTGTTTTGTCCTAAATGTACTATAAGGAGACAATATTCTTTAAACAATGAGGTATCAATTGGCTTCCTTGATGTTATGTAGGATTAGCTGTCAATTTAATTATGCTTAAGTATCAATGTCTTTATGTATTTATAGGTTTATTCAATCCAAGTTGATAATCAAACTATTTCCAACATTAACGACTTAGTGACATAGTCAATCAATGTCAAGAATAGGGAGTGCTTTATACGAGGATGATGAATGAGAGATGGAAATACGACTCCAGATATTTATGCAGTCTATCTAATGATGATCATTACTATTTTAATATCTTTATAGTTATGTAAGTATATTCTAAAATCTATAACTTTGGAATTATAAAATAAGGATTTAGAGGAAATGTTCCACTAATTTAGAGGCTATCTAAAGTTATAGATTTTTGTGGAGATGTTTGCATAAGTTTTAGACTATAATGACATGATTTAATGAAGTTTCAAAGGTTTGAACATGAAATGATAAACTTTTCATGGATAAAACTATTGAAGAAGGCATATAGTATTCAAGCATATAGTATTCAGCACGATTAGAAAATCAAGGATTTTTGGGTACACACGGGTACAATATTTGATGTGTATTCGTGCCATTTTAGATACATATCCAAATTGGATATGGGGATACACGAGCCCAGGAGGGACAAAGGACTTTTTGGCTACTCTGCTTTAACCCATATTGTATTCTCTTAACAGACCATCAAACCCTTGTTATGTGAAGAAACAATATTTTCTATCATAAGAATCAACAAAGTGTTGCAATACACAGGGACACTTTAACACTTGGTAGCTTTGTGTCTCTACCCCACTCACTAGCTCTGCATCCCCATTCCCACCCGTCCCCAAGGACAACAAGGGATGATTATGATAAAGAAGTGCATACATGAGTTTTAGATCACTTGTAACTAATGATTATGATATACAAGTGGAATGGGTAAGCAGAGACCAAGATGAAACAAGCCAACATGGAGGAGGATGCAGTGTTATGAGATTTTTTTGTTACATACTAGACACATACACTTTGTTCCTATGATTTTACAGTCATCAACTATGGGGACTTTTGCAATCCTAAACTCGAAGAGATATATAGTGCATCAATTGCATGTTTGACTAGATGAAAATTATGATTTTTGATAGAGACCGTTGGAGATCTATCATGACTAAATCCAACCCATCATACACCAGACATGGAAGAATATAGACACCCCTTTACACACAATCACATATGCACCAAATCTCAAATACTTTACACTTTGATGACCTAAACATGGGTGGTATGTTTACTATTGCTACCAAGGTTAGGATTTTGGTGACTTACAAATTTTGGTTGATCATAATAATTTTTAATCAATGATGCTCAACTAGGATATATTTGTACTCTTTACGTAATATAAAAAAATGAATCTTGGATAGTAGGTAGACAGATCTAACAAAGTCATTGTTATTGATGATAATGACATCAAGGAGGCCTTGATGAAGGTCCTTAAAACAATTATGATGTGTACATTGGTGCAATAATCAAGGAGCCAAATTTAACCTCTTGAAGGCTACAATAAAAATTTATTTTAAAAAAAAATGTAATTCGTTGCTATTTCGACAACAATGACAAATTTTTCCACACTTGTGTTGTACAAGTGACCAAACAAATGTTGTCTTCTCTTCTATATTTCAACACAAGTAACAACCATTTTTGATGACACAACTATACAAGCAATGACATGATCTTCCTTTTATCATCTCTAGTTCGACGACCCTTTGGTCGCATGTTCTAAAGTGTTGGTCATTTGATCTATGATCATTATGGACCATGCACCTGCTTTTTTCAATGTATGTAGGCATCAAATATACAACAAAAATTTAGGTCGTCAAAAATGAGACAAGAAAAGTTTGACATCCATATTGGTTGTCTGTTTGATGATATGGTGTCAAAAAATTGACGAATGGTCATCGAAATTTGGGGTCAAATTTACTAGTGAATTTATCCAATCTCTAATCCAATTAATGTACTAATGAAATTTAGTACTTAAATTATATAAAAGTGTTAAAGTATATTAAATTTATTTCAGACTGATGCAATTCTTACAATATGTAGATTATAATGTAAATATTTCTTGAAGTTTGAGATTGTCGATCAAAGGGAGAGAGAGAGAGAGTATTTATGGATTTCTATACTTCTCTTTGTGATATCGGCAAGTATAAATATATATGTGGGGGGACATGTCATGAGGGGACATGTCTCCACAATGTGGAGCCACGTTCGCTCATGACATGACCCTCTCTCAAACAATACAACACTTGAGGGTGCTTTCAAGAGGCTCGATCCTTAATCAGTTTAGTTAACATAATAACCAAAAATAATATTATGGAAGTCATCAATTTGATGTGCATTACATTTGATCATTACTCAATCCATGGTATGTTTGATATAATAAATTTGATCATTCCTTGATTTTTTATATATAAAACAATGTTGTCATCAATGATCATTGCTTGAAACATGGAAAGAGAATATAATCTGATTACACATATTAATATACTTGTATCTATATAGTATTTTGATCAAATACAAGGATGACATTTTTACAAAGAATTTGAAATGATTATTCTTATAGGCACAAGAAATGTGTATGTATGCCATTTCACATAGTGAACTAACATACATACATACATACATACACACATACACACATATATATAATTAATATAAATGATCATCCTTATATCTAACCAAAGCTACTATGCATCAAGACTCCCTCTTAACTAGGGAAGATAATCAATTATATATATCAATGGAGATATCACCAAACTCGTGATATCATAGGATGTTTCAAGAACATCAAGTCACATGACATTCTTCACATATACATCCAAGTTATGGTATGTGCATTGACATCACGTTTCATGATGTCTACCATAACAAGTCATGGCATTTCCATGGATATTACGTCACATAATATCCACCATGATTATCTCATAAGGAGCATAATGATATTCAACTAATATCAAGTCTCATGATATCTATCAATAAGTCCAAGAGATACTAACTATCATGACATTTCCATGAATATCAAGTCACATGTTATTCATCATGATAGTGAACTAATCATTGTAAAGTCATCACCTTACAATGTTAGATACAAGTGTTCATTATTTGAAAGATTGTCACCTTTCAATAATGTACACAGGGTAGGCCCACAAGTCATAGAGTCACACATATGACAAAAGAGTTTACACATTAAACATATTTATTTATATTAATATAAATAAACAATTTTGAGATTCAATCTCAATAACTTACATTTCAACCATACCAAGTTTCTTCATGAAGTGTTCAACTTTCACTCTGGGAAGAGGCTTGGTGAGAATGTCTCATGTTTGATTGCTTGTATTAATATACTCCAATTGGATCACATTCCTTTCTACCATGTCTCTCAAATAGTGGTAAGGAATCTCTATATATTTCGATCTATCATGGAATAGCATCTTTGATTGTCACAGTGGATGATAGTAGGTTTCAGAGGCTCACCAAATAATCTCACAAGTAGTTTTCAGAGCCATACTGCTTCTTTTTCTCCCAAAGATGCTACAACATATTTGGCTTCTATTGAACTTTGAGCCATTGAAGACTGTTTTCTTCATATGCAAGAAATCATAGTCGATCCCAAACTGAAGCAACACCCTAATGTGTTTTTCCAATCAGTCACACTACCAGCCCAATCAAAATCAGAGTATCCATGTAGATTTAGGTCAACATTTTTATATTTGAGACCATATCCAATAATACCTTGAAGTTACCTCAATATATGCTTTGCAACAACAAGATGTATCTCTCGAGGTTCACACATAAACTGGCTCAAAGCATTCACTACATAGAAAATATATGATCGAGTGTTAACCAAGTACATCAGTGATCCAATTATCTATTTGTAAAGAGCAGGATCTGCAAGTCTAGATTTTTTTGTTGCTTCTTTTAGTTTATGTAAGTTAGTTTTCAATGGGTGTCGACATTGGTCTGTAGTTCCACATTCCAAATCTGTTTAGAATATCAATAGTTTTTTTCCCTTGATTTAGGAAAATACCATTTGATTTATGCCAAACTTCCAATCCAGGGAAGTAATGTAAACTGCCCAAGTCCTTCATATCAAATTTTGATGTCAGGCCCTTCTTACATTGAACAATAAGGTGATCTCCTCTTGTAATTAGTAGATCATCAACATATAGGATTAGTATCAATATATCACCATTAATTACTTTAAAGTAAAGATTTGGATCTGCATCAATATTGGAGAATCCTAAACCTAACAGATAGCTTTCGATCCTCTCATACCAAGCTCGGGGAGCCTGTTTAAGTCCATATAAGGCTTTCTTCAATTTTCACACATGTGAAGCTGCATCATGAATAAAAAAACCTTCAAGTCATTCTAGATAGACTTCTTCTTTAATAGCCTCATTCAAGAATGCAGTTTTCACATCCATTTGATGGATCTTCTAGCCTTTAATTGTTGCAATAGCTATGGCTTCTCTAACAGAGGTATATTGGGAAATAGGTGCAAATATCTCTTCATAATCAATACCTTCCTTCTGTGAGAATCCTCTGGCAACAAAATGTGCTTTATGTTTCTCTATACTGTCATCTACAACATGTTTAATTTTGAAGAGCCACTTGGACAAGACAAAAAATTTCACTTTTGGCCTAGGAACTATGTCCCAAACATCATTTTTTAGAATGGATTGATACTCTTATGTCATAGCATCTTTCCAAAATTGATGCTTGAAAGCTTTTGTAACACTAGTAGGTTTAGAATTAATGATTTCACTCATTAATGCATCATATGTTGACTTGCGAGGTCTTTTTCTCTCTTTGAATGTCCCTTTAGGTGCTGCAAGCATTTCTGCTTCATATATCATCTTTCTAGCCCAAAGTGGTCTCTTGTGATCATTGTCTAGTTCCTCTTCTTGAATCTCCAGAGGAATTTGGCTTTCATTTGTGGTTTCATTTGGATACTCCCTCTGAAACTTAGGAGCAGGATCTTCTTCCATACCTTTATGTGAATCTGGTATTTCTATCGCATTTGAACTCTTAGCCTTCTTAAAGGAAACGTCTTCTTAAAAAATGACATCTTTACTTAGTTCAATTTGTCTCTCTTTGGGTATGTATATTCTGTAAGCTTTTGAAGTTTCACTATAGCCTACAAAAATTCCTTTTTCTTCTAGAAGGTTCTAGTTCAACCTCTTCTCTTCAGGCACATGGATGTAAACTGGGAAACCAAATATCCTTAAGTGACTGATATCATGTTTTACACCAGTAAAGGCTTCTTCAAGAGTTTTTTTATCCAAGTGTGAGTGAGGACATCTATTTTGAATGTATATAGTTGTATTAGATGCTTCAGCCCAAAAAGAGTCTTCTAAGTTTTGATCATAAAGCATTGCGCTAGCTGCTTCTATAATTCATTTTTTCCTCTCAAAAACTCCATTTTATTGGGGATTATAGGGTACAATGAACTCCCTCTTAATCCCTGCATTTACATGAATTCTTTAAAGATTTCATAAGTATACTCTTTCCCATTGTTTGTTCTAAGTATTTTAATTTTCTTCCTGGAAGAATTTTTTGTGAAAGCTTTGAATTCCTTAAACCTTTTAAGGATCTCTTCTGATTCCTTGCACTTGAGGAAGTATATCCAGGTCTTCCTAGAGAAGTCATCAACAAAAATTAAATAATACAAAAATCCTCCTATGGAGGGTATAGACATGGGTCCACATAAATTAGAGTAGACTAATTCTAATACAACTTTAGTTCTACTCAAACTATTAGGAAAAGTACCCTTAGTATTTTTCCCCAAGGCACACCCTTTACATGACCCATTATGAGTTTGATTTATTTTAGGTAGTTCAGTTACAAATTTATCCATAGAAGTTAGGGCACAAAAGTGAATATGGCCTAATCTTCGATGCCAGATCTCATTTGAGTCAAAAGTCTCATGAATAAGGGCTTGATTTGACTCAGTGAAAAGTTTTTATAGGTGTTCTTGTCTTATGCCTATAGTTTGGGCCTTCTTTATGGTTGAGTTGTTCGACCATGCTACAAATTTACCCTCCATAAATGTAACCTTGTATCTGTTATCTTCAAGAGATGATATAGATATTAAATTTCTCTTAATACCTGGCACATATTGTACTCCAATGAGTTGAATAGAGATCTCATATTTCAACTTGATGGTGCATGCTCCAACTCCTTTTACCAGATGTGAAAAATCATCCCCAATTGTAACCTCTTCATCAAATTCTTCTACCATAGTTTCTAGGTGATCTCGGTATCCTGTAATGTGCCTTGATGATCCACTGTCAATTACCCATGTGTTGAGTTTGTTTCAAACTTGACTGGACAATGCTGAGTAGAAAGAAAATTTCTCATAATCATATTCTATATTTGTCTTTCCAACTTTAGCAAATGAGGCTTGTTGTTTTGTTCTGTTAGGACACTTGACTACATATTGTCCATATTGATCACACCTAAAATATTGAATTTGAGACAGGTCTTTCCTCTTCTTGGATGAACCTTTTTCATGAGAATTTCTCTTCCTTTTGAAGTTCTTCTTACCTTTTTTTATGAGAATTTGTGTTAAGAACATGAATGTCCTCATCTATAGGTTTTTTCTTTCCTTTTGTTATTTGCCTTGACTCTTCTTGTAGACAGTCATATATTAATCGATCAAATTTAGGAAGCTTGATCTTGCACTTATCCCTTGAACAAATGACTCCCATGAATTTGGTAGATCACCTAAGGTTATTAGTGTCAACTCCTTGCTATCAATTTCATATCCAACTATTGATATTTGATCCCTTAGTTTAGTAATTCTCATGAAATATGCATTGATAGATTCTCCCTTGTTCATGCTTATATTATTCATTTGTCTCTTTAGAGCAAGGGTTCTACTTGTATTATTTACTTCAAATGCACTCTCAAGAGATTTGAACATAAGGTATGCAATTTCATGTTTTACCAATATAGGTAAAATGTGATCCCTAACTACATCCACTATGACTTTCATGGCTCTCTCATTGCTCTCGATCCATTGAGTTTTCTCAAGGTCATCTTTAGGTTAGATTTATTTTCTTTGCAAAGGAGTCTAATTTATTCTCCTTTAGTAGCATCATGATTTTGAGCTTCCAAGATGTAAAGTTGTTTGCTCCTTCAATTTGATCTTCAAATCTAATCATATTTGACATTGTGAAGAATGAAATGTGACTACAATATCAATAGATGATAGTCTGATATCTCAAATTTAATTTGGATCTTCTTAACTTGGCGTTGATACCATGTTAAAGTGTATTAAATTTATTTCAGACTAATACAATTCTTACAATATGCAGATTATAATGTACATATTTCTTTAAGTTTGAGGTTGGCGATCAAAGGGAGAGAGAGTATTTATTGATTTCTATACTCCTCTTTATGATATCGGCATGTATAAATATATATGTAGAGGGACATGTCATGAGGGGACATGTCTCCACAATGTGGAGCCATGTCCACTCATGATATGGCCCTCTCTCAAACAATACAACACTTGCTAAAGGGTTCTTTCAAGAGGCCAGATCCTTAATTGGTTTAGTTAACATAATAACCAAAAACAATAGTATGAAAGTCATCAATATGTTGTGCATTACATTTTATCATTACTCGATTCATGGTATGTTTTATATAATAAATGAGATCATTTCTTGGTATTTTTATATATAAAACAATGGTGTAATCAATGATCATTGCTAGAAACATGGAAAGAGAATATAATCCGATTACACAAATTAATATACTTGTATCTTTATAGTATTTTAATCAAATACAAGGATGATGATTTTGCAAAGCATTTGAAATGATTATTCTTATATGCACAAGAAATGTGTATGTGTGTATGTATGTCAGTTCACATAGTGAACTAACATACATATATACATACTCATATATATAATTAATATAAACGATCATCCTTATATTTGACCGAAGCTACTATGCATCAACAAAAATTCAAAAATTTGTGATTGTATACAAAACTGAAAACTAGTTTTCTTAATATGGAAAAACAAGGAGGTATTCATCTTCTTTTTTATGCCAAAAACCATCACTTTAACATGCTTAATAAACCTTAGATTAACACAAAACATCATGGTAGTGAATATTACTTCACCATAAGATAGCAAAAATAAAAAAAACATAAATTAGCAATACAAGAATATCATCCCACAACACAAGATTTACATAGAGAAACCCTTTCAGGTAAAAACTCTACCAAGAAGAGAGGTTTGTGCTTGTATTATCTTCATGAAATAGAGATTACATACAATATTTCCTTCTCCTCTTTAACCTTTAATCCAATAGCTCTTATGTACAAAAATAAACCCATAATGTCTCCATATCAAACTCTAAATATATAGATGTATGAATGCCCAAAATACCGCTATAGAATATAACAATAGTTCAAAACAAGGCTCCAAAAAACCATGGTACAAATCTATACAACCCACCATTGATATTCCATCTTACAAGCTCAAAAATAACATCGTTATTGCACTTATAGTTTTATGACAATTGCCATAGGATATTCTTACATGTCAAACTATCATAAAATGCACCATTTAATATTAGCACATTCTCTTATAATTGTAAGACAACAAGACTAATAGATGATCTTACACCTATCATACACTACTATTAGATTCTAGGCACCCCATATTTAACTGTGGTTAGCTTCATGGTAATGTTACTAGTAACTACTACCCGTAAATAATTAAGTTACCATTGATAGTAAATAAATAATTACTGGTCTAATAAAACATTTTTATTGTCATTAGTGAAACTCCCACCCCTTACGAATGATTTACAAACAACATTAGGAGTTATTAATTATATAGGATTTACAAGGTTGATATCACCTTAATCATAACAATTAATATTTGTTGTATATAACAAACTTTAAGGAGGCTGGCAGATCACTAAGAGAAAGCTCTCTTGGGTCAATTACTGAAGAGACCAATTTTACAATTGTCGTGGATGATTGTTTTGGAGCATCAATTAAATTAACCCTCTAATAAATGTTTCTTGTATGCACATAATTTTTTGATGAATTATGAAGTTTGTCAAGGAGTAAATATCCAAACATCTTTAAATACCACTACATAACAATACTAATAATCATGTGAAACATGTACCAACTTGTCTTGTGGTGGGAATGGAATGCCCATGAATCTACTATATTTCAATTTGATTTTTTTTAAAACTTGAAAATAGGTACATGATCACCCATGAGATTAAATAAACATGAAGAATGGTATATCTATGTGGGATATGAATATTCAAGCATGGGAGACACAATAGTTATGTGTTTGGGAATGTGTATAGATGCAAAGAAGGCCAAAAATGTGAGAATATATGTAAAAGAGGATGGGTGAAGGATTAAGAAATGAGCCTAGCTTCACACAAGATTGCATAATTTATCATTATGCAAGTAGACTAAGGCATTCTCTAAAAATGGACCCAAAAATAAATGAGAATTAGGATGGGTATGCAAATTTTACCAGTACATTTTTTCTTACTTTGAGGTAAATGTGAATCTTGAGAGGATCAAGTATTTCAAAGTAAATGAGCATTCATAAGTGTGCGTAAAAGTAAATACTTAGATAAACGAGCATGCCAATAATAGATCCCACTAGATATCTTTGTGTGTTCATCACCTTTGGGATGCATGCCCCATGGAAAACTTTAAAATAAAGAAAGAATGTGTAATGAGTAGCTACTATCTCACAAATAAAAATACCCACAAAATATAAGCTTGCCTAATTGTATAGTAAATTGAAAAGCGTGAAATGAGAGGGAGTATGATTAGGAAGGTATGCCTATACAAAAGTGATATGATGCGCTACCATGTGGCATTTTAGAGGAAGCAAGGTTTCTACATTGTGTGATAAAGCTTTATTTGGACATTGTGATAATTTTTTGTGTAGTATTTGTCAATGTTGGAAATCTCAATTAGGGAATGTCAGGGACAATACATGCATCCCTCTAATTGGTTATGTAAATTGCATGTAGCAATTGGACAAGAGAAAATAAGACATAAAAGTATGCATGTAATCATACATAATATGGTTATGGTAGTGATTGATGTTTGATACCCCAAAACTTCTTGCTTTGGCACCGAAGTAAACTTTTGTGCATGAAACTTAGGTTTTTGTATCATTTTTTCTAAGTTAGTTGCAACATTTTGTTCTTTGCTTGTATCACCACTTTTCGATTTTGGCATATGATTCAAAAGTTAAGCCTCTTCATTTTTTTTGGAAGAATTATCATTTATATCTCTTTCGAATTCTTTCCAACTCATCCTAGCATATTTTGTAGAAATCATGTATGATATCATTCCTCTCATAATGCACATCCTTTGATGTCTTAACAAATGCATCTAATATAAGGTGACTAGCATTATATATTGTCTTATAATGAGTCATTTCAATCTTTACCAATTTTCTTGTATGTACCAATTTAACACATTGATGTAAAATAAAAAGCATAGTTTTACATTGTTCAATCCATGGTTGCCCAAGTAAAATATCAAATCCACCAAATGATCATATAAAATGACATAAGAAATATCATTACGTCCAACTCTCAACTATAAAATGATTCATCCTAATATATTATTTAATAGCTCATTTGTCACCTTCAATGAAACTTAAATAAAAACTACTTTATAGATATATTTTGTTGACACACAACACAATGAGGAATCGAGAATGTGACATGCCCTAATAATCTGTTGGAAACTGAATTGAAACAATTGTTGTATTGTCATTGATGTCAAACCTTAATTGGTAAGACTGTTGCTACTTAGGAAAGTACTATATCTATTTGAGTGTTGCTAAGAGGGCTAAGCAAGGTTGGTAACAATAGCACCTAAGGAAAGGTTGAGTTATCTTGATACTACAAAGTGTACTTGACTATGTTGCACTATGATGAGATAATGTATTGTTTATCTTAGAAAGACTGAAGACTAAACTGGTAGGCTTAACCGAGCAAAGAATGAAAAAATATGTTTAAGCTGAGTAATGTTAGTGTCGACCGAGTTAGTATATGTCGAGCAAATTATAGTGTCGACCGAGCATTAGTATATGTCGAGCAAATTATAGTGTCGACCGAGCATTAGTAAATTGTCGAGGAAGACAGTGCAAGCCGAGGAGACAATTTTAGTATTGACCGAGTGATCTACATGAAGACCGAGTGAACAATCACAGTATTGACCGAGCATCAGCAATTTTATATTTGAAGAGAATTTAATTTTGGAGCCGACATTGTTGAATTCTTGGATTATGTAAAACGTGTTGACTTTATTTATTGATTGTTTGGAAGCATTAAATGCATTGTAAAATATTTTATTGTAAATCTTTGAGAGATTTGAGATGATTCTAGAAAAGGAGCTGAAGAACATAAAGTGGGTAGATTCAATGAATCTGACCTAACCCTAAGATCTAGGAATGAGATTGAGCGACAAAAGATGAGTTAACCTAATTGAGAAAAATATAAGGGAACCTGAACATTGTGATATGTATGCACATGGTGAACAGAGAATGCTGGAAGAGGAAAGTTTTATTGACTGACTAAGAAGAAAAGGTTGAAGGAGAATGGTGGCGATTGCTTGAAGAAAAGTTCTGAGCAGATCAGAGATGGAAATGACAAAGTTTCAAAATCAGTAAACCATCATTAGTGTACGGAATCGGATCTGATATTTGCAAAGTGATTTGTATATTTTTCAGATAATACCGCTGCTACTTTCTAACCATTGTAACAGTTAAAATCTTTTTAACAGAAGTTGACCTAACAGTCATATGTTAAATCTTTTGAACAAGGTTGCATTCTAATGGAGTGTATGTAAGTCCTATGACTAGGCTCACTTTTACTAGGGTGATTGAAATCCTTTAACCGGGTCACATTTGACAGTGTGTATTGTAACCTCTGATAGGGTTGGCTTTTTACCGAGCTCATTTCAGAAGAGTGAAAATAGTAGTAGCATGTTACAAAGTGGTTTTTCCCAAATTGGGTTTCCACTATAAAACCTGGTGTTTATACTTGTGTGAATGTTTAGATCTGAACATTGCTATGTTTTACAAGTTAAGTTACAGCTAGGTAGTGGACTGCATTGTTAGATGTTTCTATTATGAAATCAGTGATGATCGAGTTTGTTTTGGTTTTGGATTTGATTTAACGATAAGTTTATGAGATTGTTTTATACATTAGGACCTGAGAACAACTGATTCACCCCCCCTCTCTGTTGTTCTGAATCATATTAACAATTGGTATCAGAGCTCAGTTGCTTATTATTAGTGTTATCAGATATCAAGTTTAAAGGGGCTTGAAGCAAATGATCAAGATGTATAAGGAGGTACCGAAGTTGAATAAAGAAAATTTCCCTGCATGGCAAAGCTTGATGAAGCTGCATCTGGCTGGTATTGGTGACTTTGCAAAGTACTACATTGAGAACAACTATGTCTCACCTGTTGCACCTTTGACTGCCGAAGAAATGAGAGCTAAGCAAGAACATAATTAGGCAATGCTGGAAATTGCATCTGCCCTAAGCTATCCAGAATTTGAGGACATTAAGGACTGCACAACTACAAAGGATATGTGGGATACTCTTGCAAGGATATATGATGGTGACTTGAATGTGCTGAAAGCAAAGGCTAAGAGTCTTAGAGGTAAGTTTGATGAAATGAGAATGCAAGAAGGTGAAAACATTGCACAATATTGTAGCAGAATAAAAGAAGTTGTGAATGCTATTAGAGGAGCTAATGGGACTATTGATGATGAAACTATACTACGAAAAGTATTAAGAACCCTGCGTCTTATATATGCTATTAAGATCTCAGCTATTCAGGAATCTAGATGTAACTCTACTAATGTGCTTACTTTGGAAAGTTTGGTCGGTAAGCTGATTGCTTTTGAACTCTCTAATTATGATAATTTCACTATTGGAAGCATTGGAAATGTTGAATCTACTTTTAAGTCACAGCTAGTTCTGAACAAGCCAAAGAAAGAAAAAGAAAGATGCATCAGTGAAAGTGAAAGTGAAAGTGATAGTGAAAGTGACAGTGACACTTCTGATGAAGACCTAGAAGATCTAGAAGCTCTTATGGCTAGAAGACTAAGAAAGGGAAAATGAAAGTATAAAGGTAAACTCCCTATTATATGTTTTGCATGTAATAAAGTTGGTCATATAGCTGCTAGATGTCCTAACAGGAAGGATAAAGATGATGAAAGGAAATGAAAACACAAAGATAGAAAAGATGACAGAAGCTACCGATGGAACAGAGACTACAAGGGAAAAGGTAAGAAATCTTGTTACATTGCTGAAAAAGAGACTGACACTGATAGTGATGATTGTGAAATTGAGGTAGTTTATGTGACAATGAAAGATGAATATGATGAGGATGAGAAAGATGCATTGATATCCTATGTGAACAAGAAAGATAAATGGATTATTGATAGTGGCTGTTCACATCACATGACTGGTGACAAAAATAAGTTTGAGACTCTACATCATTATAGAGGTAAAAGTGTAAAATTTGGTAATGATGCACCATGTCTTGTTAGAGAAAAAAGTTTGATTAAACTAACTGATAAGATATCTTGTGAAAATGCATATTGGGTTGAAGGTCTTAATTACAATTTGCTAAGTGTTGCTCAGCTTAAAAAAATTGGTTACCGAGTGGAATTTCATCACAAGCAAGCTAAAATATTTAATGTTGCTGGAGAACTGATTGGAAGTGGAGATCAGACTAGAGGTAATTTGTTCTATCTTGACCTATCTAAAGAAACATGTTTGATTGCACAACTTGATGACATTTGGTTATGGCATAAAGGTTGTGTTATGTTAACTTTGACAATTTGGTAGAGATAAGTAAGAAGAAAAAGGTAAGAGGTCTACCTAGATTGAAGAAACCTGAGAATGTGATGTGCAAGGAATGTCAGTTAGGAAAAATGACAAAGTCAAGTTTCAAGAGCAAATCCTTTACTTCTGAAAATATTTTAGATTTGGTTCATACTGACCTTTGTGGACCTATGGGTGTACAAAGTCACCGTGGTGCTAGATACTTTATCTTATTTGTTGATGATCATACTAGGATGATGCATGTGATGTTTCTAAAAGAAAAATCTGAAGCTTTTCAATATTTTAAGTGGTATTTGGCTAAGGTTGAAAAGGAGACAGGTAGGAACCTGAAATGTCTTAGATCTGACCAAGGTGGAGAATTTATATCAAATGAATTTAATCTGTTTTGCAATGATAGAGGAATTAAAAAATAGATGTCTGCACCTAGAACACCTCAACAGAATGGTATAGCAGAAAGGAGAAACAAATCTATCTTGGATTGTGCAAGGACATTGATGATTGAAAAGAATGTGGCACAGAGATATTGGAAAGAAGCTATAAGCACTGGTATCTACACTCTTAACCGAGTACAGATCAAGAAAGGTACAAATCTGACACCTTATGAATTATGGCATGGACATGCACAAAGTGTTAAATACTTTAGAATCTTTGGAAGTAAGTGCTATATATTGAAAGACACTAGGAATGGAAAGTTTGATGCTAAGAGTGATGAAGGCATATTCCTAGGGTACTCTACAAAAAGTAAAGCTTATAAGTGTTTGAACTCTAACACTAACAAAATTGTGGAAAGTGTGAATGTAAAAATTGATGAGTATGTAGAAAGAAATGAAGCTGACAGTAAAAGAGAACCAGAAGATTATAGATCTTTTGTGTATATTGAAGAAGAGGAAGAGGCAAGTAACAGATTTGCACCTGATGTCGAGTCTCGGGTAAGCAATGCCGAGCAACAGACAGAAGCTGTCAAGCGTTAGGAAAATAGTGCCGAGAGAGAACAAGAACATGCCGAGCTACAAGAAAATGCTATTGAGTATCAGGAAGAGGTTGCTGAGCATTCTGAAGTTGAATCTGACAATCTTATTGAAGAACATGATGAAATAGAGGAGAGAACAGCTGAACCTGTTTTGGCAAAATATGTGAGAAGACATCATAAGCCTGAATAGATAATTGGAGACAAAGATACTGGAATCCAGACCAAAAGTAAGACTAAGGATCCAACATGTCTACTATGTGAATTTGAACCAAAGACAACTAGAGAAGCATTGGAGAATGAAAACTAGATACAAGCAATGAATGAAGAAATTGACCAGATTGAGAAGAATGATACTTGGACTCTGGTGCTGAGACCTGAAAACAAGAATGTTATAGGAACAAAGTGGGTATTTCAGAATAAGATGAATGAAAATGGTGAAATCACTAAGAACAAAGCTAGGCTGGTATGCAAAGGCTACGCACAAGAAGAAGGAATAGATTATGGGGAGACATTTGCACCTGTAGCTAGATTGGAAGGAGTAAGAACTCTGCTTGCATATGTTGCTTATAAAGATTTCAAGGTATATCAAATGGATGTCAAGTCTGCATTTTTGAATGGTATACTAGAAGAAGAAGTTTACATAGAACAACCAGAAGGTTTTATTAATCCAAACAGAAGACACATGGTGTGCAAACTGAACAAAGCATTATATGGATTGAAGCAAGCACGTAGAGCATGGTATGAGAGGTTGCACTACTTGATACAGATTGGATTTTCAAGAACAAATGACACAAGCAATCTGTACATGAAGGATGAAGAAGGTAAAGGTATCTTGTTGGCAAAAAATTTTGTTGATGACATTATTTTTGGTGGACAAGATGCATTATGCAAAATTTTCTCAAACGAAATGCAAATTGAATTTGAAATGAGTATGTTTGGTGAGATCAAATTCTTTGTTGGTTTACAAGTATATCAGAGGAAGAATGAAATTTTCATTACACAGTCTAAGTATGTTAATGAAATACTGAAAACTTTTGGGATGGAAGATGCTAAACCAGTAGGAACTCCTATGGTTACTGGATAAAAGTTATCTAAGAATGATGATGCTGTCGAAGTGAATTAAACTCTGTACAGATCTATGATTGGAAAATTGTAGTATGTTGTACACAGCAGACCAGATATTGCATTAGCTGTTCGGATTGTGGCAAGATTCTTTGCTAATCCTAAGGAAACACATATGATGGTCGTGAAAAGAATTATGAGATACTTGAAAGGAACTGTTAACTATGGTCTATATTATAAGAAGGATGACAAATTTGAACTCCGATTTTATACAGATGCTGATTGGGTAGGAAATGTAGATGACAAAAAGAGTACAAGTGGTGGAGCTTTCTTTCTTGGACAGAGATTAGTCTCCTAGACAAGCAAGAAATAAAATTGCATTTCCCAATATACTGTCGAGGCCGAGTATGTTGTTGTTGCAGTAAACTGTTCAAACTTGGTATGGATAAAACAATTGTTGACAAGCATGAAAGAAGAAATCACTGAACCTATTGTTATTTTTTGTGACAACACAAGTGCTATCAATATTTCTAAGAATCCAGTGATGCACACTAAGACCAAACACATTGCAATCAAGTATCACTACTTGAGAGAATTAGTATAAGACAAAGAAGTCCGAATGGAATATGTGAATACAAAAAAACAACTAGTAGACATATTCACTAAAGCTTTACCCAGAGAAGCTCATGAGTATTTGAGAAGTCAATTAGGGGTTCTTCCCCTAACTGAGGCTGCCTAGACAAGCTAGGAGCACTGCATCAAATATGCTACAACAGAACATTTGACAAATTAATGTAGAAGATTGTCACACTTTAGGGCTAGCCTAGAGTTGTGAAGAGAAGCAAAGACAAGAAATCAGTCATAAGCAAGATGACAGAGGGAGAAACACAGAGCTGCAAAGATATTATCTACATCTGATGGATGTAAGTTTTAGTTGCTTCTTTGGCATTTTTGTCAAAGAGGGAGAATATATTGATATGATAATACATGAGATATGATAACACATGATACTGAAAACTAAGAATTGATGAGCTGATGGAACTAAAAGAAAAGAGGATGATGAACTGAAATGTAGAATCAGGATAGAGGGAGATCTAAATACTTTTGATGGTCACAGGAGTGAGGCTTATAGGATTCTGAATCAGAATGAAGCTAAAGATATTATAAATAAGTTTCTGATGGACAGATAATTTTTTTTTGGATTGGTTGGTAATCCATGTGTTATTCAGATGATATCATATGGTGTTGCCATCAATGCCAAAGAGGGAGATTGTTGGAAACTGAATTGAAACAATTGTTGTATTGTCATTGATGTCAAACCTTAATTGGTAAGACTGTTGCTACTTAGGAAAGTACTATATCTATTTGAGTGTTGCTAAGAGGGCTAAGCAAGGTTGGTAACAATAGCACCTAAGGAAAGGTTGAGTTATCTTGATACTACAAAGTGTACTTGACTATGTTGCACTATGATGAGATAATGTATTGTTTATCTTAGTAAGACTGAAGACTAAACTGGTAGGCTTAACCGAGCAAAGAATGGAAAAATCATGTTTAAGCCAAGTAATGTTAGTGTCAACCGAATTAGTATATGCCAAGAAAATTATAGTGTCGACTGAGCATCGGTAAATTGCCGAGGAAGACAGTGCAAGCCGAGGAGACAGTTTTAGTATTGACCGAGTGATATACATGAAGACCAAGTGAACAATCATAGTATTGACCGAGCATCAGCAATTTTATATTTGAAGAGAATTTAATTTTGGAGCAGACATTGTTGATTTCTTGGATTATGTAAAACGTGTTGACTTTATTTATTGATTGTTTGGAAGCATTAAATGCATTGTAAAATGTTTTATTGTAAATCTTTGAGAAATTTGAGATGATTCTAGAAAAGGAGCCGAAGAACATAAAGCGGGTAGATTCAATGAATCTGACCTAACCCTAAGATCTAGGAATGAGATTGAGCGACAAAAGATGAGTTAACCTAATTGAGGAAAATATAAGAGAACCTGAATATTGTGATATGTATGCACATGGTGAATAGAGAATGCTGGAAGAGGAAAGTTTTATTGATTGACTAAGCAGAAAAGGTTGAAGGAGAATGGTGGTGATTGCTTGAAGAAAAGTTCCGAGAAGATCAGAGATGGAAATGGCCAAATTTCAAAGTCAGTAAACCAACATTAGTGTATGGAATCGGATCTGATATTTGCAAAGTGATTTGTATATTTTTTAGATAATACTACTGCTACTTTCTAACCATTGTAACAGTTAAAATCCTTTTAGCAGAGGTTGACCTAACAGTCATATGTTAAATCCTTTGAACAAGGTTGCATTCTAATGGAGTGTATGTAAGTCCTATGACTAGGCTCACTTTTAATAGGGTGATTGAAATCCTTTAACCGGGTCACATTTGACAGTGTGTATTGTAACCTTTGACAGGGTTGGCTTTTTACCAAGCTCACTTCAGAAGAGTGAAAATAATAGTAGCATGTTACAAAGTGGTTTTTCCCAAATTGGGTTTCCACTATAAAACCTGATGTTTATACTTGTGTGAATGTTTAGATCTGAACATTGCTATGTTTTACAAGTTAAGTTATAGCTAGGTAGTGGACTGCATTGTTAGAAGTTTCTATTATTAAATCAATGATGACCGAGTTTATTTTGGTTTTGGATCTAATTTAATGATAAGTTTATGAGATTGTTTTATACATTAGGACCTGAGAACAACTGATTCACCCCTCCCTTCTGTTGTTCTAAATCATATTAACATAATCATGGCAATCGTTTTATAGGATCTGCTAAAAAATGAAACATATGAATAAGAGTATAAAAGCAAGCTGTATTGACCCAAAAAGGCATTTGCATGTGATGTGTCTTCATTTTCAACATTATGTATCATTATGTACTTTAACATTATTTATATGACTCAAAGGGGATTTGTGTAAATTTATAGTTAGCTATTTTAGTCACAACCAAAGCATTTCCCTTGTTACTAACACCTCCAACCTTGATCATATTATTATTTATAATGTCTTTTATATTATGTTTAAGATCCATGCACAATTGAAAATGTTTCTCATGATATGTTCTAGGAAGTGGTTTTCTCAGATCCACTGAATGGAAGGATGAAGAGGAAGAGTGATCATATTAGATCTCGACAGACTTTGAAGACTATCATCTAAGAACTCTTGTAGTTTTGTGAGTTTTCTAGGGGCATTTAGGCTAAATGAAGGGAAAGCAATTGGTAGTAATAACATGGTAAAGATTTGTTATAGTTGTTGCCTTTGAAAAGTTATTTGACTTTTGATCCTTTAAAGAGTGTGATTTAGGATTTTGGTTTGATGGTACACACTTGAAAATATTCCTCTCAATGAACATAGTTTTCATAGTTTTTACAATATATAAAGGTCCATATAGATGTAAGTTTATTGATGTGTACACTATCAACAATTGGCTTAATTGGTCCTTTGGCATAGACTTTTTGAACCTCAATATTGTGTAAGGGAGTAATCACTTAAGAACATAATGACTAGAATCTTATGACATCAGCATTAATGTTCTCATTGGGTCCTTCCTGCACACTCAAATAGACTAGAAATAACAATTGTAAGGCCCAAATTAACTTCAAACTATTTCAAGAAAACCTTTGTCAAATCATTAAATATGTGGATGGACCCATAAACTAATGAAAAGAACCATTCTCTTGCATAATCCTTAAGAGTTCTTGAAAATACCTTAGCCAATATCTTGGCCTCATATATGAAATCTACACATGTTGTAAACAATTTTGAATGTGCATTAAGGTATCCTTTATCATCATACATTGAAAATTGCTATGCCACAAAGTCCAAAGGTAGTGAAGGTGTAACAATCTCATTAAATAATTGTATATGTATGACATCTTTGAATTCATCACTATCTTGCTTGTTTAGTTATTGCATGTACTTGATCTATCTTATGCATTAGTGCATCTAAGGTGTAAGAGGGAGTAACAAGTGAAGGTTGAGAACCACTATGATGTGTATGAGAGTGCATATGGTTGGTATGAAGAATGCAAGAACTAATGGGCTAGGAAAGAGGCATGGAGGAAGTAGTGTAATGATGGGTATCCATGGGCATAAATGGAAGAATAGAATGTGGATTGGACATGGTATAAATGTGGGTAGAAAAAGTATGGCACATGATAGAGGAGTGGTGGATGTGGTGGGTGGATTAGTGGTAGATGAGATAAGAATGAAGGAATACGACACCAAATGTAAAGTAGGTATACTAGAAGTGTAGGATGAATCCAAGTTTATCCAATAAGATGCATAAAATTTGGCATAAATCAACCTAGATTGTTAATTTGACAAATGCTAAATATAAATGTGATAGTTTGAGTGAGTTAGTTTGTTGAGACTTGAGGAAAATGGTAACCTTATTATGCACACATTTGAATCACCCTTGTATAGACAAAAAAGGCAATGGGTGTATGCGCATTGTCTAGAATTATGTGATGAGCTATCATGTCTTTGAGTTGAACTCACAAACATGTCTAGTGGCTTGCATACCTAAACTTACTACTTGCATATTTCTCTTTTCTAATTTACAACATTATGTAATTATTGTTGGCAATAAAGGGTTTGTGATATTTAAAAATACTTGAAGGAGGTTGTTAGGTCACTAGGGACAAGTTCTCTTAAGTTAACCCTAGAGCAACTTAACTTTACAATCAAGCTTAAGACCAACATGTGTGCAAAAATCTTAAATGATGATTTTTAAATAAACTTCTTTTTTAATACATGGTGTTGCTCTAATAAGTGTTAAAAGTAGTGGTTGTTTTTGCACCAAAAGATCGACATGTTAATGCCTGATACAACCACTAGACTTATAGAAGACACTTGAGGTTGTTAAACTATGTCATGAATCCATGTGAAGGACGCCGACGCACTGCCAACAATCCCCCTCCCAACGTCACTCGCCACAACTTGTGTAGATTTGAACCTGTGACCAAGCTTTGATACCACTTTTTAAAAGTAGTAATTGTTGTTGCAACAAAAAATCAACCTGTTAATCCCTGATACAACCACTAGACTTATAGAAGACACAAGAGGTTGTTAAACCATGTCACAAATCCCCACGAAGAATGCTGACACACTGCCAACAATAAGTGCTCATGTGTAAGTATTTAATAAATTTTGAATATTGGCAAGATGTTAACTAATTATCAAATATATGCCTTTAATAACACTACATAGAAATAACCACACAAAACATGTGCCAAATCAGCTCATGGCACAAGCTTAAGGACAAAAATCAACAAAATTTCAAAATTCCTTAGCATATAATCCATCTTGTGGATCTGCAACCATAGAATTGACCCAAGATGTAAGAAAAGTAATATTTGTAGGGAATAACTTTACATTGGTAATTCAATAAATATTAAGTGTATAGGACTACCTGCAAAAACACTTAGTGAGAACATGCAAAAGGGGAACTATGAAGGATTAGATATAAGCCCAATTTCACACCATGTCATATGATTTATAATTGCATTAAGGGATCCTCCCAAATTGTATCCAAAAACAATGGAAATACCAATAGATGTGTACATTTCGCATTATAAATATTTTTGTACTAATATGCATTAAGTCAAATAGGTAAGAAAGATTTTTCAAAAAATGAGTTAATATATAATTCATTTAATCAATATATTATTTTTAAAAATTATATTTATTACATATTAATTTTTTTTTGTTATGACATAATCCAACTTAAAAGAGGTCAAAATAGAAAAGCAAATATAAAAATAGTAAAAAATAAGTAGTTCAAATATTTGGAAGAAAATTTAAGAATATTAAATAGATTATTATTAGAAGGTGCATAACCAAAAAGGTAGACATAATTAGAGGTATTTTTAATATCTTACGATGAAACATGATATGATATAAGGTTTATTAGTAATTTCTCCAACTTTAGAAAGAACAGAATTTTGTTATAAATTTTATAAGTTTGAAATTTTAATATATTAATATTAAAAAATCATTATTATGATAAGAGATGTTTATTGAGTAAATGCTTCAACTTATTATTCTCTCCAATCTTAAATTTAAAAATGTTAAATGAGATACACACCTATCTTTATTATTATTCTTCAATCAAATTAGCAAGCTTCTTGGTTAAGATTCATAATAGAAGAGCCCACATACAAAGAAATCCCTAATGCGGAAGTAGTTGGAGATGCATATACAACTCCTCTAAAACCAGGGTTTGAAGAAAGAAAATAAAGAAGTTATTTGCATTTCAACTGGTGTCTGGCTGCTACTTCTCTATTGGTAAGATTAGTATATTTTTCAATGTTCAATATCTTTGTGCTTCATACTAGGTTTAATAATGTTTTTTAACCGGATAAACATTTGTAGATGAACCTATGAACTGGAAGTGGGTTTTGAAAGGAATGCAAAATCTTGTAAGTCTAATGATGATACTGTACAGGAAAAAAGAGTTTTCTAGAAGTTCTTTTCTTGCAAATATGATTTACACAGTCCATAATGTTATTGTGCATAGCTTCTGGTATCAACTGTGAATGTTATTGTGCATAGCTTCTGGTATCAACTGTGTGATACCAGAACCTATGCATCACAATTTAATTCTTGTTAAGGCATTTTCTGTGGCGCACATATGCCTGTATAATATACTAAAAAATTAGTGCATCTAGATGTTTGTGAAGAGATTTTGTGATGAGATTGTATACAGTTCAGAAAGGGCATTTTAGTTTTTACTTCTTTGCTAGACAATGGTCTACAGGGAACGAACCTTGCTAAAATTCTAGTACATGGGCTACTAGAAACTTGTCTATAGGTGATCATGTAATGCAAATAGTAAGGTAGTATCGTAAGCTCTTATGGAAAAGATCGTTGAGATCCTCGTGATAAAATAACATAGGAAATCACTGATTGGGTGCAAACATATGATTCATTGGTTGTTCCATGTCAGGATTGTTTCATATTATTGTACTTGGTTACCATTCACAATCATAAAATAAGCTCTTGGCTACCATTGACAATAATAATTAATAAAAAATGAAAAATAGGCTTTCTATATGGCGTCTAATGGTGCATCAGGCATAGAGTATTGTCTACTTCAAGAAACATGATAATCATTTGAAGTGAGGCCGAAAAGAAAATAGAATACTTAAAGCTACTTTGTATACAAAACTAGAGGAGCAATGTTAGCTTTTAGAGTATACTATGTCCAAATTTAGTTTTGATTAAGATATAAAGAAACACATGGAAATCTAGAAATGTCAGTTCACCAACAGATCTGAGTCTTTTTTTGAATTAACCTAATGGTAAGAAGTAAAAGATTTGCTTGAATCATCAGTGTGGCTATTTCAAGGTATTAAATATCAAAATATGGCTCTACAGACATTTGTTTCCAGGCATATATTTTGAAAATTTGAAGCAGACTTTTATCTTTGGAACCCAATTCAAGATATACCGGAATATTGCTCCACTTTATAATGCATTTGGTTCAATACATGGACTTTTTAGCTTCCTAAATGACATTTATTGATAGCATGAAGGTTTTCACCCCTTACTAGAAAATGCTTAAAAATGATTAAAAATGAGATTATGTTGAGAAGACTACAAATCACTTGGGTCAAACCCCACAAAACTAGAAATCTAATTAAAATTGCCCATGAAAGATTTCAACTACTTGTAAGTTCTATGAAATGCTAAGTTTTTTATTTCTATATGCAGTTCAAATTTACTAAGCAAAATCACACATTTTAATTATCTGATTATTATGTGAATTGCTACACTTTACAACTAGACCATATGCCTCCTCTATTCTAATATTTATAATTTTATAGGTTAATTCAATTTGCTTATGTATTTTAAATCAATCAATTCATCTAGGGATCACATACTAAGAATCACGGATTAAAACATTTTCTGGAATCATCATAGTTGCGAAATTGAAAGCAGTAAATATCAAAATATGACTATACCTACCTATTGGTGTCCAGCTATATGTTGCAAAATTTTCAGGCAAGCTTTAACTTAAACACTCATAGTTCAAGACATTCATGACAATTGATTAGCAATACAATGCATTTGGTTCACCAAGTCATTCTTCTAGGCATCTCTAACATAATGCCCATAAAATTATGGTCAGATCAGCTAACCTATCAATGCCTTGCAATGTTGATTTCTAAATGCTGCTGTACTCTATGCAGTTCAAACTTCTACGTAAATCATACACTACAATTACACAGTTACAATTGGATTTTACAAGTTTGAATATGCTTTATGTGTTCATAAGCAGATGAGTTGTAAAAGCATACCAAAAAATGCTTGTCTGCTCAAGAATCAGCTGTGCTCTGATAAACTAGTGCCAGGCAGAAGCCACAAACAAGTGCCTGTCAAGCCAACCAAGATAAAGAGCTTCATCCTTTTCTATCAACCTGTAGTTCTCAGAATAATACCCCATGAGAGATTTGATAGCAGAGTTAACATATGAATTCAAAGGATAAGGCCTGAATCCAGCCATTGTAAATCTTGATCTCCATTTACCCAGAACTTCATGCCTTTCCACTCTTTCAGCACCCTCACATGCAATGACATTCACTATGTCACGTGCCAGGCAATTTTGCTCAACATTGATACGGTTCTTATCATTCCTTGGAAGAGTCAAATCAAGAGACTCAAACATGGCAGTGTAAAAACTCAAAGTTTCAATGAACCTTGGGAAGAAAGGTGCAGTATTTGTGTTTGCTTCTTGCTCCACCAATGTAACTACCTTGGGAGACAGCCCTTTGACCATACGCAAGAGACGATCACGATGGTTACTTGTGTTGACACTCTCATCAGGCATATGATGAAGTTGAAAAGGAAAATTCACAGCCAAAGTTTCCCCAGGATGAATCTCAAGCATATCACGCTGAACTTCAGGTCCGAACACAGGTACAGCATGAAATGCAAATGGGACATTGTAGCTTGCAGCAAGTTCTGACAATCTTTTCCTAACTGACTGTAATCCTCCTCCACGAGCATACTCTGCCACAGGATCATCAATGCCTGTTATACGAACATGAGGTGGACCATCTGGTCGTTTTGCAAGTGCTTGAATCAATGTCATCCATTGGGTACCTTGTGCAATCTGAAAATCAATAATGTGTACTCTATCCTCATGTTTGAATGCTTCTGCAATGGCACCATTTGCAGCTAAATAACCAAATTTAAAGTATGGAGAGATTTCATATAGAATATGCATGTGGGAAAGGAGTTCTTCACTAGAAGGTTCTTTGCATCTTAACCTTTTGTAGATATTTCCACCAGAAAAGGACAATCTTGCCACAAGACCTTCTACCATATATGCTCCTAACCTTTGCAGTGGATCACCATAAACAGACACCACTTGATTCAGTGCTGCAATATATTTCTCTGCATTAACTTTATCACCATCAGCAATAGCCTTTGCACATGCAATAAGCAATTGTTTTACATCATTCTGTGGAATCTCAGGTCCCAGCGATTCCTTTTTCTCTTCCAAAGAATTTTTTGGAATATGGACATTAGAGTTGAACAACGTGCCATTGACCGCTTCTACTTTCACGGATTTAACTCCATTAATCACTTTACCACTAGGTATTTTTGCTTGCTCTGGTTCAGAGTACATGGTACCAGTGACACTGTTTAAGGCTTCTAAGCTCCACTCTGAATTTTCTGCAATCTTAGGCTCCTCATTGCTGCATTCAGAGCTATTAGAGCCATTCCTATCAGGGCCCAGCAATGCTGTCTCTAATTCATGTAGTGCATTCTTCAAACAGAATGGTTTCTCATTGTCACTATATCCACTATCTGCTGACTGAAAATTTGGTATATCAGGCGGGAATGTTTGTGAGATTTGTGATGATGTTGGGCTTCCACCGGATAAGCAACTTCTATCAGATGGGGAACACTGAACTGAAAGACCAGTGGTATGTTGTAGATGCTCAGCACTAGGGAACTGGGCTTTAAAGGAACAATTATTAGACAGAGAACTTTGGAGAGAACTGTGACTTATTTGATTCTTGTCAGCACTGTGAGATTGTTGATTTTTGGAATTGTGAGTCACAATAAGAGAAGAATTCTCCCAACTCCAATTTGGGGTCCCATGAAATAATTCACCTGTCACTGAAGGCTCTATTACAGGAATATTAACTGCTTGAGATTGGCCTGAATCAAGTAAAGCATATCTGGGCACTTTAGTTGGGCGGTCAGAAAGAAATAGAGAAACCTCATTGACTCTGCCACATGCTGTCTTGCATCTAATGTCCATGTTCCTAGATCTGTCAGAAGTCACCGTTACAGTTCCAAGGTATCAGCATCCATACAGTATAACTTTGCCTAATGCCCCCTCCCGATCCTCTAAATGGAGATGCCAAAACTGTTTACAAACAAAAGTAAATCATTTCTCAGTTTCTGTTCTAGTTTGCTCAATTTAACATGCCATCATATTTCAAGGATAAAATATTATTTACTATGATATATCATCTCTTTCTTCATTCTACCACTCTGCAAGAAATACAAAAAACATGTAATCTGAAATTGCCTTGATTGTGCTCGATTTTAGAATGATAAGAATGTATTTTAATAAAGAATTAGAAATGAACACTTTCAGTTATCAGAAAAATGTCACGAGTACTTTCTCATTTCCAAGCAAGAATTTTATATGCAGGTTCACATCCCAAATACACATTAGCCAGGGCATCATTGTTTTCAAACCCAAGAGAATTTCATTATCAGGTTTATTTTGAAATTATCTATATCCATGTACAGATAATAATTAGCTGTAAAAGTAAACATGTATCCTGCAAAGCATCCTGATTGTTCAGAAATAATATGCCTCCATGGCATTAACGAGAACAAACAAAACCATCTAAGGACAAGTCCATGATTGTCAAAATCCATATATATTAGTTTGCTAGAAACTTTGATTTAGGTTTTACAGAAATCTTTTTTATGACAGACAGGTACTCTTTCCATTTATAATTGTGTTGATACCATTGTGCTTTGATAGAACTTCCTTAAGTTCATAAATCTAGAACCTAGGATATCATAGGAAAGTTTATGCACCAGCCTTATGTTTCTGAAACATGCAATCAGTATCAAGATGAATTGAAAGCAATTCTGTATCAGTATTCAAGACTAACCTACTTCAACTAGGATTTGATACTAGAGGTGACAAAGAAAGGCAACCACACATGCTCTGACACATTGACCAGAAATGAAGCACCTAGTTTAATGAACCATATTGCAGTGCTATGAATGTATGAACATGCATAATATTGGAAACAATTGATGTTGGCATGATGGTGGACAGGGAATTCCCCATCTAGTCTGTCAAGAAACATCCCAGCCACCCATTTTAATTGAATCGTGATTTCCTGTTTAATGCACACTAAGTGCACATACTGTAGATGGGTTTTAAACATTGTTTGTCTTATTAAAAAACACTTGAAAGATTTTGTAGGTCTCAAAATGCTGATAAAAGAAACAAAGTTTCAGACTAAGCTATAAATATTTGTATTTTTGTGAGAATTCTAATGGTATAAAGGTTTAATCTGTTTCTAGTGATTTCATCTCATAATAAATGTCTTAAAGGGCGATTTAAATGACTGCTGTGATCATCAAAACTTAGGAAACATGCAATTCAGTTATGCATACCATGTATGTCTTATGAAACCAAAGCAAAAGATGGAAGGAAAGGATATGAGCAGTGGCTCCAAGGAGAACTTTTGGTTGTCAACAATCTTCCAGGTAGCAGAGATTACCCAAATAACAAGCTTGTCAGGTGCTATGAAGCTTGTGATGTTAAATATCAACCACTGATCCCAAGGTTGACAACCTTAGAACTACTGTAACTCCCAGGGGTATTGAACAAACTTTCAGATTGCTCCTAAGTGCATAGGACCACATTGTAGCACAGGAGAACCATATATGAAGCATAGTGGGGACCATCATGTGAAGCATACAGATGATGCTGTAATCACAATGAGTAAAAATTCCATCATAGAGCTGAAGACTGCTCCTTTGGCTACGTTCAGTTTCAACACCTGGCTATATAACCGGCCCTATGGCTTTTAAAATTTTCTAGGAGATTGAAGGATTCGATAGTATATACACGGTTTTACGTTTTCACTTTTTATATGAAAGGAAATATCACAAAGCCTCAATTTTGTTGGATGATTGGCAATGTACTTATGGAACAATCAGATAGGTTGTTTAGATACAACATCTGGGTTTTGTATTAATGCTTTGTTGTCTATGATATTATGTAAGTTTGTGTGCATAACCTGTCCCCATGCCAGAAGACCCAATAAGTAGGGATGCCCTCTTTTACAAAGTTGTGATTTACAAAACTGAGAAATTAATATCTAGTGTCCCAAGTTCATTTCTCCCATTTGTGTAGTCCTGTATGGCCAAGAGTTGCCAAGAATTGAGATTAAGAAGCCAGACCAACATGATTTTAGATCTTACCAAGGGGCAGTTTGTGGACCAAGGCTTCTCATACATTAGGTTGCAGTGCATTGTCACCAACAAACTTAAATACAAATTCTGGGACCACCTCTTAATTTGGCAAATGTGGGACTGATAATCATGCTAGTTCTAAATCAAAATGGAGTTCCATAGATGTACAAATCTCATTGTTTATACTATTTGAGCTTGATTTCATTTGCATGCATTTTAATTGTTACTCTCATAGGAAGAGCATCAGATATTTTCACGAGACATAATTTACTGATATTCAAATTCTAAATTTTAGTCCATCTGATGGTTTGTATAAAGCTAAATAGAAGATTTGCAGGGTACAAGTAGAAAATATCTAACAGACGTTAGAATGGTTGTGATGATGAAGCCACTGGCAGAATGAAATACAGCTCATTAACAATGGAATAAGGAATCGTCAAGGGACTGCTACACCTCTGTTCATTTTAAGCGGGCTATGTCATGATTTTCTGATTCACAGATTTTTGGTTTAACAGGTATGCTACCAAAGTTGCAATTCAATACTGGGGAAAGCTAGGTTTGTAGAATGTGTCTAACCCAAGTTGGAAGTGTGTTACACAATGTTCTAAAGATTTATGTAAGTAATAAAATGGAGAGTACATTACCTTGTGTGATATCCCCTTTCTGAAATGAGAATTAATAATAAATAATAATAATATTAAAATATAAAACATTGCTAATACACAAGATTTACATTTAGTTATCTTGGATAACTCCATCTGTAAACCATACGAGTAAAGTCTATACTAAGTTGAGATTATTGTGAAAGTTCATTATTGAGGAATTGATATAATTAAACGGGAGATGAAAAAACATGTGATTCTATGATATGGATATGAAATAGTTTTCTAAAGATTGTTACATCAAAGCAATAGAGCTGTATTTACTATTATCGTGAATACTTCTAAGAAGTGAAACACAGACCTTACAATATAATATCAATATTACTATTTCCGTGGGAAGCAAATGTTGTATTTGTACCACAATATGAGAAGATTACGATATCCCCCTTTGGGTATTGGCATCAAGACCAGTTGAAAACATACTCCGACATGTATTAACTTGTTACCAAAACAGCGATTGGTTTGGAATGATAACAGCAATTACACAGACCAGTGCCCCCATAGATTAACAATATCAATTAAGGTCTGAACCAAGATGTTAGGATTGTTTGATCGATATCTCTAGAACTACGGTATTATGCATCAGCAATAATCCATTAAACGATTATCAGTCCAAGGAAGCTACAATAAGAGTATGAGAAGACAGAGTCTAACAGCAGCATCAAGTCTTCACTGACGGTGACATTAATAATTATTATCCATGACAGCAGATAATCGATACTTAAACAACTTATCATTAAGTTTGATGTTGTTATGAGATGCAATGATCTTAGTTAAAGACTGCAATCATTAAAGACAAATCATGACTTTTCAACAAAAGGGATTCCAAGAGTTGTGACCCATCAAATATGAACGGTATATTAAGACATTCCCAAAATCATTCAGGGGCATCAAAGGATCAATAAGGAAATGGGATCGTGGAATAAGGGATTATTAAATATATTTGATACTGATCATATGGAAAAGGATCAGAAAGGAATGATAAAGAATTATTATTTATAACTGATATTCATCAAAGGAGATCAATCATATTATAATGCTGGCAAGCATCTATGAGTTAAATACTGAGTAACAGAATATTATATGATATATCTGAATTATATTAAGGATAAATAACCCTTATATGATCTTGTGTGTGTGCGTGTGTATTCGAAATACATAAGATAATAATATATACATAGCCTTTTCCTTAATTACTCGCTAATACCATTAAGAGGATATGTTGGTTTTGTTAGGGAGAGATGGAGTAAAACCTTGCAATGTAGGAGGAAAGTCCCAAGATGGGGTAAGAACATATACCACAAAACCGTGAGGGTGAAGTCGCAAGATAGGTATGAATATGGGTTCCGTAAACCTTGAGGAATCCTAGTTGTAGATTGGTGTCCAAGTGCCCTAAGGACAAGTAGATCCCCATCCTTCTTAAGGTTATGATTGGAAATTAGGGCTTAAGTATGTAAGATGAATCAGCGATTGTTTCTTAATTTAATCTGATTTAAATGCATAGTGATGTATGTTAATCAATGGGAATTGGTAGCCTCCTAGTACGGAACATTACAAATTGCCATTCCCAAGCACAATCCAAACCCTAGTTGGGAATTTTAGGTTAAATCAAGTAAAGTCCCAACAGGGGACATTACACCTTAACTAATTTGCAGTAAAGTGGTTAGATGTTGCATAAAAAGTAAGTTCTACTTTAGGGTTGCTCAAAAGGTATGCATCTGCCCCAATATCTTGAACACTATATTATTACGAGACAACCGTGATTACTTTTTGTCCTTATGCCCCCCTTCTGATCTGAGAATAAACAAATCAGTTACACAACAGTTTAATCTTTTGCAAAAAGCATAAGATTTACAGATGTATTTGATTGTCCAAAATATGACATGGATAAGCAACGGTGTTTCATTGGATATCATCTTGGATAATATTCACATAAGCTATGAAATTGTCAGTTTTGCTCAGTGATTCAACACCATGACCCAAAACTGTAATGAATAAAGTGATTCAATAGCAGGTGCACTTATTTGGTCCATCATATACATCAATAAAAAAGTCCACAGGAATAGTTAATACAGGAAGAGTACTTTGTGTGTTGTACCAAAAATGCCCTCCTAAACATATGTTAAGTGGGGTAGGTTAAATTGTTTGCAACTACCAAGATGCATAGAGAAGGGCAATCTGACACATATAATAAGCACTCTTACCTATTCAATTGAACACTGTGATTTCGTCCTCATTTATTGAATAAAGAATCAGTGATAAACTCTTTTATTTTCTCTTCCACAGACAGTTTATAGCATAAAATGTCAAATAAATGGGCCTATGTAAAGAAAGGGTGAGAGGCAAAGGATTGCATAAGGGGAGGCAAAGGGAATAATTCTGTGGATTATTGTTAAAAAATTTGAAGGGAAGGGTTGGAGTGGTTGCAATGAGCTAGAAGCATAAGAGAGTACAGCAGCCTGACACATACAACAAGCACTATTGCCTATTCAATCACCTACTGTGACTTTCTCATTCTATGTGGAATGGGAAGAGTCGTTGATGAACTCTATCATTTTCTCTTCCATGGAAAGTTCTAGCATAAGATGCCCTAAATAGATGGCATATGTATCTAATGAAAGGGTGGCACGCAGAGGATCAGAGAAGGAGAGACGGGGGAATAATTCTTGGAGCATTCTTAAAATTTTAAAAAATGAAGAGAAGAGTCAACTTCTACAATCTATTCTCTTGGTGAAAAGATTGTTATTTCTTTTGAATAATCTCCTGTAATATGTACCTGAAAGTTGATTTAGGCTACTGATATCTTAATTTTCATATACATTCTTGAAAGATAAGTTATGTGGTGTCCGCTATATGATTTCTAAGTTCTTTTATATTTATCTACACTTAAGCAATGCTATTTGTTATGAATAGCTTGCCTTTATTGTATGAAGTTTTGAGCCCTTGTATCAAAATTCTGAATTAAGTAATTCACTTAAACCATGCACTATTTGTAATAAATCTGGAACTTTATCACTTTATTGCAAGTTGTTATCATTGCACAGAGGAAACAAAGAGGCCTTTACAAAAACAAGATTTCTTATGTCTCCATTAAATCTCAACATAAAAGGTAAACCATATTTTATTTTGTTTTAACTCTCATAAAAACCTTTCTTTAAGCAATTTAATTGAAATTAGTAGATAAAATTTGGGTCTCTGTAGTCTTAAGGTCACCAAAACAAGGTTATCAAAACAATAGAATTTCAGAATTCTTCCCTGTTGTGTGCAATCTTGACTTGGTCAACACATTGGTATCTTGGATACACAAAGAAGCTGCAGGTTCATACACATGACTCTGTTTGTATCGGAAAACTGCACAGTGTAGGCAATAGTAATTACTAATGCCCCTTGTTTGTTTGCCTATCATGAATTTTAATTCAATCAAGTTGTATATGAATCCATATTTGTGATTGATAATAACAGTAATTTCTTCACTATTTCCATAAGGCACAAAATCCCTTATGCCCCTTGTTTGTTTGCCTATCATGAATTTTAATTCAATCAAGTTGTATATGAATCCATATTTGTGGTTGATAATAACAGTAATTTCTTCACTATTTCCATAAGGCACAAAATCCCTTTACGGATATTGTTTTTGGCTAATGAATTGGCAGGACATTGTCATCCAAAAACAATGTAAAACTGAGTCAATCAATGTAAAAACATGGCCCAAAGGTTGGCTCCATATGCAAGACAAAAATGCAATATTGAAAAGGTGCACTCTCCCACTTCCTCTTTAGCTGGATCTGGTATAACAAACAATTTTTTCAATCTCTGGGATGATGAAAGCTTTTACATGGAAAACAACATACCAGCCCACAAGTCTAAGGAAGAAATGGAAATGCAGGTGTTATGGGGTATTAAGCCCTCTCAACAAAGCTCCCAGGACAGTTTAAAGGCATGATGCTCAAAGATGAAAAAAAGCAGCAGGAAAATTTTAAGCAGACCTATTCAAGTGGTTCCACATGTCTCTACCTTAAAACGTGAAATCTAAGAATGCAATTCAATGGAATGAAAGTGAAATTAGAGGCTATTTTAAGTCAGGTAGAGCCATTGGAGATTTTGATTCTACATATATGTCAGGTAGAGCCATTGGACCTAACCAAGCTAAATGAATAAGTTGCCAAGATAGGTGTTGACCGAGAGAAGGGATAGAAGAAATTGGAAAGGAAGACACTAAGTTTCAAGCCCGAAACATTCCTGGAATAAGCACCTTGCTAAGAGGTCCTTGGAAAGAAAGAATTACAAGGCATTCAGAATACGGGTCAGCAGTTTAAAAATCAAGTGGTAACTACTAAATAGAGTCAGAATCTCAAAGCTAAAGTGAAAAAGAACCTACTTGTTGCAAAGGAATTTATTGATAACTTAGTACGACCTGTGAGCATTCTTTAAAACAAGATAGCTGCACTAATGAAAATTAACAAGTGGAAGAATGTGTTGACAATGATATAAAAGACTCTTGATGGTTTGGCTGGAGAGGTGCAGGATATTGATGAACTAAGAATCTAAGATCCCTAAGAAAGTTGTACTTTTGAGAAGTGGTAAGATAAGTGAGCACATTTCCCGTTAGATGACAATTAGCATATGTTGTTGCTAAAAAATTACCTCATTATGGGTGGTTTATAGAAAATGATTAAGCCGAATTGAACATGCTATGAGGTTTGATGAAAAAGAAATGTTTCTGTCAACCCAAAAACCATACATGCAATCATAAGTTTTATAAGCAAAATGAAATGGTTGCGTAGACCAATTCCAACCAATATGCATCCAAGCTCTTAGCAAGCTTGATCAAGGAGCCGTTTTGGCAGTCAGCCTTGAGCAAAATTTCACTTGCAATAGTTAATTCTCTCAAGAAATACATCACATGTTTGAAATATTTGACTGAAACCATCTATGATGGCTGATCTGAAGGTGTTTAAAGCATTTCATTAAATTAGTTTCATTTCAGAAATAGGATTTCCTAACCAACATGGATGTCCTGCTCTCAAGCATAGCTTACATGGCCTTTAAGTAAGGTTGTTCTGTTCTCAAGCATAGCTTACATGGCCTTTAAGTAAGGTTGTTCTGTTGTCAAGCACAGCTTTCATAGCCTTTGAGTAAGGATGTCCTGTTCTCAATCATAGCTTTCCTGAGAGGGTGGTGCAACTGTCACCACCAATGGGATAGACAAAAGAATCAAATACTATTCATTCTGTAACAAAAGAATGATAATCCTCCCCCCTTATACACCAAATGGAACAGGCTGTCCAATATTGAGGAGGGGCATCTCCTTCAACTCCCTAATAGTAAGCCTCAGAAATTTTGCAGTTAAGCTTAGGGTTGTATATTTGACTGCAAGAATGTTTCTTTTCATCTTATCTTTCATCAAAAGTATTTAAAGGAATTAGTGTAATAAGGTAGGTTAGACCATAGTTGGAAAACTCAGACAGCATGGTCGCTCAGCCGCACAAAATTTTGATTTAGACTTGGGACTCAACAAAATTCAGCCAAATAATAATAATTACACATTTTGCAGATTATGACAATTAAATATTTTGATAATTGTCAATTATGAGCATCCCTGTGTGTGTGTAGATACACGCAAGCACACACACAAACAGATATAAACACATACATACATACATATATCAAATGAGCCCATGAAGAAACAAACAAAAAAATTGCATACCCTTCCTAAACCCTATAGGACCTATAAAAATTTAAAATTTGGAATATTATAATAGTGTACTTTACAAATGCAAATCTCATGCCCTTCTCTAACAAATTTGTAACATCATCAAATAGATTGTCTGCATCATCAAACAAATTGATAGCACCATATATATGTGTGTGTGTGTGTGTGTTTGTGCGCACGCGGGTCTATCTATCTATCTATCTATATATATAGAGAGAGAGAGAGAGATATATAGATATAGATATAGATTGAGCAAGATCAACAAAAAATAGCATGTTCTTACCCACCATGATCCAACATTTATTGTTCATAAGCATAAGCCCTAGCTCCCACACCATACCCTAAAGATGCCATTTGACAAATGTTAGCTACCTGAGAAGATGCCTTCCGTTTAGTATTTGTGTTAGGTAGAGTAATTGAATTCTCATTAAATGGAGTTGCTAATTAACTAAGTCTCTTCCATAATAGCCAAAACTGAGAGAATACAATTGGGAAGAGATAACTTATGTTACATTTGATTTTCTGTTAGTTAATTTTCCTTCTGATATCATGTTCTCCAAACAATTTTCATGCATCCTTCCTGTCATGTTGAAATGCCGATCTTTAAGATTTATTATTCAGTTATTTGATAGTTAAGCAAACATTGTAAGTAAAAATGAAATGGAAAATATTTTCTTAACCATGTCAATCAAGAAATTTATCAAAACATTTTAAGAATAAGGATAAAACAGAAAATCCTATAAACTTCAATCTTTTGGAATTAGTTAGCTGGGTTTTGAGTCTACTAGCTAATTATCTTCCTCAATAATGTCATAAACAAATACACAAATTGAAACCTAATAAATACCATAAAGAAACCTATATTTACTCTTACAAGCTTGCAAGAATAATATTTTAAGCATTTCTAGTATCTCTCAATGAGGGTTGAAAATTGAAATGAACAAATAAAACGAAATATGTGAATGAATGATTGTAGCTTTCAGCGTGAAGAATATTTTTGTCTTCTACATTTTATAATACTTATCATATAATGATTAATACAATAAAAATGATGCATCCTCCTTCACTTGAAATGAACCAAACTCTTAGATACAAATGAAAATGAATGTGTGTCTGATATAGCTTCCTTTGAGACCCTATATATGAATCTTAAAATGGAACTTTGGTGCAGGGCAAAATCATCAGCTTCAAAGACTCTCTCTCTCTGGTTTTCTACCCCCCCCCCCCCATTCCTGGTTTGCCGCCCTGCCACCTCCCCCTCTCCCTGGTTTTCTGCCCTACTTCCACCTCTCTCTCTCTCTCTCACATCTCCGCCAGTTTCATTCCACTAGCAAGCCTTCAATCCTATATGTGGATCAAACTGAATACCATATGCATACACACACCCCTCACAAATATGACATAAGAAGCACACAAACTGAATCCTATGGGCATATATCCTCACAAACATCATTGCACAAGTCATTGTATTGCTAGTAGACAATTTTATGTTTGATATCAAGTCGGTCCCCTCTTTCAAGAGTAAATGGTTGTTCACAAGAACCCATTTTCATTGCATAGGGAGGTGGTCACAGCCACATAGGGTTGAAGCAGTGGGATTGAAGCTAGTAAAATGAAACGTCACATAGCATTCACTATGTTTGATTTCAAGTCGGAGAAAATAGCTGTTCACAAGAAACCATTTTTAATGATCTTGAATAATCGTCTGGGAAGTCATTGCATTGGTTGATGGTCACAGCCTTGCAGGGGAAAAGCCGTGGGATTGAAGCTGGTAAAAGAAATAATCAATAGCAATCAATATGTTTGAGATCAAGTCAATCTATGTGACACATCTTTCAAGAGTGACTAACTATTCATAAAAACCCATATTTAATGAGCTTGAATGATGGACCGGGCAGTCATTGTATCAGCCTTCAGGTATTGACCAAAGCCTCGCAGGGGTAAAGCAGCAGGATTGCAGATAGTAAAATGAACCATCACATATTATTCATTACCAGCAGAACTTGAGCCAGATAAAACAAACTCTCCAGCCAGAGGATCATCGATACTCGCACATGTCTCAAACCCATGGCTAGTATCAAATACCCAAGAAATAACTCTGCATCCCAGTGTGTTTAGAAACATTGGGACCAAGTTACTACCACTACAAGAACAAATCATCTGACAGCGAAAGTAAACCCTGCAACTCTTGTTATCAGTACAAAGACTGAATTCAGCAAAGCACATCACCATTGGCCCTGACGTACCAATTCCATGATCAGCCACAGAGGGCCAAAATACACAAAATCTTCCACAAATTAAGATCAATACACCAAAAAACTAAACAAACAATCCAGAGATGGGTATTTCCTTATCCGATTATGACAGCCTACAAACCAAAATTGCAAACCACTGAGACCTCAAAACAACTACAAACCTCAAAAAACCAAAACCCACCAAAGCAAATGTCACAATTTGGAATCCAACATATTCTGCAGCTAAAATTTGATCAAGCAGGTCTTCACACAGAAAAGTATAACTGATCAAACAGGTCTTCAAACAGAAAAGTAGAGTAAAACTGATCAAACAGGTCTTCAGGAACAGAAAAGGAAAGTAGGCATACATACCCAATCGTTGAATAAAACTGGTTTCTTTCTTCTCCTCTTTCCAAAAATCTCATAACAGCAGACAATTGAAATGAAAAGCGAAGGAAAGACATAAAATAGTTTTACACCCACGCTGCATAAAATTCATCTAAACGGACACAAACGGCCTTGAAAACGGGGTGTCCGTACGCGCAACTTCTGCACGCTTTGGCAGGCGCCCGCCTTTAACGCCGTCAGTTCGGACTTTGCCTTAATCCACTGTCACGCTTCGAATTATTATTAATCTGACTGTTAAAAACCCCTAAATATTAAAAAATTAAAAAAATAAAAAAATCTTTGCACAAAATTTCGCGTCGTTGCTTCCGCTTCTGCTATGCCGACCTAATGGTGACGTCACTCCTGGCGGTGGTGACGTCATCGTGTATCTATGAGACCGTAGGCACCGTCAACTGCCCCCACGTCTACGAAAGATAACCGTCAACTGAATCGACGGCGCACGTTCTCTCCGTAGACACGGCGATGGGCTGTGGGCCGTCGATTGTGCGGACATATTTTTCTCGCATTTGACTGGAAATCAATAAAGAAATTTGGAGTCTTTTGACTGGGAAATGGTTTTTTCTATGTTTGACCGAGAAGTATAATGACTACAATAAAATACAACTTTTTTTGTAGGTGTGTGTCGTGAAAGTGACGTGCAGCCGTGTTGTGCACAATTTTCCACAATCATTAATGTGGTTGCATGTGGTGTGCATATTTTCTTGGAATGAGATTTGGTTTTGGGTTGGTTTGCCCTTTGTTTTGTCATGGGCTTTGGGAAGACAATTTGTTAGGTGGTAATCATGGTTTAGGTCATTATCTCAAATTAGAGGATAAGTATTTTGAAACATTTGGGTAATTTGTCGGTATAAATCAGAAAATATTTCATAAAAAATTGTGGTTTTGATTATATGGGTATTTTTAATGAGAGGCTTTATTGTTCATGTTATGGAATCTAAAAGCATGAGATCTTTGATTATGGGTATTTAGGGTTTGCATTACTAAGTGTATAAATAATCAATTTCATTTGGATTAGTGTTGAAGATTGAGAGAAATTATTTTATTATAGTTGATATGAATTTGGACTTTGTGTTTTAGAATACTATGGGCCATCGCATTGAACAATACTTGATTGTTGGTGGAATTTTTGTGATATGTTCAACTTCATCAATATTCTAAACATGGTATCAAAACCAAGGTCTCAAGTTTGATTGTCAACAAAGCATGGTGGGTTATCCTCTGTGTGTGGGAAGTGATGATCCCCACATGACATGTGTAGATGTGGGTCCTCCAAGGTTGTCTTGACTATAGGCTATTCATCTTACACCCACCTTAACACCTAAGCGGAGCCATTCACTATCAATTCGAGCTTTTGGCATAATGATTTCCGAATAGACCAAGGGTCACTTGAGTAAGAGATGATAGTTTTTCTTTTTCTTTTAAGTAATTAGATTTGAAAACTACTTTTAGGATGATCATTAATGACAAATTTGATGTAAAATTTGCATACATGTGCCTTTTTTCCCTTACCTTTTGGTTTTATGACACTCAACTTGTCCTTATGCATTGATTAGTAATTTGACATATTTTTACAAAAAAAAAACTAGCAAATAATGTCATCTTATTATAGCAAAGACTCTATATCCCTCTTTTAACAACCTAAGATCAAATTCATGTGTGCAAAATTAACCTGACATCTATGTGATCACAAAATTGAACCTTGAGTTTTTAAATTTAAATTAAAAATCACAAATCACAAACCTTGCTAGCATTTTCTATCAACTATGAGCTAAGAAAAGCATAAATTAATTTTAAATTGTGTACTAGTGTGGTGTATTTAATGACCAACCCTAATTCACTTTAATAATCTAAGCTTGATCTATGGAAATCAAGAGAACGTTAAGGAATAAAAGAAGTCTATGATATTGATTCATAGTCATTAACTTGGTAAGTGCTTGACAAAGGAGATCGTGACCCTTGCTTAGTTCTCTAATCATGTTTGTAAACACCATTTTCTAGATTTAGATCACATACATATAAGAAAAAGAGTTCTAGTTAGAAAATCATTCAAATATACAATTAAAAGGTTAATTTTATATATAGGTTCATTTTGAACTCACAGAGACCACTAGACTCGCTAAAGTGAACTATTTTATTTTCATAGTCAAATTTCTAGTTCAATAATAGTCGTTCAACAAGCTCTTATTTTCTAATACCGTTTAGATTTGAATTATGATTGTTGTAGTCATATCTTAATAGGATCTAAAGCTAGGTACTCTTACATTATTTGAAAAGATTGAATGTAGATATAATAAAATTGTAAACTGTTAGGAATAAGGTGTCTCAACCTTGGATAATTCCTATTCTTATTATTTGTTTTGTAAATATTTTTTTTTGCAAATAATGTAATTAAGTGTGAGTGTACATTTCTAGTTGGCATGTTGTGTGTCACTCCACTTGATGTGTCGGCATCTTGTGCGTAAGGAGATCATGACTGAAACGGTCCCGATGGATTCCTATGACGTGTAAGAACTATTTAAGGAATGTGCTATGACAGGTATAAGAGCATCTTATGACTTGGGCCTATTTGGGTGCCCAAGAAGAAGTGGTTGGTGTGTGTAAGAGAATATGCCAAAAATAGGTTGGTATGACAGATTCTCTTACACTTCTCTTGTGACCGTTATTTTTGGCGGATTCTATGACAAGCTGTCATAGTCTATTTTAGGGATGGACGCCTATTCTTGGGATTGCATGTAACAACTGTGTACATGTGGCTTTGTGCATGGGTCTTGGTGGTTGTGCCTATTTTTGGGTCCAGAGGAGTCTATATATATGATGCTGCTCCTATGGGAGAGATATAACAAATTTAAGTCTTGTTGGCTTTGTCTCTCATTTCCTGAAAGAACTTGCATTGCAAGTGTATTGTAATCTTTGTGTTGAAGATAATACATTGTGCAGGTTTTGGAGTGCTGGGGTTTTTTACCGAAAGGTTTTCCCCAGGGTATATCATTGTGTCATTCTCTATTTTTCTATATGTATGGTATGTGGTTGCAATATCTTTGTTAAAGTAGTTAACGAATCTGAAATTGTAAGGATTTATAAGAATTTGCACAATACTCTCCTATAGAGATTAGTGTAGGAAGTTGTTTCCGCACCTGAGTTTCCTTACATAAACATTAAGTCCTATTATAAGAGGATTTATAGTGTTCATAGGCGTTCCTTGTGTACCATTTCTCATGTTCACAAGTGGTCAATTATTTTGGATACATATGTTGTTTGACACCTAGAATGTTATATTACAATGTTATGTTAAAGTGTATATCTACATGATATGCAAGTTGTACTTTCTACATGTTGAATTGATGAGATAAATTTTGGCATAATGATTAAAATATTGTATATTATTAAATTCAAAACTATTTACTATCTGTCAAATGATTAATAACTCTAATATTTATTATAAAAATAGATTTCAACTTGTAGAAACTCTTCAAAAGTGAGAGATAGGAGCTTGGAAAAGAGAGATATTGGGTTATGGGGAGGTGAATAGTCACCCTCCATTGGTGGCTTCCTTCGAGTTGGCTCTGACCTTTTGCTTTGGCTTTGTTACCTTTTTAGCCATGGTCCTTTTATTATTCCTTAATGTGGGCTTTTGATGAGGTTGTCTGCTTGGTTTATAGCTTTTGTTTAAGTTCCCACATGTGTTATTTTTGTTTTCCATTTGAAAACTTTTGAATTGATAATTGGAAAAATTGTCAGGGATACTAGGCAAGATGGAAATAATAAAAGGAGAGAGATAAATAGTAAATGAGAAGATGTATTGAGCGAATAGGAGGGAGGTGTATATATTGAAAGTGTATCCTACATACCCTCATAACTATTTGTCTGCTAGGCAAGATGCCATGTAGGCAAGCAATAAGTATCCAAGCATGATTATGCACTATTGCCCCAATTTAAGCATACAGTAGGTGAGACGAGAAGAGTGGTCTCAACATAAAAGCCTCACAAGGTACCCAAGTAAAATTCCTAAAATACACATCATAAAGGAGAGGACAAAATGCACTAGGAAAATAGCTTCTCCCCAAACAAGTGGAAAAGGATGAGAAATACAAAACCTCATGTGAGGAAAAACTTATTCTCGTACCTAAGAAGGAAAAGAGAACATGGAATCCCTCATCAATGAAGAATATTTTGTAGTGATGGTGGATGCTTGACAATGAATGTTGAAGCTGATCCAAGCCCATCGAATAACATTTCCCCCTTTAGGAAAAAATAGAACCATAAAAGTATGTAAGTTATCTTCCATTCCTAAAAGGAATACGAGGAAAGAAAATTCAACATAAATGAAGCCTTTGAATGTTTCTCAAGTATCCCCATATTAATGCTAAAAGGTATCCAAAAATATCAAGTTTTCTAGGCCATATCGATGAAGATGACAATCCAAAATCTGAAGAAGACCAATGTAGGTCATAGTCGAAGGACAATGATGATCCCTCCAAATGTTTCTCAAATATATTTAGGCCAATGTCAAATTGTGACAAGATATGATGTAGAGATCAAACAAGTGAATTTAAAGATGTCTTTTCCAAATGTTGCTCTAGGATCTCTGAGCCATTGATAAAATGTGACAAATATTGATATGATGAATCATGTTCCATATTAGATTCTGGTACATAACTATGGATGTATGATTTTCTCCATTAGAGATACAAATAGACCAATAAAAATTAGGTACATTTACAAAATATTTTTACATGAATGATCATTGAGTCAAATTTGTAAAAAATGTCACCATACAAGCAAATTTAGGAAAAGTCATAATGGGATTATCTAAAAGTGCCCTCGAATCATTTGAAGGAGAAGAATCAACCATATAGGAGCTGAAATAGGACATGAGTGTCCTCAATTGTGTCCTCCAAGCCTGCAATGTGGGACTCTTCAAACAATGATACAATGTCTGGTAGAAACATGTCTCAATGAACCATCTTTGGAAGATTATAAAAATTCTATTACATTGAACCATTAGAAGTTGTTAAAGAAGCATCATTAAACTCAAAAGTGTTGGGAAAATGTGTCTCAACTTTGCAATTACATATGGCAGTTATATTCGATCGTACAAAAACTACAAACTCAGTTTTGAAGGCCTTAGAGGCTCTGAAATGGATCAAAGCTTGTCAGGGATGACATTACATTGTCCCACTTGTAGAGTGTTTAAATATTTTATGAAAAGTGGTTATAATAGAAATTGGGTACAGGGTTCAAAATTTATGGCCTCTCAAAGTTGGGTGTCCTAAAATAGGAAATGTAAAAATGTTTTGAACATGTAAATGAGCTATAAAGGGGAGTTACACATGTTGATGTGTGTATTGACACATCATCGGTCATCTTCTATTGGAGATAAGATGGGCACTGCCTTATTAGGTGGTTTTAGGCCATGGTTTTGTAATATCATTTGATGGTTTCTTATTTTGTATCTCCTATATAGTAGGTATGTAAGATGGAGGTTGTGTGTAAGAGTCTTATTCCTTTTGAGTTACCTCTGGATCTTTGGTCAATGATACTCCCAAGAGAACCTTGCTCTGCAAGTATATTGTAATATGTTATTGATTATTGAATAGTATATTGGGTTTCTTTTGGAGTGTTGGGTTTTTCCCACATAAATCATTGTGTTGTTGTATGAATGCTATTTATGTTAATTTTTTGTAACTGTGAAAAAGATCTGATAAAGTTTTTACATTATTATCCCCTCAGGGTTAGTGTAGGAAGTTGATATGCTACTTAACTTCCTTACAAAAAGTAGAAATAGTAGACAAATTGGCCTCAACTAGAGGAAATGAAATGTCCTCAACTTGAGAAGATGAAGTGTCCTCCACTATAGAAACAATAGTATGTAAAGGAACACTATATGGTAACTAATCACTCTATGGGGATGTGCCCATACAAGTTAGGGTAGTAGGTGCCTCCATGAAGAGAGCATCATAGTCTCGAAATAACTATTGGATGATGGAACAAGTAGTGACAGGGAACTCTATGTTCTCTATAAGATAATATATCCCTTGTAAACTATATGGCCTATTTGTCATTTTTTTAAAACCACTTGTTGATATGATATTTTCTTAGAAACCAAACTTGAAACAAATGATAGAAGATTGGACTGGATTTTGATTGGAAGAAATTAAGTTACTTTTTTTTTGGCATTAATTAGCTTTTGGTTCAATCATTTGATGTTAAATTTACTTATTGGTGTTTGAAATATCTAATTTAATGTTGGACTCCAATAATCTCTTAGTAGATCTTTGACCATCATTTCAAAGGAAAAAAACTAATGGGGGGAATATTTTAGGTGGCAAATGAATTCTAGAATTTTTTTGCAAGTGGGACACAAATTTTGTAGAAAAAGAGACTCTGAGGGAAACTTGTATGGTAGAATTGGCTATGTATGAAACAAAGTTACAATCAAATAAGATTACAAATGATCACTTGTAGAATCATTTTTTTTGCTCCTTTAATAAGAAATAACTAAACAAAATAAATTTGAATGACATGAGTAGCTAAATTTTAAAAAAACTATAAGTAATTCATAACAACCCATGAGCATATTCATTATTAATATTATAAAAACTTTGTAACCAATATAACAATCATTTCATATTAAGAATTGTTTTTGCATCATTACAAATAGGGAAATATGGATAGTGAATAATTTACTTATAAACATTATTGTAAAACTAAAGGGAAGTTCATGTGGAAAAAATATTTTTTATATTAATATATTATTGAGAGAATACAGATAAAATTAGACCTAACCATTCAAAATAAGAAACCACACATGCACATGGACATTAAACTCATAAAAAATACATTTGACATGTGATATTTCCATGGAAAACCATTTGAAGAAAAAATCCATCCTAAAAACTTTTAAAAAGTGTACTATCAATAACTATAATGCTTACAAGATAGATCTAGTCTCAAGTCTTCACAAGAGGTCATATAAATCATGTATATTTATGGAGAAGTTTTGTCAAAATAACATTATATAGAAATCCTTATGACAATACTTCAAACTTGAACACTCAAAACATAAGCATGAATAAAACGTAAGTGATGAATGTTTCCTAAAACCATGTGTTGGAAACCATTGTCTAATATAGGAATCTATATATGAACAAAAGTTAATGCCAAAGTCAAGGTTTCTTAGCTAGTCTTATCCTACCTTTTCCATAACCACTCCATGATTTTCTCCAAGTCCATAATTAACCCCCTTTAGTTGTGTCTCTTTCTTTCTAGTAACTCTTACATGCATTACAATTATCATTACTACAATTAACAACTTCAATATAACACTAAATGGGTCTAATAATTATCAAAATACAAACTGCAAGTGACACCTGGTTCAAATCCAATTGGAAAACCCAAAATATGTAGGTGGAACAAATAAATATATACTTATATTGTTAGGATTACAATGTTTATAATGCCTATCCGAACAAACATCATTAGATCTAATATAGTTTATATGTAATATCAAGCATGAAAGTCAAACATATTTTAGTTTCCAAAACTCTCATAATGACATTATGATAAAATAAAACCCAAGGTCATATATCAAACCACAGGATTGTGTATATCATTCATTTACAAATTAGAAGTGGAGATTAATCCACCCAACTAAATACAAACATATAAATATACCTAAGAAATATAAAGTGAAAAAATGGTTTATATTAAGAAGTAATGCATGCAAATTATTGGAAGAAAGGGCACCATGTGAGTGTTTTTCCTCCATCACGGAGCACCCTACCCTTCATAGATGAATTCATGATAGGATATCAAATAGGGAGAGATACAATGCACTCTAGTTTAAAGGAGTTACTATGTTTTTTTATAATTTCTAATAGAACAAAAATAAATAATAACATAAGATCCAACCTTAGACAAGATATATGGTTACTTGACCTAATACCTTTGTATCACTATTATTATTAATTAAGGCAACACAATATACTTGTACATGTCTATCTTGGTGTAAACATAACTCACCTAGACACTACTAAGTGTAATAAAAATATATAGTCATAGAGACATGGTAACACAAACATATTGAGGATTATATTTCTTCAAGAATGTTAAAAAGGTCCTAAATAGTGATGGCATGTAATGGTCATTTTCCCTAGTAGCTAGTGAATATGAATACTAACTAAAGGATAGATATTTAATTTGTAGTTATGGCTATAATGTAATAATCCTAAGAGTCTATGAAAAAGGATATAAACAAGAAGTAGTGAGGAAAAAATGACTAGACATCAATTTTGTAACAATAAGACCACCAATAGGATTTCCAATTTTGTTAAAAAAGATTCACATGATTAATATATGAGTTAGAGCTCTCTTAAGGCTTTCATTGGGTTTAAAAACATCTTTACTCTTTTGAACCTACTAATATTAAGGTCAAGGGTATAATGACCACAAATATTTTGTGGCCTTGTAGTAATACCTAAAATATGTTAGAATCATTCAAATACATCATTATTACCTTATTAATCATTGCATATTTTATTATTTCTAACTTGTAGCTTTGTAAACTCTCTTACTAATACCAAGATTTCTTGGTACAATGAAGGATGATCCAAGATATATTTATATCAATGCATTAATTAGGATCATTTTTCCCTTATGGTTAACAATTGTTGGTGTGTTTAATTGTTGCACCTAGTAAGTCATTATCTTATGTTCTAAACACACATGTTGCTAAAGTTTACTTAGGGAATGCATATGAATGTTCCCAAATTTTGTGGTGTTATCACATTATCACTTTTATACTTTAAGTAGGACTTCCACCTTTGGTGGACTTATCACTTTATCTCTTTTCCACCTTTAATGGAATGGTTGCACAAACACCTTTCCACCTTGGAAGGTTTTCCACTTTCAGTGGACATGTAGGAGTTTCACTTTTCCACCTTATGTGCTCCTATATTCTCACATTGGTCATTGTCCCAAGGGGTGTCCTTTGTAATATCATTCAAGTTGATTCAATGAAGTGAATTCAGTTAATTCAAACTATTTTATTACATTCTTGGTGAGAATACAAATTACCCTTGTCATATTGACTCTCTCTTGTAATTATGCTTTCCATTAAGCCTCTAGATCTTGGGTGGTTACCATCATATCCAAATCTTACATTGTATTGGGGCTTGTTGAGTGCCATTGGATAGTATCTCAAGAGATTTGAGTGCATATTTTGGTAGATTTTTAGGGGGGATCCTCTTTGGGGTGGTATATTATAGGTCAAAATTAGAGCTTGTTGGTGCAAATCTGAGGTCACCATTGCATTTAGGAGGTCCAAAAACCCTAATATTGACCTTTATTTTTTCCAAATCAAACATTGGAGGCCAAATCTATACACATTTGAAATTTGGAGGTGCAACGACGATTCATACATCATAATTGCGCATATGATTTTCAAACAACAATATCTCATTCATTTAGACTTCTTTTGTGAGGAATTATTTTTATTCAAGTTATGATTTTGTGCTCTTTGCAATGGTGTGGGAGATTCCTAATTTTTAGACACAATTTTTTTCAAAAAATTATATAATCCCTAATTTTGCAACTTTGGAGGCTTTGTTCAAGCTCATGCTAACTCTTTTTCAGGTGCAATTATTTTTTAAAATGCATAATTTCTCCTATACTTCACATTAATATTTTTTTATTTATTATTTAATAAAAAAAATAGTAGTAAAATGTTTTTAAAAATAAATTGAAAATAAATAAGCAAATCTGGGACCACAAATGTGTTTCCACCTATCAACATATAATTCATCGTCCTCCAACTAGTAGTCAGGGGGCCAATTGCTCTCTTTTTAATTGCATCATTCCAATCAAAGGGCATCATCAACAATCTTCTATGGGAAACTCTTCAGTGGCATCATCTTCATGTTTCCAAATTTACATCAACATTTCATTTTTGTAATCTCTTGCATGATCCATGTTGTAAATGCACTAAAATAGAGTGCCACATATCTTCCATGTATTTTGTCATTGAGGCTCTATTATATGTAATCCTCCTATATTCAATAAGTTAGGAGCTATCTTGTGAAACCTGATACATGTCTTCAGTCAAGAATGCATGTAGTTTGAGTATCCATTTGATGGTCATGGAAGTGTATTCTTGATCTCTATCATATTGTAGTGAGAGATTCATCATCAAGTCTTCATCAAAAGTGGTACCTAGTTTTGTCACACTTTGACATTCTTGGTGCAACAATGGTTCTATTTCTTCCTAAGAGTAGGAATGTTTTTAAAGATCATTGAACCATCTATGTAGAAGATTCTCTTATGGGGGACACTTTTTTCTCACATTTGATTGTACCACTCTCATTCATCATTGAGAGCATTTTGCATTTTCATATCTCTTTTGGAAAGGAGTCTTGACCCATCGGGTTTTCTCCCTTTCTCCATTTGAAAGAGATTGCATTTTATTTGTATATGGGTACCTAAGATGGCCTAGTAACTAGGACCCATCTTACATCATGTTTATACATTCTTCATAAGCTATACTATAGGGGTTGTTGGTATGTTTTAATTGTTTCACCTTGTAAGTCAATCTTATAGGTTCTAAACACACATGTTTCTTAAGTTTACTTAAGGACCACATAGAAATATCTCCACTTTAGGTGGTGGTATCACATTATCACTTATCCACCTTAAGTGAGACTTCCACCTTTGTTGTAATTATCACTTTATCATTTTTTCACCTTTAGTGGAAATGTTGGACAAACACTTTTCAAACTTGGAAGGTGATCCACGCTTGGTAGGTGTTGTATAGATTGAGTTGGCCTAGTGGTGGAGAACTTGTACTCTTGAAAGAGAGGTCACAAGTTTAAATCCCACAAGGGGGTAGGGCATGTATGCCTCATTTGTAGTGCAATTAGGTGCCTCCCGCAAGGAGTACGAGGTAGTCCCATATCACTGTCACCATATGTAGACCCAAAAACATATGACTAGTGTCGTGGACTATAAAAAGACACTTCCTTTCCTTTCCACCTTTAGTGGACATGTGACACAAACATCTTTACACCTTGGAGGGTGATCCACTTTTAGTGGACATGTGACACTTTCACTTTGCCACTTTATGTGGGTGACAAGTTGTCACTTTATGTCTCATGTCATAAGATTATGACATTTGGAATAATCTTATGCACTCCTATGGTTTCACCTTGGTATATTTTGCCAAGGGTTCTCCTTTGTAATATCATATTAGTTGATTCAATGAAGTGAATTCAGGTAATTCAAGCTATTCTATTGCATTCTTAGTGAGAAAACAATTCATGCTTAGCATATTAATTTTCTCTTATCATTGTGATTTTCACTAGGCCTCAAGATCTTGGGTGGCTTTATTCATAGCCAAGTCTCACAACAATGACAATGGACTCTAACATATGCTTACATAATTTATTATAATTAAACTTCTACATTTACACATACTCAAATGCCCATGTTTGCTAATAACTTAACCAATTATATTTCTTTGAAACTTGTAATGGTGAAAATTCAATACTTATACTTTTCATCTTTATTTTAGACTCACTTTGAATTTGTTGTTAGAGTAATCAAGTGTTTACTAATTAATTAAATCATGTCTGATTTAATTACTAAGTCACTTATTACCTCTTTCTACTTAAGCTAAACTTTAGGCATATAATAATTAATTTCTTTATTAATTAGGTTTTACCCTTTTAGGGTTTCAGACCTCCTTTGTATTCTTAACATATTATTCATTATTGAATTACAACTTTTGTTTTTGCACATCAAGAATGATTTTTCCTCTCTCGTGGATCAATGTGTTCAGGCCTCCATAGTTTCTTGCTTCTTCTCTCACTTTCTGTGACAGGTGTTTGCATGCAGGTGTTCTTGGGAGTTTTGGTTTTTTACTCATCAACTCCAATATGGTATCAAAGCTTCAGATCTGTTTGCCCCTATCCTCTTCCTAAGAGATTCAGTCGTGTTCGACAGATCTGCAGTTTTAGAGGGTTTTCTATTGAATCTGGGGGGACCTCTCTTTCTGGTCATATTGGCTTCAAACGGACCTCACGGTTGTGTTCAGAGCGTCGAAGAACCTTTAGATCCATATAAAATTTATCCAATTTGGACAAAGTTGGAATTTGTGCTCAAGAAATTTTTTTTGCAACTAGCCCTGACATAGATCCTAAGGCAGTCACAATTTTTTAGAGAATTTTTGGCCCAAACAGACCTCACGGTTACGTTCACAATGTCTGAGAACCCCCATTCCATATAAATCACATTTGATTGGGGTGACGTTGCATTTTGAGGGAAAATAATTTTACGTACCAAGGTCGTACAACCCTAGCACGCATCCTGAGGTGACAATACAAAAATAAATAAATAAAATTGGGGGGTCACCTAGGCGCTACTCACCAGCCACCTGGGTGCCACCCACTGGCCACCATTGGCGGCCACAGTCACCGCCTAGCGGCTCGTGGTCCGTGGCGGTGACTGGCGCAGTCACCACCGGTTAATTGTGTGGTAACCGACGTAGTCACCGACAACAACAGCTGCTACGGTGACCATCGATACTGTTGGTAACCATGGGGTGACCACCAATCACCCGTGGTTAGCCACAGTGGCTAGCTAACCACCAACCTGCTAGTCACGAGGTCTTATGGGGGACCAACCCCCAAATTTTTTCAGCCCCCATAGCACCAGCTCCCCATCCGCCAGCCCCTAGTCATGTGGTGACCAAGGGCCAGATTTTTTTAGCCCTAGGGGCCTATTGGTTTTTTACTGTGATGACCATACGACCGTCAAATTTAGGCCCTTGAAGTGATGATGTCAGCACTAAATCAACACCTTTCAAACACCTTTTTTGGGCCCTCCAAAGTACTTGTTAGTTTTTTTGCTCATATCTTTAGCATATGGTGTCCAAATCAAGAAAACAAGATATCGTCGGAAAGCTAGTTCCTAGCTCTATCCATATCTAGAGATTTGGATATTTTATTTTGCATTTTTTATGGTGGTTTTTACTATCAAAGCCATATGTTTAGTTTTGCACTCTGGGAGCTCTATCTTGTGCATCCAGACTCCGTTTTGGGAAAAAAATATATCATTGGAAAGCTTTTTTTGAGAGATTTCCAATGTTGTGTGTCATTTTTCAAGATTATGCTCCAGGTATAGTTTATTCAGATTCTTGCATTTTTGCAATCTGGTGGATATCTTGGATGTTTCAGGTCCAGGGACCTTTTCCTTTTGAGGGATGGTTCATCTTAGGTTGTTCTTTTATTTTAGAATCCTTAGCTCTTCTTTGAGAAGTGTATACTTCACTTTTTTAGCATTCTTTTATGCACACACACTGAGATAAAGTGTCATTCTATTGCATGTATAGGATCTTGCACATGTTCATGCTCTATGTACTTGCACTCCATTATAAAGTGCCACAAGGGGTTTGATGTTTGCCTTTGTTTTCCATCTACTTTTGACATGTGAGCATTCCTCCAACGACATTAGCCTCAGGTATCTTTATTTGTGTTTTTACTCTCTCTGCACCTTCGATGTTCCTGGTATCATGCAGTTCATATTGGATGATTTTTTCAGTGTATCTATCATTACTCCCTTGTCAGCATTATGAGGGGGTTTCTACTGTTGGTTCTATTGCTTCCTTGGTTCCATAGTGTGAGCTATGTATTTAGTATTTGATTCTATGTACTAGATGGATGCAGTGGATGGGCACCTATGCATTCCAGTGAGATGGATCATTTACC
>BSBK01001192.1:327500-347500 GCA_027943335.1 Chamaecyparis obtusa
TTTCTCAAATTTTGCAATGTGATTCACTAGGTCACAAAATATGGGACATGATGACCAAGAGAAAATAAATAAAAAAGGGGAAGAATGAAAATTAAGAAGAAAGGTGGTTATTTTTTTTTGTAGTATAGTTTGTGAACTTTTCAAAAAATACAACATGGTTCACATTGAGAACGAACAAATAAATAAACAAGGGGTAATATATAGGATTTTTTGAATGTGGGGAAGGGAATGAAAATGTTTTAAACATCACAATTGTACTTATACACTAGAACTACCCTATATGGACAATGAATGTGGTAAAACATCCCTCATCTACCAAGTAATCTTTGTATCTTAAGGTTTTAAGAAATACAAATCAAGAATATCTATGCAAGATAATTGCAAGCCATAGAGGAAAATTCCTCATATTCTGCAAGTACTTCCAAGGATTTTTTAAGCTTGATTTTAGGAGTAAATCAATGAACAAGGCCCCTTGAGTTTTATGGGTGTTTTCTATAAGGTGCCCATCAAAAAGCTTTAGTAATGCGATTTGGTATGCCCTTTCTATATGAGTATTCAAAGAGTTCTCATTTGAAGAAGATGGAAAAATAGAAATGAGGAGCAATTATAAAATCTATAGGAGAAAAATATCACAATAATCCTTAGGTTTTCAATTTCTAGAACCTGGTATTGTATTTTTATGATTCTATTGGTGTGGGTTTATTTAAAATTGTAATAGAACCTTTGTAACCTTTAATAATGAGTGTAAGTAATAGATTAGACATAGTTTAAGTGTCAGTAGGAGTAGGCTATGCATTTTATTGATGGGTACTTGATTAGTTAGTTAGATAGGTCGTAGAATTACTCTAAATTTTTTTTATTATATTTTCTCAAGATAAATAAAAAACTAAGTTTATTGTTGGATAATTAAAGATCCTTTTATAAATATTTGTAATTCTTTTATTTGCCAATTTACATGTGTACAACCTAGTTGGTATGTGTATTTCAAATGGATATAGTATTTGAGTTATCTTGATTAAGGTATCCCTAGCCCATTTAGTTGAATCATGATAGCAATATCACAACTATTTAGTTTTAGCTATTATATAATTTGTATAAAATCCATTATTTATGTCCAACTAGATTTAGGCATAAGTGTTTAATTTTTTTTGTTCCATCAACTCAACACACTTTAAATGAACTAAATATAATATACACACCTTGTTATTTTAGAACTAAAAGTGAACAAGGTATTACCTATCTAAATAATTGGCCGTTAGTTGCCCAACCTAAACAAAGGTTTTGTAATTCTCCTCCTAGGTTTGACACCCCTAGCACTTGGGAGAGTATCACATCTTAGGGATTTTGGGTCTATAACTCAGGTCACTAACAAATTAGCACCATTTTTGGGGAGAGTTCAAATCATCTATTACCGATGAAGTGTGAATATGGTGCATTTTTTTTCAAACCTTTAAAAATTGATTACCAATTTTAATTAGTGGATTTATGTTTGGGTAGTTTGTTTAGCTACCAAATCATGCCAAAATTATGGAATTATTTCCAAGGACAATTTAAATCAGCCATTGTCATTGAATTGTGATCTTAGTGCATATTTTGAAAACCTTTGCAATTCAAACTACCAATTTTAGCTAGGTGAGATTGTTAATATGATTTAGAACAGTAGAGGGGGGGGGGGGGGGGGGGGGGGTGAATCAGTTGTTCTCAGGTCCAGATGTATAAATTAAACTTTTAAACACTTCAACAACTTAGATCTAACAACCAATAGCTACTCAGTCATTACTAAATGTATATCAGACACATATAATAGTGTATTCCGCTATCCAACAATATTTAACTTGCAAAACATAGAAATGTTCAAACCAAAACATTCACACAAGTATTAACACCAGGATTTATAGTGGAAACCCAATTTGGGAAAAACCACTTTGTAACATGTTACTGATATTTTCACTCTTCTGAAGTGAGCTCTGTGAAAAGCCAACCCTGTTAAAGGTTTACAAACACACTGCTAGGTGTGACCCGGTTAAAGGATTTCAACTACCCTGTTAAGAGTGCGCCTTGTTAGAGGACTTAAGTACATTCCATTAGAATGCAACCTTGATTAAAGGATTTATACAATGACTATTAGGTCAACCTTGATTAAAGGATTTAAACTGATACAATGGCTAGAAAGTAACAACAATGTTTGATCTGAAAATGTACAACTCACTTTGCAAATAACAGATCCAATTCTTACATATATATGTTGGCTTACTGATTGAGATCCATTTCCATCTCCATCACTGATCTGCTCGGAAATCCCTTCAAGCAATCACAACTCCTTCACCTTCAGCCTTTTATGCTCATTCAGTCAATAACAACAACTCCAACATACTGCTTCAACCTCACACTTAGGTTTCCTTAATACCTCTTCGATAGGTAGATCCATCTTTTGTCGCTTGATCTCCTCCGTAGATCTTAGGGTTAGGTCAGATTCATCAAATCCTTCCAACATTGTGTTCTTCATCCATCCTTCTAGAAACATCTCTAATCTCTTTATGGAATCACAATAAAATGGTTTATTGTGCATTAAATGCTCCATACATTCAATAAATAAAGTCAACACGATTTACATAAACCAAGAATTCAAACATGTCAGCTAGGAATCTGAATTCTTCCTCAAATGTAAATTACTGATGCTCGGTCAATATTGTGTTCAATTCCTCGATCATCACTGTGTAGCTCGATCATCACCCAAAACTGTTTCCCTTGGCTAATACTGTCTTCCTCAATAATAAACTAATGTTCGGTCAACACTAAATTTACTCAGCATATACTGGCTCGGTCGACACTAACATCACTCGGCTTAAACTAGATTTCTTCACTTCTTCTCGGTTAAGCCTACTTGTTTAGTCTTGTTTCTCACTTAGATAAACAATACATTATCTTATCATTGTGCCACATAATCAAGTACCCATTGAAGTATCAAGATAACTCAACCTTTCTCTAGGTGCTATTGTTATCACCCTTGCCCTAATCCTTCTCAACAAAAAAATAGATATAGTACTTTCTTAGATAGCAACAGTCTTACCAGTTAAGGTTTGACATCAATGACAACACAACAATTACTTCAATTGCAATTTCCAACAGAGATATGTTTGGGTGAGTTTTCTTTCTCATCAACTCATACCAAATAATTATATTAGTTTTAGAGATTATTTTAACTTATAATCTATTTTAGAACTTGGTGAGTTATTATTTAAGGTGAAGCGAGGAAAATAGGTCTTTGATTGGTATTTTCATAAAAATTTTGACCATATTAAAACCCATTTACTCTAATTTAAGGAATGGTTACTATGTCAAGGAAAGACTCTAGGATGATTTATAAGGAAGAAGAATTTGAAATTAAGAGAGGAAATTGATTTATAATTCAAATACAAACCAATGTGATTCCAAATAAAGTAAGGAGGCAACATGTTTAATGGAGAGAAAAATCTAGGTAAATTATGTATATATAACTCCCACTATATTGAATCAGTAGGCATCTCAAGTAGAGCTAATGATTATATTAACAAATTTTATAGAAAAATAGAAAAAAATATACACCTAAATATGAGATAAGAAGAATTAATGTTCTTGTTGTAGAGGAAATAGAAGTGACCCTTATAATGCACAAGTGAATGATCATATGTTAGAAAGGAGAGTGAGGAAAATGAAATTATTTTATTACAATTTTATTTCACATATAAGTTACATAGGGATGAAGTTGAACAAGGATTACCATTCCTTTATGTTGATACAACTATTGTCCATGGATATTGTGTAAGGAAGTTAAGTAGCAGAACAATTTCCTACACTAATCTTGAGGAGAGGGTAATATAAAAGCTTCTTATATGTTTATAAAAATTACATAAACTTATTAGTAATAAAATAGAATAATATGCATACCAAAACATAATATATGATTATATGGGGAAAACCCTTTTGAGAGAAAAACCTCACACTCTAAAAGTCACCCAACATTATTTAGAAATAAATAAATAAACAAATCACAATACACTTTATAAGCAAGCTTCTCTCAAGAGTATCACCAACCTAAGATCAAGAGGTAACTGAATAGCTATAAGATTCTTGCACACACCCTCCATATCATGAAACTAATATATAAGATATATGATACAAGAATTTGTTAAAGGATATTACAAAACCATGGCCTAAAAACCACTAATAAAGCAATACCTATCTTATCTAGTCCAATCAAATATACCCTATGATTCTCAATACATACACCAACATGTATAACTCATTTTATAGACCACTAATGTGTTCAACACATTTTTACATTTCCTATTTTGGGAGACCCAACTTTTGGAGGTCATAACTTTTGAGTCGAGTGTCTAATTGACAAACTATTTGAAGCATCCAAAAGATTGTAATGTCCTCTATTACCTTATACATTGCTACACCATTCAACCAGATTTTTAGCCTATTTCAAAGCCTCTAAATCCTTTAATATTTATTTTGAAAGAATTTTTTAGCAATTTTCAAATATAAAAACTTTAATATCTTCAAAATCGAACATGACCTTGTAACATAAATTTACTGGCATGCTTATCTAGCCAAACTGAACCTTTTGGAAAAGAATAGGGAAAATCTATGCTCAAACAAAAAAATTAATAAAAATATTAACACTATGTAAATATAAGGTTGAGAAACATTTTCCTAACAATCTCCTACTTGTCAAACACCTTGCAAGAGAAAAGGGAGTATCTAAACCATAGTTTAATTGTTGGGGGTCATGAATCCCATAGACTCTGAACACCATCTAAAATTCTCCTTGCTCATAGTCTTATTTAATGAATATACAAAATTCATCAAAGTATCTACCTTAACCAACTTCATCCTACCATCTTTGACCATTTATCTAACAAAATAATACTGAACATCAATGTGTTTGGTCCTAGCATGAAAAGTGAGGTTCTTTGTTAGACAGAGTGCATTGTAACTATCAGAATAAATTGTTACTACTCCTTGTTTTATTACAATATCCAAACACAATATATTAATCCAAATTTCTTCTTTACAAGCATGAGTAACTACCATATAATTAGCTTTAGTAGTGGATAAAGCAACCAAATCCTTTCACTTACTCATCTAACTAATTGTACCACCAAATAATATAAACACACAAGCACTAATGGATCTTCTAATATCAATATCACTTGCCCAATATGAATCTACATAACCATGAATATCAAGGGATATTTCATCTCCTATCATATAACCACGATAACACAAAGAATAATCGAAGGTACCCTTCAAATATTTGAAGTCTCTTTTAACTGCATCCCAATGAACTCTACAAGGTTTATAATTATATCTAGAAAGAAATCGCATTGCTTGGGAAAGGTCTAGTCTAGTATAGACTATATCATGCACCAAACTTCTAATAGAAATCTGGTAAGGTACTATGCTCATGTCTTCCAAATCTAAGGAGGATGTAGGACAATTTGAAATAGACAACTTTGTTCCAATTGTAAAAGGAACACATAAAGGTCTACAATCCTGTATGTTGAACCTTTGTAAAACTGAGTTCACATACTTACTTTGGCCTAGCCATATTTTTATGTTCACCCAATCTCTTCTAGTTTCTATCTCAAGAATGTGTTTGGATGCACTAAGATCTTTCATTTTAAATTTAGCAGAAGGATGCGACTTAAGTTTTACAATCATAACTTTCCCTTTATCAATGAACAACATATCATCAACATATAATACAATGTACTGGAAATGACCACCGTCAAATTTATAATAAAAACAAAGATATCATTTAGAACATTCAAATTCAAATCTCAATGCTTACGTATCAAATTTTTGGTACCACATCCTAGGACTTTGATTGAGGCCATACAAAGAAATCTTCAATTTTCAAACTAAATTACTTTTACCTTTTACCACATAGTACTCTAGCCATGCCATGTAATTATCCCCCTTCACATCATCGTAAAAGAAAGTAGTTTTCACATCTATTTTCTTTTCTAAATCATAAGAAGAAACCATAAAAATAAAGATTCCAATGGATGTCATTTTTTCAATAGGAGAGAATATCTCACCATAATAAACACCCTCAACCTGAGAGTAGCCTTTCACAACCAACCTTGATTTATACTTCTTGATGCTGTCATCTAAACAAATATTTTTCTTGAACACTCATTTTCAACCAAAAAGTTTGTGTCCTTTAGGTAATGATATAATATCCCATGGATAATTCTTTCTCAAATTTTTATAGTGGGATAAGGGAAGTAATGTAAAAGATAGGTAAAATCACCTCCCTTTTCACCAATTACACATTCAGAAGGAATATGCCCCAGTAGGTCCAAGAGGAGACACAAATGCTAAGTGGGACAATGTATTCCTTCCTAAAATAATGTGATTAATGAAATGGAAATGATATACTAATAGTAATTAAGTGCTTAATTAGACTAGGTGCAAAAAACTAGAAATAGTAGACATAAACTAACTGATATTGAGCAAAAAAGTATAGATTTGGAAAGTAGCTAGAGCTCAAGACTAACCTACAGGAAAAATTTTGAGCTGAAAGTGGTAAGGACATGATGAAATTGATCCTATACCCAGGGATAGATCACCAATGATGTTCTATACCTGGCAATTTTGGCTGGATTTTTCTTAGGACTTTTGACTATACCCGATCTATTTGATCTCAATTTGGTGGCTTCATAACCTATTCCTACACATAGAAAATGGGGAAAAGGTTTTGGAAAGGGGTTTTCCTTGGTTAAACCCCTATTTAGGAATCAACCTTTAAAATAGAACCAAAATGCATAAATGAAAGCATATGAAAAGGCAAATGGAAAATTTACCTTACATAAACCCTCATGGATAGATGTAGAAATTGCTCATACCCATGAAGAATATTGAATGTGATTGGAATTCAAAGATTTGACATTTTAATGTGATGTAGAATCAAGGATTCCCTTAAAAATTCTTGGATCTATGAATGTCACTTCTAGATCTTGAATGTTGATATGCTTGAAAACGCTTGCAAAGAAGGTGAGAGAAGAAGGAATGAATGATGAATCTTCTTTCTTGATTGATAATTCCTCTACTTTACCATCATGAGAGAAAAAAATTCTTCAATTGGAGAATATTTCCTTTGAATTGATAGATCTTGAAGAAATGCAAACTTCGAGATCTTGAACTTGGATGCTTGCCTTCAAATCTTGAATCCAAATGCTCAATTGCTTGATTCCTTGAAAATCTTGCGGATTGATTGTAAATATTCTTGTGCTTATTTTTATTATTTTAAATGAGGAGAGAAAAGGTCCTTTTATACTTTACTCCATCATTTTGGGATTCAAAAGTGACCCAGGCCAACTACAATTTAAAAATCCTGCTAATACCTCGACATCAGGCCCCAAGTAAAGTTTGGGCCCAAAATGCCAAGGAAAGAATGTCATTGGAAATCTATCCTAGGGAAAAACTTCCATTGGAATTCTATACCATGTAAAGTGAGCCCAAATTTACATGGATTCCAGGATGGAAGAAAAGAAGCAGGGGGGAAAAGGATGGGTTGCTGGGATCAAGCATAACATGCATTCGACTTGGAAATCATGAAAATGGGGTCTAATAGGTCATATTAAAGTATCCAATAATGGGTGTTAAATTTTAGGATGATAAATTTATCCCCCACTTTAGCAGGATTATGATACAAGCTCATGCTCATAGTAAAGTAAAGTTGTCCTAGGGACAAAATTCCAGTGGAATTCTATACCATGGAAAGTGATCCCAAATTTACATGGATGCTAGGATGGAAGAAAAGAGGCAGGGGGAAAAATGATAGGTTGCTAGGGTCAAGCATAACAAGCATTTGAACCTTGAAATCACCAAAATGGGGTCTAATAAGTCCTATTCAAATATCCAATAATGGGTGCTAACTTTTTAGAATGATAAATTTATCCCCCACTTTAGAAAGATTATTATACAAGCTCATGCAGGATAGAATGCCATTAGCGATATGTCCTAGGGACAAAATTCTATTGGAATTCTATAACATGGAAAGTGAGCACAAATCTACATGGATGCCAGGATGGAAGAAAAGAGGCAGGGGGGAAAAGGATAGGTTTCTAGGATCAAGCATAATAGGCATTCAAACCTCAAAATCACCAAAATGGGGTCTAATAGGTCCTATTAAAGTATCCAATAATGGGTGCTAACTTTTTAGGATGATAAATTTATCTCCCACTTTAGCAGGATTATGATATAAGATCATGCTCATAGTAAAGTAGATCAACGCATAAGAACAATCTTATCAAGGTCAAGGAGACAAAGAAACATCAAGCCCCGACCAAGTGACTTAAGTCTTCATCAAATCCAAAACTAAGATAAAAGAAGCATTTCCTAGAGAGAGAGAGAGAGAGAGGCATGACCACTAGCCTAGTAAGGTATTGTCTTACTATGGATCATGCAAAGAGAAAGCACTGTATACAATGATATTAATAGTCTATCAAGCTATGCTATGCTAGTCAACCCATCAAAGAGGATCATTCCTTTAGGAAAACATTTTCTCCATTAAGGGATCCAACAAGAGTGATTAGGCCTAAGAAAACAATTGTCTCTATAGGAATCAAGAAAATAAAAAGATCAACCCTTAAAGAAAGCATTGTCTCCATTAAGGGATCTACGAAAATAATTAGGCCTAAGGAAATCATTGTCTCTTTAGGGATTAAAGACATGAAAATCATCCCTTAAGGAAATCACTGTCTGCGTTAAGGGGTCTACTAAAAAAGACTAACACAAGTAAAACATTGTCTCCTTAGCCATCTACAAGAAAGGTTGCATTGAATCATTATGTGTGCGTGCAAAATGTGAAAAACAAAGTGGAGTATATGCCCCCATGTTAAAGAGATTGCAAATGTCTTAATGAGAGAAATGTCTTTAATAGAGAATACATGCACCCATAAGAAACATTTTTTCTATAAGATTCCCCCAAGAGAGAACATAACAAGGGAAATGAACACATGACAAAAGAGAGCATGGACGGGATCTACTAACTCTTGGGTCAGTATGATTATATGATAATACATGAGATATTATATCAAAATAAATTGTCATCATCCCGTGAAAGGTAGTAGAACTATAGAAACAATGGAGGAATGTCATGTAAGAGTTACAAAGAAGAGTCTTTTTGGGCCAGCATCATGTAGACCAAAAAGAATAAGTAGCTACCATTTTTCATCATCCCCAATCGGACAACACAAAGGTGCATTTATGAAGAGTGACACATGCACAACATAACATGTAACAACATATAGAAGAATTAAAATACAAATAAAGGAATGTCACAATAGGTTAATTCCTTTATCACCTTGTGCTAATGGAGCAACAAGGGTTGTTTAAAGAAATATAGATAAAACATATATCAAGCATCACACCACAAGGGAAACACATTACAATAGGTAAACACACAAAATACATTGTGCAAGAGTAGCTAGTCAATCATATCACCTACCCCCCAATCTCAATATGTAGTATTTAGGGAAGGTGGGCAACATGCAAGAGGAGAAACATCAAGCATGATAGATTGAACAATAGCCAGCTCTGAACAAGGGCCATGTTGTGAAGATAAGTCACTTTGTTTGTCACTAGGATTAAGAGAATTATTTTGAAAATATAATTGGTAAATCATGATTAAAATCAATAATCTCATACATGTCATCAAAATAACTAACATAAATATCATCATTAGTTTCATTAGGAGCATCATCATCAAGAGTGTCTTCTTCATCCAAATTAATTGTAATAGAATCCAACACACAAATAAAATTATCATGTTTGTTAAATTTCATATTTTTCAAGTTGAATTCCTCATTTAGTCTATGCATGGGCTAATCAAATGGAATCAAAGCATCAATAGGTGTCTTAGGTGAAGGAGGATTTTAGGAAGCATGTTGATGAGCTCTAGCACGATGTTTACGATAGTGGTCACAAGCACAACAATTATGCTTAGTTTTGCTAAAAAAATTGGTTTGGTTCAGGATCAATCAACATTAGGCCCTTTTCAACCTTAGGAGGAATAATGGAAGGAACCTCACTAGGTTGAGAGATAGCATCAATAGAATATATATAAGATATGGGAGGCGGAACAAAAGTACATATAGGAGGTGTAGGGAGAAGTCTAGGTCTAGGGCAAGGAGATGTAGAATCCTTAGGTTTGCTAAGCTCACAAATACTTTGGATTTTTTATTTCTGATATGACCAAAAGTGGTTATCTCTATGGGATTGGGTGGTTTTAGGTATAGAAGGCCACAATACATCAAGACCAATAAACTCTTTAGGTATATAAGGTTGATAGAGACTATGATTAATAGTTATGATTTACCCATTGTGGGGGAATTTCAAACACTTATGGATAGGAAAGGATATAGATTTTATGGAGGTAAGCCAAGGAACACAAATTTTAACTTGGAATTGATTAGAAGTTAGGATGACAACAAAGGTTACATCTAGAGTTTTACCACCAACTTTAATAGGAAATGTGATAGAACCATGGGTAGGATAAAGGAAACCATTGAAAGTTTGGATCATGACATCATATTTATCATAGAAAAAAAAATTGAAGCATCTATTAAAGAGATATTCTTCATCTATCACATTTACCATGGAGGTAGGGTCAATAAGGACATCACAAGAATAGAGATCATTAATCTTTGTAATAATATAGAGAGGACCACTAGGTGCTTTAATTGTCTCAATGGGATCAAAGGTAATGCAAAGATAAGGTTTAAGTTTGATTTTAGGCTCGGGTGGAGATCGATCGATGAGGTTGATAACATTATCATCTATGGTACACTTATCATCATAGTCAACAATATGAGTGGAGGAAGAAGGCAAAGATTGGGTAGAATCAACATTATTGATCGAATGAGATGGCAAAGAGTTGGTAGAAATTTAAAAATTTTGATTAGGAGGCGCTACAAATTTATTTCCTTGATTATTAACACCCTCAATAGATATGGTATTAGAATCAATAAGGTCTTGAATAACAGATTTCAAATGCAAACACCTTTTAGTATCATGACCAGGTTGATGGTGGTATTAGTAGAAATCTTTGTGATCAAAGGATTTAGGCAAGGATTTGGATGTGTTAATTGGTTTAATAAAAGGAAGAGTTAGCACTTTAGCATTAATCAAATTCAACATCACATTATGAAAATATTTAGAATGCTATGTAAAATTACGAGAAGGTCTAAGAATAGATGAAAAAGGAGCTACACCTTTGGATGTTTTTGCCACTTGCTCATCAACATTGTTGGGTGAATTGTTAATTTTGAGGAAATTCTTTGGTTTCTGAATTTTTTTTTAAAGTTTTTGGATGCGACATCACTCTTATGAACTAGATCATTAGAGTGGTGCTCTTTAATTGACTCACTTGAAGCTGATAATTATCAAGCACTGCACATAATTGAGTGAAAGAAGAAAATTTAGAAAGCAAAATCTTATGTCTAATGCCTTTTTATAAATTAAAAATAAAAACACACTGCACATCAATATCATACATGAGATAAGAAATTTGACCATGCAAATGCTTAAATCTACCAATGAAATCAGTTACCTTTTCTTTCACATCTTGTTTACAATGCATTAATGTTAGGAATAACAGTCCACAATACAACTGAGAGTGGGGGTGAATCAGTTGTATGATATATTATTAAACTTTAAACTTTGAATAGAAGCAATATCAGATCCAATGAACACAATGAATGCCAACACAACAACACAATATTTTGGTCTCGGGGAAACCTTGTTAGAGGTAAAAACCCTAATGGGAATTAGCACACACAAATGATGTACTGAGAGTATAGTATCCTTATTAGAAGATTTAGCCCTATTAGGAGCTTATTGAAACATTACAGTACATAGTCCTTGTTAGAGGATAAACCTTGTTAGGAGTCAAGAAAGAAGGGTGGGCTCACTACCTAAAGAAGGTTAAATCCACCTTCAGAACTCACTGTTCACAACAAGTGTATATGAAGACATACACAATCTTTTCAACTATTTGTCAACAAATATCTTTGCTTGATCAGTTCCAATGAAGTTCACCAGTAATCCTCTGCTCTACATCTAGCAGATACAAGCTCATAGCTCTTTCAATCCCTTTTACATCATATATATTCTCACCATATATTTTCCAAAGAAAAGATTTTACATATATACCCTATTACATTCTACATGATCAGGTCAGCCCATTAGGCTTTCCTATTTACATAAACTCTTGCTAAGGTACACATGGTACCTAAAACAAGTATACAATGATTCCATTACAACAATTAAGGATTGACATCCTTAATTTACATTTGCCAAACAAAATGCACGCTACACCTTTGAAGTCATCTTCCAAATAAGTCTTCTCTAGATTACATGCCATAGCTGACATCATCCAACATTCCGTACCTTGTGCTTACCAATGAACATCCTTCAATACCTTGTCCTTCATCTCTTAAGCTCACATACACCTAATCCATATCTTCTGTAAGATATACCAAAAATACAGAGACTCACTCTGTTAGCTTCCACTGTTACTATCCAGTAACTAGTCCTCACCAAAACATCTGCAACTCATTCAATATGAAACATTACATGATGTGATCTTGGATATAAGATCAAAACATCTTCCCATACTCTCATCCATCTTCGCACTTTCTGAAACATTCGTACAGTGTCCGTACACTGTCATACTCAGCTTGTACTCTTTACAGAAACATATGTTGACATCAGTGAAAAACTACAAATGACAATAGTATGAATGTCCATTCAGTAACATAGTGATTAAACATATTAAATGTATCAATCACCACCCCATGCATTAGCAATATCCAAAAATTAAATCAGTCAAAGAAATCTTAGGACCAATATTATTTTGAAGCTGTAGGATGAAAGCATTAGCAATATTTTGAAAAGTGTCAATAGAATAAGGAGGAAAATAACAGTACCATTATAAGGATTTATCTCAAAAGGTTCTAGTAAAAAACTTAGCCATGAATCTATGATCATGAGAGAAATCACTACACAAGGTTTGAAAGGTTTTGATATGGGTCAAAGGATCACCTTTACCATTTCAAGTCTCTAGGTGAGGGATCTCCATGTATTGAGGAATAACAACATAGATGATATCCAAGGAAAAATGACTAGTGATGTTACAAGTCATAATGTTAAACTTGGATCGGGTCATAGAAGCAATTTTTTGTTGCAAGGAAGACACGATTTGAGCCAAACTACTAATAGTGGGATCCGTAGAAAGAATGGTAGGAGAGACATTTGAAATGTTTGGAGCATTATGATAAATTGAAAGGATGGTGGATTATGAAAATGGAACACTATTGTAAGTGGGAATTGATGTAGGTAAAGAAATACATATCATAGTTGAAGGAATGTTGAAAACAATGATATTAGGAATGATAACACGTGTAGGATTGAGATTTTGAATTTAAGTTGTCACAATGGGTGGAGCATAAGTGGACACACTAGGAATAGAGGTAGAAATAGGCATGGAGGTTTCAACGCTAGTAGTAGGTGGAATGAAACCTATCTATTGAGTACAATCTCTAATAGTCTTGGCATTGTTATCAATGAGATGATAGATACTACGCAAGATATTAACACCATGTTCATCATTATGGTTTATCTTTCTTAAAACTTCTACAATGGATATAACCTCAATATTATAGTTCTCTTATCCTAATCATTGCTCTAATATTTTAAAGTCATGATAGATTTTTTGAACTTGCATATGAGGGGCTCTTAAGGCCTCATCTTTGTCATGAGAAGAATGGGAAGAGTTTTTTGAAATGATAGTATTAATATCATTAAGATGCATGTTGGTCTCATCAAGATTTTTAGGAAAAATAGAGGACTTGATATCAAAGGAACCCATAAGTCTACAAATCCTCCTAATCAAAATGCTATAAGTAAGACTTAAGGTGATAACACTCATGCACAAAAGAATGAAAGTTAGGTGAATCTAAATTTAGTTACAAGATTTGAAAGAGATATGCAATTCAGTTTTACTCAAAATAGAAAATTGTTTAATGAAAAGCACATCTAAAAATCAAATGTAAAGAATGCAAATTATATCTAGATATAATTATAAAAAAGGAGAAATATGTAATGAATACAATGTAGATCTAAACACCAAATCAATTTTGAAATTTTATAAGTCAGGTTCACCAAAATGTATAGTGGGAAAAGGGAAGCAATGTAAAAGATAGGTAAAATAACCTCCCTTTTCACCAATTACATATTTGAAAGGAATATGCTCCATTAGGTCCAAGAGGAGACTCAAAGTCTAAGTGGGACAATTGATTCCTTCCCAAAATAATGTCATTTATGGAATGGAAATGATATAGTAATGTTAATTAAGTGCTTAATTAGACTAGGTGCAAAAAACTAGAAATACCAAACATAAACTGACTAATGTTGAGTAGAAAAGTATAGATCTAGAAAGTAGAGCTCAAGAATAACTTGTTGGTAAAATTTGAGCTGAAAGTGGTAGGGATAGGAAAAAATTTATCTTGTACCCAAGGTCAGATCGCCAATGGTATTTTGTACCTGGCAATTTTGGTTGAATTTTTCTAAAGACTTTTGATTGTACTCGATTTGTCTGATCCTGATCTGATGGCTCCATAATCTATTCCTGCACACATAAAATTGGGGGAAAAGTTGTGGAAAGGGGTTTTCCTTTGTCAAACCCCTATTTAGGAATCAATCTTGACAAAAGAAATAAATTTCATAAAGGAAAGTATATGAAAATGCAAATGGTGGATTTACCTTACATAAACCCTCATGGACAGATGTAGAAGTCACTCATACCCATGAAGATGATTAATATGCTTGGAACCCAAAGATTTGGCTTTGGAATGTGATGTAGAATCAAGGATTCCCTTACAAATGCACGGATCTATGAATTATACTCCTAGATCTTGAATCATGATATGCTTGAAAACCCTTGTAAAGAAGGAGAGAGAAGAAGGAATGAATGATGAATCTTCTTGATTGATTGAGAATTAATCTACTTGACCATTAAGAGAGAGAAATTTGATTCAATTGGAGAATATTTCGTTTGAATTGATAGATCTTGAAGAAATGGAGATTTGGAGATCTTGAGCTTGAATGCTTTCCTTTAAATCTTGAAACCAAATATTGATTTTTTCTTGATTGCTTGAAAATATTGATGGCTTGATTTTCTAAATACTTGCGCTTATTTTTCTTATGAAAAATGTGGAGAGAAAAGGCCCTTTTATACTTTACACCCTCATTTGAGGATTCAAAATTTACCTAGGCCTACCACAAATTCAAAAATCCCACTAATACCTTGACATCGAGCCCCGGGAAAAGTTTAGGCCCAAAATGCCTGGGAAAGAATGTCATTGTTAATATGTCCCAAGGATACAATGACATTGGAATTATGTACCATGGAAAATGAGCCCAAATTTATAGGGGATGTTGGGATGGAAGAAAAGGGGCAGGGGGAGAAAAGATAAGTTGCTATAATCAAACATAATAGAAATTTAGACTTTGAAATTGCCAAAATGGGATCTAATAGGTCCTAGTAAAGTATCCAATAATGGGTGCTAATTTTTTAGGATGATACAAAAGCTACCATTTATTCATCCATAGACATATTCTAGTATTATTCACCATTCATACCTAATGCCTCTTCCATAGATCTAGGTTCATCCACTCTAGTAGTCAAAGAAAAAATACATTGCCAATCATTAGGAGAATATCTTTTAGGTGGTTTTCTCTACCTTGAAGACCTTTGAAACATCTAATTTAGAATTTATTCCTCCTATTCTAAATAATCAAAGCTAGATGAGCTCTCCTCAACTTCTTATCTATCTAGGGGCCCTGATTCAACTTTCTTTGGCATAGAAGGTAGTTGAATCACAACTTACTTTTTAGTTTGTTCAGACTGCAATATAATATAAGAAGGCTTAGTTTCTCTAAAAATAACACTTCTTCTATATATTACCTTATGTGCAAAAGGGTCCCAAAGCTTGTATTGTTTCACACCATGATTGTAGCCAATGAAGATACATTTCATAACATTATTCTCTAAATTTGTTCAGTTCTTGGCACATATGCATATGCCTTGTAACCAAAAACTCTAAGATGTCTTGATGAAGAATTATGACCTGAACATGCTTCAATAGGAATTTTATTATCAAGATCTAATGTAGGAGACTTGTTTATCATGTAGCAAGTAGTCGCAATAACTTCATCCCAAAACCCTTGTTCTAGGCCAACACCACTTAGCATAGTCTTAGCCTTCTCCATCAATATCTTTTTCATCCTTTCTGCAACTCCATTCTTTTAAAGAGATTACAAAGTTGTTTTTAGTCTATGAATTCTAAAATCTTTACAAGATCTATCAAAATTAATAGAGAAAAACTCACCACCATTATCAGTCCTCAAACATTTTATTTTCCTCCTAGTCTACAATTTAACCATTTCTTTAAAGTTTTAAATCAATTAAAAATATTAGATTATCTCTTTATAAAACAACCCATTTCCTTCTTCTATAATCATCAATAAATGAAACATAATAGGTGATTTTACAATATAAGGAACATCTATAGGAGCAAACACATTAGAATGTATAAGACCCAACACATTACATTATTTATGAGAACTCTAGTAAAACTGAACCTTGTTTTATTTTCCATAAATAAAATTCTCACAAAAATCAAAATCAAGATTATAATCATTCAAACCTTCAAAAAGGTTTTTATTTTTTAAGTTCCTTGGACACTTCTCTCCAATGTAGCCAAGTATTTGGTTCCTTGGACACTTCTCTCCAATGTAGCCAAGTATTTGGTATAATCATAACATAGTCTTATCTGCAATAACTTTAATTTTGAATAAAAAAAACCCTTAGGTACCCAAAGCCCATGACCATCTACTGAAGGTGAAACCATCACCTTTTCCAATGATGTATACACATATTTGGTCTTCATAAAGTACTATTACACTCAACAATGTATGCATCTAGTATATACAAAGTTCCATTTCTATCACCTCTAGAAACCATCGTAGCACCTCTCACCATTTTGCATTTTGCATAAAAAAAGACTACAAGCATAATTGAATCTATTAGTTTGTTCACAAATAAATTTTTTTGTCTTAGACTAGGGAGATACAACACATTGTTAATCTTTCTTACTCTACCATCCGGAAATCTAATTTTAATTTTACCATGACCAACAATATAAATAAATGATACTTATCAACCCCAATAAACCTTACCTCCCTTGAATTATTCATATTCAAAACACTAATCTTTATTAGAGGTCTTAAGAAAAGATACTTCTAAGTAAATTAACCATGCATCATCCCATGTATGAGTGGGAATATATAATTGGACGCATCACCATCTTCCTTAATAGACTTAGAATTAGAATCATTTTTTTTTTCTTATTTTTTATTTTTAGTCCTTATGAATGTGCTCATGATTACTGCAATTATGGACAATAAATTTGGACTTTACAAGAGATTCACATCTCCCTTTGGATTTGGATTTGTTACACTTCTCATTCATCTTGTTTTTTTCCTTAGGTTGTCCACAAACAACTAGGGCTTCCTTGGCACTAAAGGATACCTTCCTCCTCATCTCTTATGAAAGAAAAAAACCCACAACATCTTCCATCCTAAAAAAAATAGAATTATTGCTAATGAACATAACAAGACAATCCCACAAATCAAACAAAGAACAAAGAAAGATCTAACATTTCTCCTCATCATCCATCTTGACATTGATGGATGCCAATTGAGCCACCAAAGTATTGAATGCTTCTAGGTGTTCTGTAATTTTTCCACCCTCCTCCAATCTCAGGGAAATTATATTCTTCCTTAAGAAAATGTCATTTACTAAAGATTTCACTTAATACATCTCACCAAGCTTCTTCCACAAACTCTTTTCAAATGACTCTTCATGGAAATTGATTAAAATATTTTTCAAGGCCTAATATGATTAGACCCTTGGTACAATCCATGATAGGATATTTAGCAGTCGCATCCAAATCTATAGGTCTCATAACAGTCTCATTAATAACCTCCCACATAACCCAATCTATTATCAAATCCTTCAACTTTAGCTTCCACATTTCAAAATTATTTCCCAAAAATTTCCCCACCTCTATTCTCCCTAATGAACTAGCCATTTGAAGATTCCTACAACCAAATGACAAAGTATCTTCTACACAACTCCCACTCAAATATGGATTAGTTTAAAAAACCCAACATCCCACAATTGAAACCAAAGGTGATTAGGCTCTGATACCATTTGTAATGAAGCTAAGTAGCAGAACAACTTCCTACACTAATCTTAAGGAAATGGTAATGTAAAAAATTCTTCATATCTTTATAAAATTACAAAAAACTTAACAAAATAACATGCATACAATGAAACATTGATTTACATGGGGAAAATCCTTTTGGGAGGAAAACCCCACACTTTAAAAGTCATCCAATACCTTATTCAAAAACTAATAACATATTTAATACACTTGCATATAAAGCTTCTCTTAGGAGTATTGTTGACTAGAGATCTAGAGGTAATTGAATAGCTATAATACTCTTACAAACCCCCACCATCTCACACACTTATTATATAAGAGATACAATACAAGAAACTATCAAATAGTATTACAAAACCATGGGCTAAAAACCACTTATAAAGATGTGTCCATCTTATCTCCAATCAAATATGCCCTATAATGTGTTGGTACATACACCAACACGTGTAACTCCCTTTTACAACTCATTTATGTGCTCAACATATTTTTACATTTCCTCTATTCAGAGACCCAACTTCCAGAGGCCATAACTTTCAAACTCGTTGTTCGATTGACAAACTATTTAGAGCGTCAAAAGGATCACCATACTCTTAATCATCTTCTAAATCGCTACACTACTTAGCCATATTTTTGACCCATTTCAAAGCATAGAAAGCCTTCAAATTTGAGGTCAAAATAATTTTTTAACAATTTCAAAAAATGAAAACTTCAATATCTTGAACTGGACATGACCTTGCAACAAAAAATTACTGGTATGCTTATCTAGCCAAACTAAACCTTCTAGGAAAGAATAGGGAAAATTCACGCTCAAACAAAAAACTTACTAAAAGTATGAACCCTATGTAAATGCAAGGTTGAGACACATTTTCCTAACAAATAGGGAGTTACATAAGGAATTTGACTTATTAGACCAAAAATGTGTTAACTAGAGTGAGAATTAATAGAAATGGTTAAAAGGTAGAAAGAAAAAATTCTCTAAATGCACAATTGCTAAGCCAAATTAAAATATTTCTCAACAATATATTATAAATAATAATAATACACACAATATTCAAAATCAACATGCGCACAAGGTGCAGCCAAATAAACACTACCATCAATAATAGAAAGATAAAATTCAAAATATAAGATCTAACCCTAGAATACATGCTCAACAATTATTCTCTACTGATAATTTTTGAGTGGAAAGATGGAAGAAACTTGAATTTTATGTGAGAAAAAATGAGGAAATTTCAGCGTGATGTGAGGCCAAATGAATTCATGTGCCTTGCTCTATATTGTAGCGAATTGTATTGTTTCTCATGGGATAAAAAACCTCAAACATTAATGGAAGCTTGTACCACAAATAGAAACATGAAAGCATATTGTAAGAAAGTCAAGAGAGTTGATTAGAAGTTTACATGACCAAGTGCAACAATTTCTAGCAATCCTCTTATGTTTAAGACAAATTTGATAAGTCAATGAGAACTATGAAGGGTCTCTCATGTATAAGGTTGATAGAAACGAGAAGGTAATTATTTTTAATAATGTTATTACTCATTTTAATCAAGGTCAAAAAATACATAACAAACCCTATAATTATGATTTGTCTAAAAGACCTACACAAAATGATTGTAAGAAACTAACGCCAAGTCATGAAAATCAAGGATA